>OZ009950.1:20102135-20702135 GCA_963932025.1 Erebia epiphron | reverse complement strand
CAACAAATCTATTGAGCCAGCAGTTTTCATTCAGGCTAAGCACTCTTGGCGAGCGCCGCAAAAAGCCCGCATTCACGCTGATGCCCACTTTGTGTGCACTAGACCTTATGGTATTCATAACGTCGTTTAGTGAAATGAGGGGATAAGGCAGGCTATACACCCGTCGCATCTGATAATTATAGGCACATGATAGAGAACATATTATTTACCAATTTAAATATTTTATTTATAGTTGTTAATACAATTATGTAAAACTAGCAGATGCCCGCGACTTCGTCCGCGTGGTTAGGTTTTTTCAATTCCCACGGGAACTCCTCAATTCAATTAAAAAAATCACGTCGATCCGTTGCTCCGTTGCGGCGTGATTGAAGGACAAAGCAACAAACAAACAAATCAACAAACCAATGTCAGCTTTGCTTTTAAAGAATTGAATTTTTAGAAGATAAAAGATTGTTAGTTTATCATAAATATACATAACCCGGATACACTCACGTTTTATGTCGGAAAAGTGCCCGACTAGTTTCGAACCCGTTCGGGGCCCTTATTCATGAGCCTGTTCGCGCGACGCGGTCGCTGCTCGACTACGGTTCGCATGTCGTGCAGCCCTCTGCGATGGTTGGGGTGGAGGGGGAGGTGACAATGCGTCTTCTCCCGACGACTCCTGCTGATCGTCCTCACTGGGGTCGTCATTTTGATGCAAGCACGCCGAGCTAACCGTGTCAGATTCCAAGTTTGCAGAGTGTACTATATTAGTGTTAAAAAGCGGTTTCCACGCCGGGGGCAGCATCCATCCACCATCACGGTTAAAATTCGGGTGACGACTGATCTCTATGGCTTCTCGTATTTTCCGAGGTACTAGTAACTTTTCCCTGGCCAACACAGACGTCTTGTCGAATCTTATGTAGTGAGTCGTACCCGAACTGAGCAGATGTTCCGCTATGGCCGACCCATTGGTGTCCACATTTTTAACACTACGTATGTGCTCCATCACCCTTATCCGGATGTTCCGACACGTCTCACCTATGTAGTTTTTACCGCAGTCACACGGGATCATGTACACACCCGGCACATCTAATGGGTCCCGGTCTTTCGGTGAGCGCCGCATACTACGTATGCAACCTGGAGGACGGAATCTGGTCTTGATATCACATTTTCTTCGTAGAAAGTGATCTATCTTGTCCGTCACTCCTTTGATATAAGGCAAGAAGGCTGGAAAACGATCTGCGCTCAATGTTTTTTGAATCCGAGTATTAAGTCCCAACCGTGAACTCTGACGCCAGTTATACCCGTTACGTTCCAGGGCGTATCTGACACGATCAAGTTCTTCCTCTATGTACGGTGGGTCACACAGCCTCAGGGCTCGGTTCATGAGACTTCTTGGCACAGACGCCAGGTGCGAGGGATGGTGGTGTGAATTCGCGTGTAGATATTTATTGGTATGTGTGGGTTTTCGGTAAACAGTCGTACAAAAACCACCGCCTGGTACTCTTATAACCATCACATCCAAAAATGGCAACCTTCCCTGTTTCTCTTCCTCCATGGTGAACCGTACCTTCCTATGTAACCCATTAAGATGCTGGAATATACCTGGCAGCTCATCCTTTTTAACTATGGCAAACACATCATCCACGTAACGTAGCCAGAGTCGCGGTTTGACCGGCATCTTGTCTACCAACTCACTTTCTACCCATTCCATGAAAATATTCGCCGTCACGGGTGCAATAGGGGAACCCATCGCAACACCGTCTATCTGAAGGTAGTACTCACCCCGCCAACAGAAATAGCCGCTCTTGAGACAGAACGTACTCAGATCTAAATACCCCGTAGACAGATTTGACTCCTTTATCATGTTATAGATTAACTCGGAACCGAGTTAATCTATAACATGATAAAGGATCTGAGGACGCTCTGACGCCAGTTATACCCGTTACGTTCCAGGAACGTAACGGGTATAACTGGCGTCAGAGTTCACGGTTGGGACTTAATACTCGGATTCAAAAAACATTGAGCGCAGGTCGTTTTCCAGCCTTCTTGCCTTATATCAAAGGAGTGACGGACAAGATAGGTCACTTTCTACGAAGAAAATGTGATATCAAGACCAGATTCCGTCCTCCAGGTTGCATACGTAGTATGCTGCGCTCACCGAAAGACCGGGACCCATTAGATGTGCCGGGTGTGTACATGATCCCGTGTGACTGCGGTAAAAACTACATAGGTGAGACGTGTCGGAACATCCGGATAAGGGTGATGGAGCACATACGTAGTGTTAAAAATGTGGACACCAATGGGTCGGCCATAGCGGAACATCTGCTCAGTTCGGGTACGACTCACTACATAAGATTCGACAAGACGTCTGTGTTGGCCAGGGAAAAGTTACTAGTACCTCGGAAAATACGAGAAGCCATAGAGATCAGTCGTCACCCGAATTTTAACCGTGATGGTGGATGGATGCTGCCCCCGGCGTGGAAACCGCTTTTTAACACTAATATAGTACACTCTGCAAACTTGGAATCTGACACGGTTAGCTCGGCGTGCTTGCATCAAAATGACGACCCCAGTGAGGACGATCAGCAGGAGTCGTCGGGAGAAGACGCATTGTCACCTCCCCCTCCACCCCAACCATCGCAGAGGGCTGCACGACATGCGAACCGTAGTCGAGCAGCGACCGCGTCGCGCGAACAGGCTCATGAATAAGGGCCCCGAACGGGTTCGAAACTAGTCGGGCACTTTTCCGACATAAAACGTGAGTGTATCCGGGTTATGTATATTTATGATGAATATCTCTCACGATAGTTTAAACGTTAAAATTGTTAGTTTATTTATTGATGAATGTTTAATTAGACAGATATTTGACTCATTCGATGTATTTCACTCGGTTCGTTCTTTGGCGGGGCTACGCCATATTGGAATAATTAACATAAACACGAGTATTTTGACGTTTGAAGGTTAGTCTCCTACCGGCAGACTCAGCGATTATTGAATACTTTTGTGTTTAGATCGCAATTTGATTTAGAGCTTAGCACTAGCGACTGCAGTCTGATCAAATGATTAATTTATTGTTGTTGTGATGCTTTGGCCAAGTTTTATACTTAACTGTTTACATTAAATCTCTCGGTAAACCACTACACGTTGTGACCGCTCGCTCGTGCACGTTTTGAAGAGAGTGCAAACATATTTTAAAAATAATTTTTAATTATTCGCCCACTTCTGGAATTATGCTTACACCAATAAACCAACAAACCAACAAACAAACACACTTTTGCATTTATAATATTAGTATGATGAAATTACACATACCTAGGTACCTAAATCTAAAAAAATATTTAAAAATTAATAAAAATCAAAATTTTCATCTGACCCACTGGAACGAGGCGATGTGCACAAAGCGCTGGCATGTATCACCCCGTTGAATCCCACTGTTGGGCACAGGCCTCCATTTTCATATAGGAGAGAAGGAATTAGAGCTTAGTCCACCACGCTGCTCCAATGTGACTTATATTGGCCGAAGTACCTTCTAGCCCTCTAGTTACCTGTGGTCTCCATGAGACGGGATGGTGGATCCATGAAAAAGATAATCTTATCTTTTTAAACTACGTTTAGGAATACTGTTCCCCTGCTAAATTACAGCCACGGTGGCCAATCTTCACATTTTTTTTTTCGGAAAGAGTATATTGTGTGCATTAAAACAAAGGTGCACTCTCAAACTCCAACTTTTCAAGTCCGTCAAAAATGAAATAACCGGAACCCTAAATCTTCACGTTTAAGTATTCTGTGGTTATTCTTAGGTTTTCGAACGTATGTGGCCTTAAGTTCTTTGATAATAATATCCCCTCGTGTTCACAAGCATGCCCGACAAAGGCCACTTCTCGTTCCGGCGTCTCTCATCAAAGGAAACGTTTTCATATTTTAAAAGTTGTATAAGATTTTAAGCGTATTCTTATGATGTATGTACCTACTAACCTACTTAAAAATTAAAATATAGTTATTAGATATACTGTAATAAAATATAATTAATAAACTATAATAATGTATTGTTCGTCAGGGCAAGTGGAATTTCGTTCATAGACACGGAAAATAATAAATTTATGTTCCATTAAATTCGAAAAGTACCTACAGTATACCTAAGTGCCGGTTCTGCGAAATTTTTAATATGTATATAAGTAAGTTAAGTCCCTACAGATTGCTCGATAATAATTTGAAAACAAAATTCCTGAAATCCCTACAAAGTTTGTTGAAAAGTAACCGAGTTATTGAACAAGAACAATCCGCTTTTCCATCTGACCCACATGGACTAAGTTGGTATAGAATAATTTTAATATCAAACCTGAAATCAGTTTAGAAAAATAGGCTACATTTTGACCTTCACAACTGGTTGAGGATAATTAAGCTCAAATCTAAATTTATTACTCATTTCGACCTCTAAAATTCGGTCATCCGAGGGCTACATATATGAATTGGGTCCACGTGAGGGTATGTAAAATAGTAAACTGATTTATCAAAGACTTTTTATACTATACCGATGTGATTTTTTATGCTCTAGCTAGAGACTAGACTATTCTACCTATTTAGTATGTATAAGTAGTTTTCTACTTACACAGTGTACTTATGTACACCACTCTTGTAAAATTTAATATAATTAATATTTAGTTTTTTTCTTTTAAATTAAAAACGTCACAAATTCTACGGAAATAAATTTATTTTATACAAACAGTTTGGATACGTTTCCACCATAGAATATGTGCTCCGTTGCTAAGCTACGGATGTGTGTAAAGCCCACTAATAGAAGCGCGTGATTTTGATAGCCTTACCATAGCTTAACTCTGGTTGAAAAGTGTGCAACGAAACTACGTTTTTTTATATACTACTAGCTGATACCCGCGACTTCGTCCGCGTGGATTGAGGAGTTTTAGTTCCCGCGGGAACTCTTTAATTTTCCGGGATAAAAAGTACCCTATAATTTAATCCGGACTTCTAACTTTACGTCTGCAAAATTTCAAAGCAATCGGTTCAGTAGTTACGGCGTGAAAGCGGAACAAACATACAAACAAACTCACTTTCCCATTTATAATATTATAGTAAGGATTTAAAGCTAGGAACACGAGCTAAAGATGCGCGAGTGGTGTAGCTAAGTTTATGAAGTACTAGCTGATGCCCGCGACTTCGTCCGCGTGGTTTAAGTTTTTTGTTATTCCCGCGGGAACTCCTTTCATTTTCACTCTCCAGGTCCTCAACTATACCCATGCCAAAAATCACGTCAATCCGTTGCTCCGTTGCGGCGTGATTGAAGGACCAACCAACAAACCAACAAACCAACAAACCAACAAACAAACTGACTTTCGCATTTATAATATTAGTATGATGGAGCACCGCCGGGTAGGTAGCTGACGCACTAGCTGACGCACTAGCGACTGAGCACGTAGCAATATCGCGCGAAGCACATTTTTATGCTACAAAGTTTATAGCACATCTCACGCCGCTTAGCTTTGGTGGAAATAGACACATACGGCCGGTTTCTGAATTGAGAATTTCATGTTGAGTCTGTCTCAAAGATTAAGCAAATTTTTGTTTCTATATTGTGTAAGGTTTGAGAGTTGGAACTTGCTGTTTTTGCTTGAATGCTTAATTCAGAAACCGGCCCAATATCAATTCGGAAACAAAAATTTGCTTAATTAGTCTTTAAGTAGTCTTTGATACAGACTCAACGTGAAATTCTCAATTCAGAAACCGGGCCATACCTATAATAGCTTTAACCTCGCCACTTCGCACATATCTGTTGGAAAGGAGCACAAAACCCATTTAAAATTCACGTGCGTGCTTCTGCAGTAACGTGTACAAAGTCCATGTTGTAATATGTCATTAGCTCACTTATAACCAAAAAATTTGGTGTTTTACCAACTCTAATGAGCTTATACCTTTTTTAGTTTTGTGTACACAGATCTAAGGTCGTCATGTTTTTGGAGACTCAAATAAACTTATCATAAATAGGCTAAATGTGTACCGACGTGTATGCTATACGAAGTACCTTATCAAACTTAGATTTAGTTTTCTGACGAGTAAATCAAATGAAACAATCCAATAAACCCCATTTGAATGCATGCTTATATTTTCGGTTGCTAAAACTCTTGGTTCGTTACCTACACATTCCTATTGACCATAATTATTTCAGATTTTTCGATTGGTAAACTCCGGAGATAAGGGGGGGGGGAACGGTATTTTTTTAGACTTTTTCCCCGATAAATCAAAAACTACCATGACTAAAAATAATTAAAAATCTGTTTTAGAATGTAAAAAGTAAACCCTTTCATATGATACCCCACACAGTACAGTTATCTCACTTTTAAATTTCAACCCTCCGATTTTCCCCCCTTTTTAAATAAGAACAAAAATAATTTCCAATTTTTTTTAATTTCAGTGTCTTTGGGCCACTAATATACACAACTATTCCAAATTTCATGTCGATAGCTTCAGTAGTTACTGAAATAATCGAGTGTGACGGACGGACAGACGGACAGACAGACGGAGAAAGTCGCACCATAAGGGTTCCATTTTACCATTTTGGTACGGAACCCTAAAAACACGGAAAAAAAAAATCCTGGAACGGCACGTCTTTAAATAAAAGTCCCACAGAATTTTTTCGAAAGCAAGGACTCAAAATACCTAATAAACCTGATTTTCTCCAATCAATAGTCTTTCCGAAAAGCTTCAAAGGGGTCAATAGCTTCCTATAATTTTCTTCCGATGCGGGATCTTTAAAAATACAAATCACATTACAACATATAGGGGTAATAGTATTTAATTTATTAATTAATAATAATATGAATGTAATGAAGTACTTTACCTTTATATAACATGTCTTGTAATAAGGCATTTTCAAGCGAGTGGTGTGGAAAACAATTTAGTTATAAATAGAGCTGTGAAAATAATACGTAGAGTAGCATTAAATCAACAGAGTTTTTCTGACAAATGGAAGCTATCCCTTTTAATTAAAGGGGTCGCAGCCGCACTGACCACAATCGGGTTGCGGGATGATTTATAGAGACATGTCAGCACACATTTTTAGGGTTCCGTAGTAAAACAAGGAACCCGTATAGTTTCATTCAGTCTATTTGTCCGTATAACTTTCTGTAACTATTGTCATTGCGTAAAGTAAAGTTCACACGACACGACTTAAACAAATTAAAAAAAAATTGATAATGTAACGCTAGTCGATAAAAAGTTTGAGCTATCCAAGTGAGTGTATCTTTGAATAACCTCAAAAGGATTTTAAAACCGTTAGGTATCACGTGTGGGTTCAATTCGGTCTTTGTAAGAGATTTTCTCTCTTTTAATGCAGTTCTTTTCTTATTTTTACCTGGAAGGTACTGTTAACATAATGTTACGACGAGGTTCCAAAGACCATTTTCCTGTTTTTGAAATAACTAGTTCAAATGTTCCCCTCGCTGACCACTTCAATAAAAATCACCCTATTATTTATGAATCCTGCGGGAACTTTTTAATTTTCCGGGGAAAAATAGCCTGTGTTTTCCCGGGACGAAACCTATGTATCTCTATACCAAGTTTCATCAAAATTGGTTAAAAAAATGGGCAGTGAAACCGTAGCAGATAGACAGACAGACCGACAGACAGACGGACGGACAGAAAGACAAACACACTGATGTTGAATTTATAATATAACTATAGATGTGGTGCCGTATCTGCTTGCCGCACCTGCTGCCGTCGCCGTCGTGCAGTTGACCTCGGCTGGTTGTGCATGAGGCCTTATCATGTTCACTCGACCTAAGACAGTCTTGGAGAAAAATAAATAATGCCACCATAGCTCCTGTTGTTAAGCATGTCTACAGAACCCTACCTGTGTGTTCTGAGTTTTCACATGCATTTGACCAGTATTTCACTGTCGGTTTTGATAAAGAATAAACGTGTTTCTGAGTAAAAAAATAAAACCCAACCCTATCTATAACTCATATTATATATATGACGTAACAGTAACATAGTTTGGACATGGATTTGGCATTTGAACACAAGTATTTTGAATATACTACTTGGTGGACGGACGACATCAGACGAATCGCGGGGAGTCGCTGGATCCAGGCGGCACAAGACTGCAGCGTGTGGAAATGCTTGCAAGAGTCCTATGTCCAGCAGTGGACGTCTGTCGGTTGATGATGATGATGATTTTGAATATTAGATTATTTCGGAAATCCATGTTAATGAAATAACCGGAAGTTTAATTCGCTACAATCCGCCACAATTTGTAAATTTATATGGTACAGTGGGTGTCGGAGTGAAAGAGTTGAGAATAATTTGGTAAATGTATGGTGAATATCGCAAGATACACACTGTTTCACTATATAAGTATTTTAGCTGCAACATAGCATTTTACAGTGACTGACAATCAAAATTTTGCAACAGTACCTACCTACAACAGTTATCACTGTACTATGTCAACTCCGTATTTTTATAGGACTCCTGAAGAAAGGAGTATGTTTTCAGGGTTCATGTATGTATGTATGTATGTATGTATGTATGTATGTATGTATGTATGTATGTATGTATGTATGTATGTATGTATGTGAGTTTGTATATACTACCATAACTTCTATACGCCTGAACCGATTTTGATAAATGAGGTATCGTTAGAATCCCTAGCTTATTCCGGGTGACATGGGCTAGTAAAATTAAAAAAAAATTGATGGGGTGACCATGGTTCCGCATTAAAGACTAAAGCGAAAAACAAAATTCGAAATAAGATTAACTATATAATTATCATCTAGAAAATGATGAGTAGATTCCAAAAATATATAACACTAAAGTTCGATATCCAGTGATTCACAAAAAATATCATTTACTTAATAAAAAATATGTGAATAAGATTCCAAAGGTAATTTATGACTGTGGTATCCTTAAGTAGTAGCAGTGGTAGCCCTACTTTGATTCGAGGTGATTTTTTATTACACGACTGCCCAAAACAGGAGTGTTATGTTTTCAGGGTTCGTGTATGTATATTATGTGTGTCTACCGTCTACGGCAGAGCAGTCGTATTTCTTAATAATTTTAATTATATTCACTTGTGTTCTCATTGAATCTATTTCAACCGTAAACGTAAAACTCGGTTCACTTTATTTCGTAGAGTATGTATTGAGTATTGACACCTAATGCCTATAATTTTTGATTGACAAATTCCGTATTAAAAACGGGATACGTTTTATAAATAAAATGTTTTTTTCACGTAGGACAACTTGTGCCACTTATGATTTGTCATGACGCTAGGACCGGTTCGGAAAATAGATTCTACTGAGAAAATCCGGCGAAAACTCATTATTAAAGGTATATTTTAAATATTATTATTTCAATTCTGTTTTTATTGTAATTTATGTTGGCTCTGGGTAGGGTTTCAAGCACTATAAAAACCCTTTTTTACGAACTTAAAAGAGATCTACAAAAATGCCCAAAGAATTACGAATTTTTGTGACCTTCAACCTTTGGTTTAATTTTGGTTAAAAATTATTTGCGGTTTCACACATTTGATAATGCACAATACAAAGCGGTTAAGTGCTCCAAACAAAGACAGGTTCTTGAAATAAATTACAATGGATTCCATCGGACGTTATGCATTGTTTAAAATAAAGTATTATGAGGCTGTATCCCTAGTACAAGTTCTCACATCTCGATACCTTTAAAGATTTCCTCTTAACCTTGTTTTAACGTTGTATATGTATTACGAACCTACTATAGTTTTATAGTTTTCACTACAATTAGATACCTCTGTATATCTGCTAGACACAGACTCGGGTTCCGCCTCGGCTAAAATACGCTACTTACGGAGAGGACACGACAAAATGTCATCGCAAAATGCCCGTGTCGTATGGCAAACACATTTCGTTATGTTGTGGTAGTCTATGTAATTCCATTTAAAAGAATAAGCGCGGAATTTCTGCCCGCCAGACAATTTTTTATTGTCCGTAGTATATTTTCGCCCTGAGGCTTTCACCAGCTATATATCTTGTTCCCACTCAAAGGAACTTCTGTCTGAACCGCAAACACTATACTGGCCACGAGCGATGTGGAAATAGACAAATGGTTAACTGTAATCACTGCATCTGGGTAACTTCAAATAGTTACCATTTAAACTTTTCGGTCTGGGAATGCTCAAATAGATATGAATTAGAGAAATTCGTCAGCAAATGTCGTATTCGAAAACTAGAAAACTCGTACTAGAGGTACCAACTGGTCCATTTAAACACTGGTTATGTTCACTGAAAGGATGTGATAATATCTCGCACCTATAGGTGCCTATAGTGCCTATAACAGCTAGGTGGCTATACCAATCTCTGTGTATTCATTTTACTTAGTTAAATAGTTTTTATTCGAATGAAAACTTTTGTAACAGAGTTAGGAAAGAGAATTTTAAATTAAAAGCCAGCCAGCATTAATTTTTTGTCGCTTGATACAGTTTCCTTCAACTAAATTATGGGCATGTACGAGTATTTTAGGGCAGATCCTACGAGTTGCTAATACCGCGACTTCGTCCGCCTGTTTTGAGGGATTTCGGTTTCCGAGGGAAGTCTTTAATTTTAAAGTTTATTTAGTAAGTGAATGAATAGAAAAGAAAGAAGAATACTTTGTGAACGTAGCTAGCTTGCCGCGCTTTTTGATAAAACTTTTGGTTTTGACAGTTCGACAGAGTTCAAGATTGGTTGTTGCTAGCGGCCGCGCCTCGAATTGTTGATTGTAAAAATAAGCTTTTCTTTGTAATCCGTATTGTTAGAACCTCGCTATAGCTTAAGGTTCCCGCGAGAAATTAGCTTCTAGTTATTTCGGTACTAAGTAAAGACTTACTTGCGGTACTGAGTGGCATTGATAGTTGTGTGGCCACGTTGACACCTGCCGGCTGCAAACTGTGTATAATTCCGTAAATAGTTAACCTAAGCAGCTTTTGGACGAACTTTGAGTGCTTTGCTGTGTGTGTTGTGTGTTAGTGCCGTCTTGAAGCAAGAAGCTACGGCCGAACAGCAAGTACCTTCTCATTCCTGACCTTTCCTACCCTTTAACCCACATTCTTCCTTATCGAGGAGCCGTGGTCACCTTGGACTCTGTAAGTGCATAGCATAAGTTAAATCTATCAATAATTTAGTTATCTAAGTTAAGCCGGAACAGTTCTGTCCGCATTAGGCCCTGAGCCAATGGTCTAAGAGGCTCGAATCCAGCTGATGGGCCCCTGGAACAGCGTCTTAGGGTTGTAGCATTGGACCAGGTTGAAGCCACAACAAGCGTAAAAAAAGTAGCCTATGTGTTATTCCAGACTATAATCTATCTCTGTGCCAAATTTCCACCAGATCCGTTTAGCCGTTCTGGCATGATTGAGTAACAAACATCCATCCATCCATCCAAACTTTCGCATTTATAAAATTATAAGTATAGATGCGCAGATGTTATGTCCGTCAGCTCCTAGTGTGTTCCCACCCTAAGACAACACATATCCATAGAGTTGATACCTATTTGCCTAAAAATGTAAATGCTCTGAATAAAAACGGTTTGATAAAATGATTTGTGCACGACAATAAACTACGTACCAGCCAATTATTGCCTCCCCGACCATAAGTATGCAAATAACGCCCGCCAAAGGTTCACAGCAAAACAGGAAACAAAATAAAATATTTCCCCAGAAATAATATGGCGTTTACCAGTGCAGAACAAATGATGGCATTGACATACTAACCATGCAAAAGTGGGGGTTGTAAGAATAAGTGGGCATTTTATTTTAATCTCGCAGTCGTATACAAAAGACCAGCTGACCCGCCCCAGTTTTGCTCGAGTGAAAGAACGGTGAAGGAATGGAAATTTTAAAAATCTTGAAAAATGTGTCCCTTTGCTTTTAAACGAAAGCCCAAATGCCAAATAAGCCACGTTACGAACTTCCATCCCCTATATTATAATTTCATTGCTTAGTCCTTAGTGGTAGGATTCCCAAAAACCAATATAAAAATTTGAAATTTCTACTCCAAAAGTAAAATTTTGATTTTGATTAGGATTTTACTGTTCTATGGCAGTGCAGTGGGCAAAGACAAAAGCCAGTGGCTAAAGAAAAAAACATTGATCTTAGAGCCAGCGACAATTTTGTAGCAAAAGAGTAACTTCAACTAATCTTTTACTAAATAATTATTTATTGTTCATATTTATTTATAGTATTAATACTAATACTAAATATATTGTTCAATATTGAGCTTTTTCTCTCGACATTTTCGTGAGCACGTATAGGCGCTTAGAGTCAGCAAAAGCGCCGAAAGTTTCAGCGCTGTTGAATCCAGTTGGATTTATGACCGTATGCAAAAATAAACAGGCTGCGACTGTAACGCGTGGGGGTGTCCACACAATAAAGATAACAGTAAGGAAGGTCCACACAATACAACGCGAGTTAATGGTGAAAATGTGGATTCTTAGCCTAACATAATAGTGTAATGTATGGGTAAAAATCCATGATGTGTGAACCATGTGTGATAGATACACGTTATGATAGTGTTATCATACCTACCTAAGGGATTTTTTTTTTATCCACTACAAGTTAAGCCTTGACTTGCGATCTCACCTGATGGTAAGTGATGATGCAGTCTAAGATGGGAGCGGGCTAACCTGTTAGGGGCATGGCAGTTATATTAAACCCATATCCCTATTCGATTTCTACATGGCATCGTACCGGAACACCAAATCGCTTGGCGGCACGTCTTTGCCGGTAGGGTGGTAACTAGCCACGGCCGAAGCCTCCCACCAGGCCAGACCAGGGAAAATTCAGAAATTTTAAATTCCTAAATTGACCCTGCCGGGGATCGAACCCGGGACCTCCGCACGTTATGACACCAGCGCTACACACTGCACCACGGAGGTCGTCAAACTCGACGGCTGTAGTACTTAAGATAACCTGCCAATTATTACAATCGTGCATTGTCGAGTTAACATTTCCCGAAGATGGTCCGGTGTCGGAGTGATGAATGATTTGTGTTGTGTGGTGATATCGCAAGCTACAAATGCAAGTACTGTACCACACTGTACCACATTTTACCTATTGTGGCGGATAATAGCGAATTAAACTTTTTGTTCTTTCATTATCATGGACTTCCGCGAAGTAACGCCTGCTTCTATCCAATACAATAGGGGATATGAATTGACCAATTAAAACCAAACTTTACCGTCAGTACTATTATATTATTCTGTGACTTTACGTAGCCGCGGGTTAGAGTCAGCTGCCAGACGGTGGATCCTAATGAAGTTGAAGTGTTATAGGATACAGACCATTGATGGATTCTCCTGGACTCCAGAGTCCTATGCGATCCACTGGTGGATCCAAAAAGTGGATCCTAGTGGATTGAGGGATCTTCCGTCATAAAATGGGCCGTTATACCCATGTAACTATCCAAATTACGGGAAGTCCAAGAATCAACTGTAATGCAAATTGACTTCGCATTTATCTGGACGAATGCTTTTATTTTTTCTAGCCTCTTTTCATATATTTTTGGCAGTAAATTCACTGACCAAGTGTTTCGGTCCTGTATTTTAAATTTGGCTTCAGTGCATGCGTAACTCACGAAACGTCAATTACAATTGAAAGCCATGTATAGGTAAGGTAAGCCCGTCCTTACGAAGCAGAAATGAAAATAACTAAAGATATAGTATGAATAGAATATATTATAAGTATAACTTGATCAAGCTGATGAGCTCTTTCAGTAAATATGCGCCAGATATTAGGCATCTCGTAAGTATGGACTGGGAGCTCTATCGAATTATTTGTCAGAGCTAGTTAGCTCATTATTAGATTACGTAAGCTCGTATGATGAAAATAGCTGTGTCTTGTGAAACTGTCTCATAATCTCATAATCCTCATGACATTAGTTACCTTCTGTCCTACAATATTCATACTAATACGGATGTTTATTTTTGCGCAAGGTTCAATATCCACGAATCCATACTAATATTATAAATGTGAAAGTGTGTCTGTCTGCTACGCTTTAACGGCCTATTTTTTTAACCGATTATGACGAAATTTTGTATAAAGTAGTTTAAATCCAGAGGAATGACATAGGTTACTTTTTGTCCCGGAAAATCAAGGAGTTCCCCGGGAATTACAAAACTTAATCCACGCGGACAAAGTCGCGGACATCATCTAGTCTTATAATATGGTAAGAAATGTCACCTGGGCAGAAATGTCTCGGACCCTCGCAGATTTTCGGTAGATAAACTTTTTTCAGCTCTTTGACCGGTACTGGTAATTTTTATATGCAATTGCATAAACTTTTTTTTAGCGCTGGTTGAAGTAGCAGTGAACGAATATTAATATCTGAATATTAAATCTGTAGCCTATCACAATTTAGAGTGAAAGCGATTAGCTAAAGACAAAAGAAAGGTAAGAAAGAAAGATCAATGGTAAGAAAGACAAAAGTTTTACAACACCTTGCAATTTCTTTAATCTAACACACAATAACGCAAGTTCACGATACTGTGTATCAATAAAAACAACATATATCAAAGATATTAAATCAGCTAAAACTATCACGAACGCTTCCCACAAATTGATAAATGTGTTTCAAATACGAGCACACGAATATACACTATATTTCAAATACGCTAAATCCCACAATCCCGTGTAATATTTTTATTTAATGGTTGCCGGGTATTCTTGTATATTCGGTCATCCATCATATCGATACCGTTGGCTCGTTATCTGCAGAACTCCCGAACTCGTGATATTAAGACAGTCTCATCAGAGGCGATCCTCTCATTTCATTAGTGAAGTAGATATTTACTTGCTTGAACTAATGGTTTAAGACTTAAGTATTTGGTGGTTTAACGTCGAATTAACGACATAATATTTATAATGTAACAGGTAGGTATTCTTATTAAGTAAATTGTAATATTATTATGTAACTAGATGATGACTCCGCGTAGATTGGGGCTGTTAAAACCCTAGTAGAACTCTTTGAATTACTGAGATGAAAAGTAGTCTAATTATTTAACTTTCCAGATGTTTAAGTATTCCCATGCAAAAACACGTCGATGCGTTACTCTGTTTATTGAAGGACAAAAAACCACTTTAGAATTTAAAATAATAGTAAGGACTAAGTATATCACACCACGAGACCAAATTTAAAACAAATAAGGACTACCGATAGAATTAGTGAAAACGAATATTTAAATAATTTTAAAATATAATAATAATATTAATTATTAATATTATAATATCTATTATAACTCTTTTGGCCATATATATGTACTAGCGGACGCCCGCGACTTCGTTCGCGTGGCATAAGTTTTTTAATTCCCATAGGCATTCCTTAATTTTCCAGGATTAAAAGAACCCATGAAAAAAAACCCGTCGATCCGTTGCTCTGTTGCGGCGTGATTGAATTACTATTTAACGTCCTTTGGGATAGAATTTATAAAAACTGTGAATTGTGTATTTCATAATTTAAACCGGTAGCCCAAATATCAAGTTTCACGGCTATTTAACTTGAAAAACGCCAGCCTTTTACACCAACTTACAACCCACATTTTACCCGTTTGGGGGTGGAATTTCTAAATACTGTTGTACACACGTACTTCTTTATATTATACCGAAAGCCAAAATACCAAGTTTCGTTGTAATAGCTTGAAAAATATGTTGATAAATGAAGGACATTCATCCCCTATTTCACCCTTTTGGGGATCGAATTTTCAAAAATGGTGAAACACGTACTTCTGCATATCTAACTGAAAGCTCAAATGCTAAGTTTCATCACTATAACTTGAGAAATGAAGGACTTTCATACAAACTTTCAACCCCTTCGGGGGTAGAATTTTCAAAAACTGTGAAACACGTATTTCTTTATTTTTTACTCATGTACTAAGTTTCATGGATTAAACTTGAGAAATGACGGACTTTCATACAAATTTTCAACCCCTATTTCACCCCCTTAGGGGTGGAATTTTGAAAAATCCTTCCTTAGTGAGCGCCTACGTTACAAAAGGAAGCTACTTTCAAAATTTCAAGTCTCTATCCCTAGCGGTTTAGGCTGTGCGTTGATATATAAGTCAGTCAGTCAGTCAGGACTTTGAATTTTATATATATATATATATATAGATTTATTTTGTATGCGGGCGTGAGAGCTGAATTTATGTCGATAATAATAATAATAAAAATATTTATGATATAAACCTTATAACTAAGCCATTTAAATTTTAATTACGAATGTACTATATTCATATTTAAGACCTTTTGTCTTCGTAACAACACGAGGTGTCGATGAAGGTGTCGGTCACGGTTACGGTGTCGGTCACGGTGTCGGTTACGCGTTTCCACAAACTTACCCCCTACCAAAAAGCACTCAACGCGGCTAAAGAAGTTTTCACTTCAAAAACCTAAACAAAAGTCCCCATATTGGCTATACATTTTATCCAATAGAGGCGAGAGGTTTTTCTGAAAAGTGTGATCATCATTAGCTTATTATAATGTGTTAGTTACAAACCTAATAGGATGTTACTATAAAATAACTATTTAAGTGACTTTCATAAGGACTATAGCACACAGAGTGGGTATCAACGTAACTGCAGAGGCTCGTCAGCGAGTGCCAATAGTGCTTAGCGTAAATGCAAACTGCCAAGTCAAACAGATTTGCAGCAATTTAACAGCCGGCGCTATTTGTTTGGGTTGTACATATTGTACCATTTCCTGGATATGCTGAAGGCTGTATTGAAGTATTAGGTACTATCGATAACGATTTAGAATGACGTTTTATTTGAACAGAACATTTACAATTTTAATTTTTTTTACAAAACTACAGTTCGCGCGCGAGTTGAATGCAGAGTAAATGTATGTATCACCATACAAAAAACTAAGATAACGTTAACTAATTTGTAAGCTGGTTTTTCAAATTATCACAATGTACTATTATTCATTACTAGCAGATACCCACAGCTTCGCCCGCGTAAATTTTAGTTTTCCCTATTCTCACGGGAACCATGGATTTTTCCGGGATGAAAAGTAGCTTATGTGTTAACCCAAGATGCAATTTATCGCCATTCCAAATTTGAGCCAAATCGGTTCAGTAGTTGCGGCGTGAAGGAGTATTGAAGCTTGGTAAAATACGAACTTTGGAGCCCCGTTTCACCCCTTTAGGGGGGGAATTTTGAAAAATTCTTTCTTAGTGCACCCCTAGACCTCATAAGGAACCTGTGTGCCAAATTTGAAGTCTCTAGACCCAGCGGTTTGGGCTGTGCGTTGATATGTCAGTGAGAGCGTGAGTCAGTATCTTCTTTGATATACCATGAAATTTTACGGGATGAAAAGTAGCCTATGTATCAATCCAGGATAAAATCTATCTCCTTTCCGAATTTCGGTCATATCAGGTCAGTAAGTGCAGCGTAAAGTAGTATTTTTCACGCGTGAATATCAATTTTTCAGTTTTCCCGCAAAACCATGGATTTTTCCGGGATGAAAAGTAGCTTTTTTATTAACCCAGGATATCATCTATGTCCATTCCAAATTTCAGCTAAATCGGTCTTGTACTTCCGGCGTGAAGATTTTTTTCCGCGTGAATTTCGGTTTTTAACTAATCCCACGGGAACCATGGATTTTCCCGGGATGAAAAGTAGCTTATGTGTTAACCCAAGATGCAATTTATCTCCATTTCAAATTTGAGCCAAATCGGTTCAGTAGTTGCGGCGTGAAGGAGTATTGAAGCTTGGTAAAATACGAACTTTGGAGCCCCATTTCACCCCTTTAGGGGGGGAATTTTGAAAAATCCTTTCTTAGTGCACCCCTAGACCTCATAAGGAACCTGTGTGCCAAATTTGAAGTCTCTAGACCCAGCGGTTTGGGCTGTGCATTGATATGTCAGTCAGTCAGTCAGTGTCTTCTTTTATATATTTAGATAATACACTAGCTGATGCCCGCGACTTCGTCCGCGTGGTTTAAGTTTTTTTGATTCCCGCAGGAACTCCTTAATTTTCCGCGATAAAAAATATGCCTAGTAGCCTATGTCACTCTCCAGGTCCTCAACTATACCCATGCCAAAAATCACGTCGATCCGTTGCTCCGTTGCGACATGATTGGAGGACAAACCAACCAATAAACCAACAAACAAACACACTTTCGCATTTATAATATTAGTAAGTATAGTAGTAATAATATTTACTTTGTTTAGCTCCTGCTTCATCGAGATCAAGTTTACACCTATTCACCAATATTCAGCCTGTACCTGACAGTACCTAATCCATAGCTACACAACACGACCTAGCTCGCTCTTTAGCTTGGATCCCTCGTTTCAACTAGTATTTAATAAAAACAGCTTCGTTGAACCCCTATTCACCACTGAGCTAGACTAAGCTAATCTATAAAAATCAAGCTATTCTATTAGTGGAGGGTGCCTTTTGACGTAACTAAAAATACAGTTTCGTAGCTTAGCTGAGACATTGCTGACTGCTTAGCTACATCACACATCTCTGGTGGAAAGGCAGCCTTAGCGCAGCCTTACCTTTGTTCTTAATTTACATAAACGACTTACAACTTTAGGTTGGGACATGATAATAACTTAAGAAGTTAAGAACTTGTATGGTTTTAAATGCGGATGATATATTCTACTTCCTTGTTATTTGATACTAAAGGTTTTAGGGATGTTGTTAATAGGATTACTTGCCGCGTACAAGTGCGTGTTTTAATATATTTTCTTTTAGTAAATATTCTTTACTTCTAATGCATGTAATAATAGACATAGGTACCTAAGGTAAGGTTAAGGTAAGGTCCTCCTAAGGTTGCCTGAAAGAGATGATTTTTTAAGTGATAAGGCCGCCTGTTGTGCTATATCCATTATGATTGTTTTTTTGTTGGTATTTCTTTCAAATATAAATATTATAAATGCGAAAGTTTGGATGGATGTATGGATGTATGGATGTATGGATGTTTGTTACTCAATCACGCCCCAACAGCTGAACGGATCTGGCTGAAATTTGGCACAGAGATAGATTATAGTCTGGAATAGCACATAGGCTACTTTTTATCCCGGAAATTTCAAGAGTTCCCGCGGGAACAACATAACCTCGATCCACGCGTGCGAAGTCGCGGGCATCAGCTAGTTAAATAATAAAGTATTTTTTTTACTTTTACTTTATACATACCTAACATCAAGTAAACAGTTTAAGTAGGTACTTTATACAAGATTATAATTAGGAGCTTACAAAACTGAAATGATGTCAAATTATCATCAATCAAATATCAAATATAAATATTATAAATGCGAAAGTTTGGATGGATGGATGTATGGATGTATGGATGTATGTATGTTTGTTACTCAATCACGCGCCAACGGCTGAACGGATCTGGCTGAAATTTGGCACGGAGATAGATTATAGTCTGGAATAGCACATAGGCTTTTTATCCCGGAAAATTAAGGAGTTCCCGCGGGAACCAAAAAACCTTAAACCACGCAGACGAAGTCGCGGGCATTCGCTAGTACATTATATACCTAATAATAAGTTACTCTTGAATTTGTGAAAAAATGTGTAGTGGCAGAAACGGTACGTAGATTAATTAATGTATTTTATAATAGGTAAAATCGTTTACCGATTGTAACGGGAATCGGACACTAAAGAGCAAAATGACAGTGAAACCGTACGCTTATAAGCGTTATCCGGTAACATCATGCAAACGGCATAAAACATGAACGCGCTGGATAATCTCTTTTGCAAACGATGATTTTCAACTGCTGTTACATTCATAAGCGGAAGCGTTTTCGGGACTTGAATCATGCAACGTGCGCGTCTGTTAGGTAAGAGTTATGACATTAACTGCATCATACAAAATGTAAAATTTTACCAAAAGACCTTGTGAAAATAGGCCTTAGTGCTTCCATTTATAATCTTAGCTCGTGGAAATCTATTATTTTACAGCTAAGATCAACTGATCCCTAAAAATAAAGCAAATAAGTACTTACTTCAGTCAGGTTTTACACCCATCCCTCGATATGCATTAATATCCGTGGTGAAAAAGGGAAGGCTGTCTACCCCTGGAATACATACCTTTGTTATGGTAACTAAGCTTAACCTTTTGAAAGATTTATACGTAAGATATATAATTATTATAAACAAGTGATAAGGGAACAAAAGGGTTTAATGATAACGTTTTCCTTCCGCCGTATCAGCACTGGCTATGACTGAGAATTATTATTATTATTATAATCACCTCTGTCGACCTACAATCTTGATGTTCTTAATTGAAGTGGTATGACGACCTACTCGTATTTTTTTCCATATTTATACAATCAAATTGGGCCACTGGGCGCGTATATTCCACGAACAAGCTTCGTAGGCAGTTTAGTCATGCCAGAATATAATATCTACACATCTTTGTATGAAATAGAGGTGCACTATAAAAAGTGCGTTTTTATCTGGCTTGATGCGAACTAAACCAAATTATATAATAATCTTCTTGGTTGCACAATTCTATCATCAATAGAATAAATAAGATATTATGCCCACCCATGATAAATGTCACTGTCAATTGTCAATTTGTCAATTTTCTAAAACGTCTAAATGATTATACTTATCTATGATTTTATTTAAATTCTTTACATGTTCAGAATGAGTACGAAATACTACCTATATTATGCGTTATTTTAGTGATAAACTTTTTTTTAGAAGAGCAACCGCTGTTCTGTATGAATGACATTCCGAACTATTGATAGATTCATTTGACAATTCAAAAACAAAATTGTAAAAGTTTATTTAAATAAAAAACATTTGAATTTTGATTTTTTTAACGTTCTGTAAAAATAAATTAATCATTCTGGATGCTACCATGAAAACACTTCCAAAAATAACGGATCGGAAATGAAATAATTCCTCTGCTGTATGAAATATTAGCTTTTTTTAGAGCCTATGTTTTCGCGTACCTAGATTATTTATTTTTTAAATCCCGTGGGAATCCCTTAAACACTTTTTTTTATTGGGTCTGCTTTGTAGAGGAAACCGTGACGGCACCACCATGATAAATTGGCTATACCAATTGGAGGTACTATGGGTCGAAAACAATAACAATAGGTATATAATCGTAAATACAGTTATGACAACATAAATAAATAATGAAATAAAGTTAACGACGCACCAACTGGCACAAACCAAATAGAGATTAAACTTTAAAAATTCCATTATTTTGCATAGCAGCTGAATATATCAGTGACAACAGCAGATGTACGTTCGCCAGATGTTGGGAAAATACGAGACTTTAATACGAAATACAATCGTGAAACTTTAAAGAGTGGGTAAATCCGTGGACTTGGAAAAAAGGGACAGAAAACTATGATCTTTGTTGGCACTTGGCAGCAGTAAATGCCTCGATATCATGTAATAATTTGGCACCATAAGTGGCGAGCAACAGTTTGAAAATATTAATATTACAAAAAAGTGTATTGAATAGATATGCTGTTTTTTATTAACTATAGGCCTACGCTGGACCACAATCACACCTGATGGGAAGTGATGATGTGCTTTAAAGTAGATAGGCTAACTCTGTTGTACACAAATTCAACCAAGATCGTTGTATCGCTATCCCTTTCATAATTCTCCCTGCCAATATGGACATAACTTGATTTAGTGCTGACAAATTCAGCTGAGTTCATTACGCTGGCCTAGTGCGGATTGGCAGACTTTGACACACTTTCGAGAACATTATCGAAAACTCTCAGAAATGCACTTTTTTTCTTTACCGTCAAAACAAGTGATATTTGAAGGCATATAACATTAAGTTATCCTGGAATTTAAATCCCACACAACAGTCCTAACTACTAGGTACAAAAGTCAGGCATTATATTTAACGGTTGTTTGAATTCGAAAACCATTGCAGCATTTAAAGCAACGAGAAGTTTCGTTGTTGTTTTACATAAATCAATAACTGTTTTGATGGTTTGACGGTATTGCAGCGGAAACGCGGCTGGTTCCGCCCTCGCCAGATGTTGGAACGTTTCCCGATCACTAGAGGCAGTTTGCGCGATGAAATAATTGGAAAACGAACGTGATGATAGATTTTATATTGTATCTAGCTATAATAAGGCTTTACAGCTACAATGTGGCTATTTCTGCTGTACACAGTCTCTAAACTAAAATAAATCTAGGCATTATTGTGAAAGGGATAGCAATATATTTAGAGTTGTCATAGACAATTTAATTATATTTAATATAATTAAATCAACTGGTAGACTTAAGAGCCGCAAATCGCGAAGGAAATTAGCATGAAATCCTAGATACAGGTTACGGATACAGAAATGGCCAAATAATTATTACTTAGTGATTTTTCTAGTAAATATATCGTAGATTATATTTATGTGGTTTTGTAAACTAAAAGAAAAAAAAGTGTACAGTATATAAATAATTTCGCCCGAGTATACAATCACATTACCGAGTACACATCACCGAGTATACAGGCTGCCTCGTTGGTCTAGTGGTTAGCATAGTCGACTGCGGATCACGAGGTCCTGGGTTTGATTCCCGGTCGGGCATAAAAGTTAGGTATTGGGTTTTTCAATTAAGAAATTCTCAGTGCCAGCCCGGAGTTGGAAGTTGGCGGTGTTTCACCCCCGTGCCTCGGAGAGCACGTTAAGCCGTCGGTCCCGGTTATTATCACTAACATGATAATAATCGTTAAAGCCCGCCAACCCGCATTGGAGCAGCGTGGTGGGTCTAAGCTCTAATTCCCGCTCTCCTATGAGAGTGGAGGCCTGTGCCCAGCAGTGGGACGTTAATAGGCTGTAGTGATGATGGTGATGATACAATCACAAGCGAAACTTTTACTTCGTGCTTAAGTGCCCTTTGTAAGTAAATTTTTACTCTTTAATTCGGCAACCTTTATTATTTGCCCTACCCTCAACCATGCCCTACCCTTACGCCACAACTAGTGTCCGACCGAACCTTATATTTCTGCTTCGGCTCAGCCACCTTCGACCAAAAAATCGGCGAAGGTTTCTAACGAAGTTTTAATTAACTATTACTAATTTAAATTACGAAAGCGCAATGCAAGAAGCTTTACTTTTGGGGCTATTATTTATGACAAGTTCAACAGGGCCACAGTAAAAAAAAAAATTATATAAAGCCAATCTCAAACTGAATTTAAAGGGCTACTAACTCCTCGGCTTCGGCTTCGGCTAGATATCGGACACTAACTGCACTGACCCTAAAGGCAAATGTGTTAAACGCTTTTCTTTAGTGTACATGCACGCACCGCGTTTCATCATTTATTCAATTTCATTGCTGAGTCTATTAAGTTACAGCGCATCTACCATTTTGCGACCACCATTATGTTAATGATACCTTAATAGAAACATTATCCGACAGGATTATCACCTTTAAATGAATTAAATAGTAATTTGCGGTTTTGCAGCCATTTCATTTAATTACCACAAAATTCTGTGAGTAACTGTAATTATTTACTATCGCCCATTTACTTACTATGAACAAAATCAGATGTAAATAAAAGCATTCTAGATTCATTATTATGAACTAGCTGACGCCCATGATTGATATGAACTAGCTGACGCCCGTGACTTAGTCCGCGTGGAAGAAGTTTTTTTAATTCCTGCGGGAACTCCTTAATTTTCCGGGATAAAAAGCAAAAAATCACAAATATATGCCATCTCGCTAGGTTAAAGTATAGTATATCAAGAACAATACATCAACAATTAGAACAAGAACTCTATATCACACAATCGTAATACATGGCGCTATGTATTTATTACTTTGTTTGCTGCTCGGAAACACTTTATCAGAACAAACGGCGCTTTAAATCGTTTTGTCTTTAATCTTCTTATTTACAAGTATTATTTTATATCTGAAATTCCTCGTCTGAGTACTATACTTAGTTAGTGTTATTATATATCTGAAATTCCTCTTCTGAGTACTATACTAGTATCTAGTTCTTTGAATCCCGTCCATGTTGAAACCTTTCATTAGCAATACAATACAATACAAATGCTTCAAGATGCTATGACATAATCAAGATTTAAAAGTAAAATCATTTTCATTAATTTAATTTTTTTATCCTATTTTATTCATTTATATATCCTATGCCTTTTTGTGGTGCCTATATCGAAAAATAAATATTTTTCGATATAGGCACCACAAAAAGTTTTTTCATAAAATTTGAATGTGTTTTATATGGGTTTTTATGGGTTATTGTTTTCTGCCTTGTTAACGTATAAAAAATGACTAAGACATTTTAGTAATAAATCGCGCTATATTTATGACCTTGTTTGTCACTTGCAGTGACATAACGGGTCAGTTGGATCTCCGTGATATAGTTTGTTATTAAATCGTCTAGTACCAAGACAATTTAATTTTGTATTCGTTTCAACGTTAGTTCAAAAATATGGTAAGTGAAATTTCTTTGTGAATATAATTGAGTCACCTAGACTCTAAGTCTAGAGACAGTAGAGATATCGTGATAGAAAGATAAACTAAGGATCTGCTTATAAGCAGAAATATTGATTGGAAAATATCTAATAATAGATCATCTCTATAATCTGTTTATTGGTAGACATCTGATCTCTATTTATTGCTTACTAGATTAAGGCCGCTACTTTTTAATTCCCGCGGGAACTCTTCATTTTTCCTGGAAAAATATTATAGCCTATGTATTGATTCAGATTACAAGCTAACTATCTCCATTGCAAATTCCAGCCAAATTGGTTCAGTCATTGGGGTGTGAAGGTGTAACAAACATCCAAACTTTAATATAGTAAGATTAATTTGGAAATCCATACTATATTACTAAGTATATACAATATTATAAATGCGAAAGTTTGTCTATCTGTCTGCCTGTCTGTCTGCTACGTTTTCACGGCCCACCTGTTAAACCGATTTTTAAATTTGGTACAGGGATAGGTTGTAACTTGTACCCCGGGGAAGGACATAGGCTACTTTTTTGCCCGGAAAGTTCAAGAGTTCCCGCGGGAATCAAAAACCTTAATCCACGCGGACGAAGTCGCGGGCATCATCTAGTGTAGAATATAATATTTTTGCTAGATGATACCCCGACTTTGTCAGCGTGGTTTAGTTTTTAAAAAATACTGTGGAAACTCTGATATTCTGGGATTAAAAAAGCCCCGGTATGCGACCTATGTCGGTAACTAATTTAATCAAAATCTGTTAAACCGTAAAACTACGCGGCGTACGTATCGATCTTTACAACTAAATGATAGTGTTCATATTACTAAGTATATAGTCCGATAGCATCAGTAATAAAGCAAATGGACTAGGAAAATACCTTGGCATCGTAGTTACCTACTTATCATTGTAAACAAACATGGCCGCTGGAACAGAGGTGCAAACCAAACTGTTTCTTAACACTTCAAGTTTCAACTCACTACACAACCGATTATATCTAGGACAAAGCTTTTAAAAGCTTTAGATTATAGGATTTTTACAAGATATTTTTTATAATTATAATGAACTAGCGACTTCGTCCGCGTGAATTAGGTTTGTTTTAATTCCCGCGGGAAATCCTTAATTTTTCGGGATTAAAAGACTATGTATGTCCTTCCCCGGGAAGCAACCTATCATTATACTAAGTATTATCTCAATTGGTTGAAATGACTTGCCGTTAAAACGTAGCAGACAGAGAGACACACTTTCGCATTTATAGTAAGTATGGATTTCCCAATAGCCCCTACCAGGAATCGAGCCCGGGACCTCCCACTAGTAAAACAAGTGCGACAGTGCGGTCATCAATTCAGGTTAGGTATATTCCTTTAATCAGCCGAAAGGCCAAGCCCTACCCAGACGAATTGCTTGTATATGGAAATCCTACCAAATAAGAAACACCCGTACTACCGCAGAATGGGTATCTAATGTACTACTTAATAATGTTGATTCTAAAGTTTATACCATTTTGAACTTCGTTTGGCAATTTGTCGTACGTACAAGTGAGATCACACTAATTATAGCAATTGCATTTAATTGTAAATAATTAAATTCGCAGGATTTAAAATCACGCTGTCCTTTACCGTGGTGAGCGTTGTGAATGGGATGGCTGTTTATGTAGTTTAGTTTAGTTATAAATAAGCACGTCTTAAGGCATAGTTAAAAGCTCGAAGAAGAAATTACGTAGAAATAATATTCTAGTTAAGTACATAGATATATTAAATATTACACTTACTTAGCTAATCTATATGATGAGACAGGACTTTTAAAATAACTTGTCAACCGACTTCAAAAAAAGGAGGAGGTTCTCGATTCGACTGTATTTTTTTTTTTAATGTTTGTTACCTCAGAGCTTTTGACTGGGACCGATTTGGATGATTTTTTTTTAATTTGAAAGGGCATACTTCCCATGTGGTCCCATATAAATTTTATCGAAATCGGTCAAGCGGTTTTTAAAATATCAAGAATAAAATAAGTACTTTGTATAGCGTGTGCTTGTTGTTGTAAAGTTGGCGCGGGAGTTTGAAGTCGGTTGTTTAAAAAGATTTTTTTATATTAAATTATTTTTCCTTTTCACGTGAAAAATCTCGAAAGACCCAGCATAACTTTAATATACTACAGGTGAGGGTTTTGTTCAGATTATGGCTAATTCTGTTAACTTATACACAATCTCTCAAATAAACTAAATGAATAGGTCTAAACCCAGTGATATCCTTTTCCGCAAGGAGCATTATGAAAGGAAAAGCAATACATTTAAAGTGTACAGTAAAATTTGTTAGGTACACTACTGCGTAGGAAAAGGTGCGATACCATAAAACTAAAGTAGACATAGATTTACCATGGTCCCACTGACGTTTGGTCATTTTAAATCGACTATAAGTCATGCCGTCCTTTTCCAGGAGGAACATTGGGAATGAGACATAAATACTTCTAATACTGTCAATCTAATTAATGTAACTTTGTATACCATCGTATTAGGTAGTTTAGTAATACCAGCATAAAGATATAGCAATGAAGTGATTTTCACGGAACACTCCTTAAACTAGCAACAATACGTGCGTGCTACACAATTGTCCCTTTGATTACGTAAACCCTAAACCAGTCGTGTATTTTAGAAATAAAAGCGACTATTCTATAGAGATCGATCGGTAAAAATTTGGGAATTTTGGGGGCACGGTCACTGTCAACATAGGACGCGCAGCCGCGCGGTAGCTTTGAGCTTTCGTAGTTTTGTGGTGGTTGAAATCGCTTGTTTCAAAGCTGATTGAATTGAAAAAAAATTGCAAAGCTAGTATTCGTAAAATTAGGTCATCATAACGGTTATTCATCACAGTTTAAGTGATTCATTTGATGCCAAATGTGGGAATAATAATAGAAGAAACAAATCCTATCAAAATTGATCGCTCAAAAGGCTTGTTTACGTTGACAGCTACGTGCCCGTCATTCGTGTGGATTTCGATCAGTCTTTTAAAGAGCTCCTGTTAGGTTCTCGTGTGTACTTACGAGGCAAGGCGTTGGTGTATCGTCCGCCGGTCACCTTTGGCAATCCATTGATGAGCGACGGGGTGTACGCGTTAGAGGGCGCGCGGGCGGACCGGCGAGCGGAACGTTACTGGCACGTGGCGGCGTCTGGCAATCGATGCTCGGCGCGAGCGCGACACATTCATGGAGGAACAGCTGACGGACGGGAGGCAAGCCCGTAAACATGAATCGGCCGCCGCCCGCCCCGCGACGCTGCGCCGCCCGACTTTGCCCGCTGCGCAAAGCCTTGCTGGAGCTTACACTGCTGGTACACCCCACGCGATAACCAACTGTGCGACGATTTATAATACACTCTCTGCGTCGTATTCCTCATTACTGAGGATCGTGGGTCGTGACCCTTTTCCATTAATCAAATAATGGTAGGAGTTTTCTTGAGATAATAATGCGGTGGGTCCCCACGTCCTTCCGCATACGACTCGACTAAGAGTATTTAAACTCTTCGGTTTTGGAACGATTGTACCGATTAGTGAAAATAATCGGGACCGACGGTTTAACATGCTCTCCGAAACACGGAGGAAACAAAAAGGCAAAATTTGAATCGGTCGAATCCAAATTCGGTCACCCATCCAGATACCGACTTGGGTCAACGTTGCTTAACAATAGCAATCAACTGATATGCATTGTCACAACTAGGCCACTCGTGATTCTACACTATTAACTTTTAAGGGAACCCCATTTACTTAAATGTTTTTCAAAATTACCTGTTCAAGTGTTGTCAATTTCTTCTTTGTATATCTGCTCTGCTAATTATATCCCCCTACGTATAGGTTCAATATCAATAAATTATGACTCTGAAACTTAAGATTTTTAACTTAGTATAATTATTTCCCTCAGACAACTTATGTATAAAGCAAACTTATGCGAAAATCGCAGAAAACTTTTCTAGTTAAACGCAAGGACGTATCCACTAGTACTGTATGTAGCAGGTCACCGAGCGACCGCTACTTGACAAGTCAGACTAAAGATGGGAAACATTGATTGTAAAATAATTTTATTCACCCCGACTTAGACTATGGCCAGAATATAAGAAGCACAGTTATATTAAAACCCGGCATCGTCAGGTCATTGCTGAGTAATAAGTAAGCGTGACTGGGTCATTAATCATAGCACCTTGTACAGTGGAATGTAGTTTACATCTAAGGCCGGGGGCGTAGCAGCGTGCGGCGCGTGCGTGACGCTCCTCCGACAAACGGGACACAGGTGTCACAGAAAACAGTTTACTTGCTTTACACCGTGAGTGTACTTCAGGCGAACTCAGCCCCTTTATGTGAAACGATTAACGCGCAGCTCTAAACTTGTTTAAAACTCCAATTATACTGAGAGCCTGACGGGCTGACACGAAAAGGCCAAATTAGCCCTCTAAAATCTAAATGCAGATCACTTATCCATACTAATATTATAAATGCAAAAGTGTGTCTGTCTGTCTGTCTGCTACGCTTTCACGGCCCATCTGCTCAACCGATTTTGATTAAATTTTGTACAGGGGTAGATTGTATCCCGGGGAAGGACATCGGCTACTTTTTATCCCGGAAAATTAAATAGTTCAAGAATCAAAATATCTTAAACCACGCGGACGAAGTCGCGGGAATCATCTAGTGCAGTCATAAACCTCGGTTTACCTAAGTGCCAACTAAAATGCCATTTTGTAAAAAATGCCATCCTACTTTTAATTCGGTCACCCATCCAGTTAGCGACTTGAGTCAACGTCAGTCGAATGATATGCGTTGTCACAACTAGGCCACTCATTCCACACAAAGAAATTTCCTTCGGAATTTTCCTTCCTTAAGCATTTCCTTACAAAAGGGAGACCTTCTACCGGATTAGATAACTGCTAAATTCCTGCCGAAAAGGAAACCTCTCCCTTTTGAAAGAAAACGCTTTTGGCTGGTGAAAATCAAAAGAAAGTCGGGAAATTTCTCTCAGCGTAGGTATGCGTAAGTATGTGGTTGGAGTTGTGAAAATGCATATCAGTTAAGCAATTTTGACCCCAGTGGGTAGCTGGATTGGTGACCGAATTTGGAAGTCCAATATTATGGCATTTTCGTTGCCTCTGTGTTGTGGAAAGCACGTCAAGTCGCCGGTCCCGGTCATTATCACCGCCGTCTGATAATAGTCGGTAAAGTACCTACTCTTAGTCGTGTCGTATGCGGAAAGCCTACCGTTATGTAACTCATGGAAAGGGATGAGGACCCATAGAAATGTGGATTACGCATCGATATATATGTAAACTAGCTGATGCCCGCGACTTCGTCTGCGTGGAATAAGTATTTATTTCCGCGGGGACTCCTTAATTTTCCGGGATAAAAAGTAGCCTATGTCACTCTCCAGGTCTTCAACTATACCCATGCCAAAAATCACGTCGATCCGTTGCTCCATTGCGGCGTGATTGAAGGACGAACCAACAAACCAATAAACCAATAACCCAACAAACAAACACACTTTCGCATTTATAATATTAGTATTTTAATTAAATTATAATATAATATTAATATAATACAATTTTTTTAATTTTTTTTTCATTTTCAGTATGAACTAGTATGATTAAGGTCGTTGGGATTACGGTGTAGAGATAAGTACATACTCACGTAGTTAAGTATACGCTATGAACATATAAAACATGCAACTTTAATTTAAGTACAAGGTCATCTGGAAAGGGTTTCCTACCAAGAGGAGGTCACGTACAATTTATGTATATTAAATGCCACAGTTAAATGTATCGAGACTCGAGAGTAAAAAATGCTCGCGTTCAAAGATTTCCCTAGAGACATTTTACGTGTTTATTCTTTTTATTATAAAAAATTTAAAACATCGTTCCGCTGTAGGAAGAATAAAATAAACTCTTGGAACTACCTTCTTTTCTTTTAAAGTTAAAATTATATTTAGGTTTAGATTCGAAAGGTGAATCGATAAATAACTCATTGACCGTTTTTTTCAGCAACATTTTTTCAAACGTCAAAACGCGTGCTTATGGGTTTTTTTATGAAATTTTGAATTGTGACGTCATCAAAATTCGACGCGCTTTTTTACTTTAATCGATGCAGACATTTTATAAGTTCGTTGGCCATACTGGTTAACTTTGAAAGTCTACTTAGCTATGATTGTTTACCTTGTAACGTCTTTTTTAACCGACTTCCAAAAAAGGAGGAGGTTCTCAATCTTTTTTTTAAAAATGTATTTTGGTGCATATCTCCGTGGTTTCTGAACCGATTCGAATTTTTTTCTATCAGTCGAGGAAGCTCTCGAGGTGGTACCATAAAAAATTCTGACTCGAAAACCTCAACCCTGACACTAAAAAGTCAAAAATAAAAATTCTTTCCAAAAAACCGACTCCCAACGCCACTGTAAAGTACAAAATAATTTTGATTGCTACCCACTATGTTGAAGTCGGGCGAGTGTGATGCGTCAACTTTGCTCATCCTTGTTATACCCGCCCGACTTCAACATAGTGGGTAGAAATCAAAATTATTTTGTACTTTACAGTGGCTTTGGGAGTTGGTTTTTTGGAAAGAATTTTTATTCACATATCGAAAAACAAACGTTTAGTATTTTTGGAGAGAGCTGCACCCCTCCGATGAGAATAGAAATCCTTTTTTGTTTAGATTTACGACGACGACACTTGACTCTTCTTCGGCCACTTCGTCGGCGTGATTATTCATGTCCATCCTTCCATGTTTATCCATGATAAAACAGCTTTCTAGTACTAAGAGCCGCTGAGCTAAGCCGCGAACAAACTGACAGACAGACGAACGGACATGACGAAACCATAAGATGTGTTCTAGTATCTATACCGCATTATTTCCCAAGCCCGCCCTGTATCCTAGAAGCGATCAAGGATTGTTTTCCCCGGCCTATATAATTTATGCGCTCCCCTTGACCTAGTTGCAGAGTATCTGCATGCACCGCCTGAGGTCTAAACTCTAAAGATGCGTTGCGAATGACCTGGATCTGCTTTGTACTCCGTTCTGAACAGATATTGGAAAATTGGAGACATAGCGTGGATGATCTATCACTTTTTTATCCATACGACTTATATTATAAATACGAAAGGGTGTTTATTTGTTGATTTGTCCTTCTATCACGCCGCAACAGAGCAACGAATCGAAATGATTTTGTATGAGTATGGGTCTGCTGAGAACCTGGAGAGTGGCATAGGCTATTTTTTATCCCGGAAATGTAAGGAGTTCCCGCGCAAATCAAAAAAAACTTACATCGCGGATACGAAGTCGCGGGCATCAGCTAGTATTATTATAATCGCGTAGATAAGTTGGTCATTATCTATGGAATCTAATATCGCGTAAATAAAATATAATATCGCGTCGCATTGCTTCGCGTCACTTTCGTCGCTCACCAGTTAACGGCTAATGAACGACGAAATTTGCTCCTCGATAACCCGGGAATTGTTGTAAAGTCACATCATTGATTTATAATCGTGAATTGTCGAGTCAACATCTCCTGAAGCTGCTACGGTGTCGGAGTGAAACGTAAATCTTCCAAATTATTCCCAACGTATGTTGGGAATAATTTGGAAGATTTTTGTGGTGTGGTGGATATCGCAAGCTACAAGTGCAAAATACACACTGTACCATAGATTTACCTTCTGTGGCGGATTATAGCGAATTAAAAATCTAGTTACCTATTTCATTATTATGGACTTCCGCAAAGTAACACCCGCTTCTATCCAATACTTCAAAAGCACTGTCAACTTAAGATTCATTCCAACATCGGAGCATCCTTATTGACTCAACAGGATGTACACAATATTATAAAGTAATCATCTGGCGTACGCCCAGTTTATTATTGGTCTAAACGGAAGTCTGAAAGGTCTCTCAAGCCAGCTTCTTGGCAAATAATGCTGACACGTCATGTGTTCTCAGTGCAGTCACAATCACAACTGTTGCGTTTGGCTCCACTCCAGTTATGGAATTCCAGGAATAGAAGGAATAAGTATTACATTTTATTCATGCAGTATGGTAAAAATATGATACTCTTACGCGGTAATTTCTTGCGTTGAACTTGGGTCAAATCTGATATCCGGTAAGGATTGTTATATTAACAAGGAATAAAATTAAAAACCCACGACGAACTCCTGCGCTCCTTTGTCAGAAAAATCACGATTGCAGCGCAGCGTGGTGGACTTTGACCTTAAAAATATCTAAGAACCTTCTCAGAAGCTATAATTACCCAATGCAAAAACCGGTCCTATAGTTTTTGAGGAAAATGGTAACATGGAAAATTGCACGAACAAATGCACTTCCTCCTCTTAGGGCAAACACATATTATTATTATACCGTCTCCGTTCCGTCGTGGGTAGAAACAAAGACGAATTAACCACTAGGGACCGGGCAGGACAATTATCAAACGTTTTGTCCTTCCGCGTTCCACTTCATATAAAACTGAATGACATGGACTTTGTTTTTAGTCCCTAGTGTTTTTGTTCAGGTGTTTACGGAACTGCACCAATCGTTTCCTAATGATTGTCAGACGTACAGAAAAAGTTGTTTACAAATCCAGTTCGTCTAAATGCGTCTACATCTTGACGTGAAGATATCTTCATGCTGTCTCCAGCTTAAGTAGAACGGACTAATGGCTCCTACTCGAAGACATGCTACGACGTAGCGGCGTAGCGCGCTATACCGCAGCGCTACAGAGATAGAGTGAGTTTTCTTAGGGGTCGCCTGAAAATCAGCGCTGTTATGGCGTATCTACACCATAACAGCATCACGCTGAGGCGATGCCCTTTTTGGAATTATCTTTGTCACAGTGTAGTTTCTAAGTTGTGTCCTAGTAATTTTGTGCTTTGTATTGTACTTTATCTGTGTCATTGATAGTTCCGAATAAAGATTTATTTATTTATTTCTTTTAGATATTATTGTATATTGTTGTTATAACGTGAGGCTTTTGGCTGTAGTAATTGCTACCTTACCGGCAAAGATGTACCGACAAGGGGGTTTAATATAAGTGTGATGACATACGTTTGCGAGACTTGACCGCTAACTATGGGCCTCATACGAGTAAGAAAGCTGACGGTCACTCAGCGGGCGATGGAGAGAGCAATGCTCGGGGTTTCTTTGCGCGATCAAATCAGAAATGAGGAGATCCGCAGAAGAACTAAAGTAACCGACATTGCTCGACGTGTTGCGAAGCTGAAGTGTCAATGGGCGGGAGACATAGTTAGAAGAATCGTTGGAGTCCCAAAGTGCTGGAATGGCGACCATGCACTGGAAAACGCAGAGTTGGTTGACCACCTACTCGCTGGATGGACCACATCAGGCGAGTCGCAGGGAGCCGCTGGATTCAGGCGGCGAAAGACCGCGGCGTGTGGAAATCCTTGCAAGAGTTCTATGTCCAGCAGTGGACGTCTATCGGTTGAGGATGATGATGAATATAATTGTCAGAACCTTACCAGGTTACCCTGCTTCCTTCTTATGCAGGTTATTTGCATACCATCTTAGAATGCGTCATCATCAGCACTTATCCAGTTGAGATCGCAGTCAAGGGCTAACTTGAAGCTAGGCTTTAAATTGTTTCCAATTGAAAAGGCATAAACGCATAAATCTTTATGTACGCATTCAGTTCCGGTTAGTTATTGGGCTATAAAACTCCCACGAAATAAAGCGGTTTCAAGTAGGGTTGTAACGGAGGCGTTCTTAGCGGAAGCGGAGGTGAAGGGGTTTACCTCCGCGGATGCGGAGGTGAACGGAAGCGGAGGCGGATGTGGATTTCTCCGATCACATCGTACATTTTCTGTGCTTTAGGATGCGATGAATCCTACATTTGATGTTTTTTAGGATTCTTCTAAGGACAGTTGCCTTTTTACTTGTTGTAATGGTGTTAGCTGACGTCACCTGCTTCGATATGTACCTCTCGCATTGTAAGTCAACGTAAATAAACCTCCGTTACAACTCCGCAAAAAAATGGCGGAGGCGGATGCGGAAGCGGAGGTACAATTTCTTGCGAATGTTCCGCACTCCGTTACAACCCTAGTTTCAAGCCATCCCAGCCAAAGGATGCCGAAACATGTATTGTGTCCGCTGCATTACCAACTGTTGCGCTTGGCTACACTCCAGCCCGATGGTAGTTTTTATTCAATTACATGTGTAATTCAGATGAAATTGTTGCTGTCATCCCGCGCCCGTTGAATGGGAATTGGCCTGCCCCCACGATAAAAACTGAACTGGAAATAATTAAGCGCGAGGCTAGAAAATCAACGATTTTTATACCTATTTCGATTGTTGAATTTATGGCGCGAAAGAATGGATATTCTTATAAATTGGAAAGGTGGATACTGCGAGACAATGGAAAATTACTTATATAATTAATTAAGGTAACGGGCCCCTAATTCATGATAGTAGGTACGTCATTTCGTTAGTCTTATTTTTTGCGCAAAAAATAAGCAATTTAAATATTATTTATTTAAATTATACATTTATCTAAAGTCTCTATCAAACTGTCCAAAAAATTAAGTACCAACATTTTGGCTGCTAAACTGAAAGCAATACGACCCTCGAAACTGTCAGACGGACACGAACAGCTGTGGGGCTTGCTTTTCGTCACCGTAAGGTAGCGCTCGTATTTCTTAAGCTTGCAGAAAGGCATACTTAGTTAAGTCCATTTGAATAAAAAAAAATATAGGGCTTTTATGTGTTCCTTAACAATTGATTTGCCTCGGAAAAAGTTAAATAAAAACATAGAACTCCTTTAAAATTGCAATAAATCGACTCACGAAAAAGCGGTCATATTATTTTTCATGTGCTACTTCGTGACACTAACGAATTAGGGATATATATTCAAGATAAATTTTTGTAGCTCGTGCGTTTATATAATAATTAAGATAATTTAAATGTAAATTTTACATCAAATAATGTATTTAATTAAGTTTCTTAGGTGCTAAATTCGTTAAATGTTTTGTTCACTAGAATTCTTATAATACGAGTTTGAAGGTGACTGAGTTTACATTTTTGAGGTAAATTCGCACAGGTACTTCCAGCTTAATTTTGTTTGTTATTCGATTTTGTTAGGTATATTTGTATATTTTTAGTATATATAGGGCAGTTAATAGTTAATTTAAGTACATAATGTTAAAATGATCAAAAAAATTAAATGCGGGAATTTCCAAAAATCAATATCACGTACCAAGGGACAGTCTATTTTGTTATACTTTTCCCCAAGTTCGTGACTGATATATATATAGATATATAGTGGTAGGCTAGTAGGTAAAGCACATGCCACTGGCAACGCAATATATCCATACTTAATATTATAAATGCGAAAGTAACTCTGTCTGTCTGTGTGTTACGCAATCACGCCTAAACTACTGAACCGATTTAAATGGAATTTGGTACAGAGATATTCTAGAGCCTGAGAAAGGACACAGGCTACTTTTTATCCAGGAAAATTCGAGAGTTCCCACGGGTATTAAAAAAATGTCTCTTCAACCGTTTTTGATGAAATTTGGGATAGGGATAGTTTGTATCCAGGGGAAGGACATAAGCTACTTTTTATCCCGGAAAATTTAAGAGTTCCTGCGGGAATCAGAAAGCCTTAATCGACGCGGATGAAGTCGCGGGCATCATCTAGTTAATAATATTCTTTAATAAACCAAAGTTTCAAACAAGAGACGAGCTTTGTTTAATTTTTAGTTTCAAGTAGGTAAGTACCTAATAAAAGCTGTCATTAGGCTGAATCTCCCTCTAACATCTTTTTTATTAATAATTATTATAAAAAAAAATATCTTTGTCCTGTTCTTAATTATAAAACCTTTTAAATAATTATGTTTATACTAGCTGATGCCCGCGACTTCATCCACGTGGTTTAAGTTTTTTTGATTCCCGCGGGAACTCCCTAATTTTCCGGGATAAAAAGTAGTCTATGTCACTCTCCTCATCTGTGCCCATGCCAAAAATCACGTCGACCCGTTGCTCCCTTGCGGCGTGATTGAAGGACAAACCAACACACCAACAAACCAACACACTTTCGCATTTATAATATTAGTATGATTAATAAATAATCATAGCTCGCTGTAAAAACTTTATCACGAAATAGGGGCCACGGATTCACGAACTTAGAAGCAGAGCAAAATTTTATCACGAAATAGGGTTCAAACAAGAGGTCCGCAAATAAATTAATGTAAAAAAAAGAAACAAAATTACATAGTTCATGCATTAAATTACTGGCAAAATACCAATAATATTCAACACACAAAAGCTTTCAAACTGATATCATGTTTAGGAATATATTTAAAAAAATCTTAAAGTCTTAATAATAAAATAAATAATAAATAGGTAATCATTTATTTGCCAGAATGTTTGTATATAATGTTGGTGGAATAATAATAGCCTGTTCATAAACATCCAACTAACTTATTAGTGTGCAAATATTAGTAGGTACCTAGGTAACTTAAAAAAATATTAGGATTTAAGCTCAACAATATTAAACAATTCAATATAAAATAAACCAATGTCAGAGAAATTACAGGAATCAAAATCATATCAATCATACAACGCGATTAAAAATAAGAATGTCAATAACTATGCTACAATTTTGTTTTAAATTCCTTCACATCATTGCGTTAAATATTCCTTCACATCATAATAACATTTTTCTAATAGTAATTTATTAAGTTTGCTCTTTAACATCCCTAAAGTCAAGTTTTCAAAGTCAGCTGGTAGCTTATTATAAATCTGGACCTTAGGAGCCTTAATATACCGAAAAAGGGTACCTACACCCTTACGTTATAATACGTTTTCGGCTGGGCGAATTCCCATTTTGGCTGTAGGTACTCCTACACTTTCCCCGTTAAAATGCCTATATTGTGCTTGATTTACTTTAATTTTTAGTGTAATTTAAACTCAGCATGAACTTTAAGTAGATACCTAATAAGTTAACTCTATTAAACCTTAAAAGGTTTTTAAATAACTAAAATAGCTTTTCACTTATTTTACACTAGATGAAGCCCGCGACTTCGTCCGCGTGGATTAACTTTTTGTTGATACCCGCGGGATCTCATTAAATTTCCGGGATAAAAAGTATATGGGTGCAGCCTATCTCTAATGCTGCACTCGTAGCATAATTAATTATTTCAATCCCTAGGAGAAAAAAAGAGATAATTATATTGGACCACAGATTTACACTTTTTCTGACCGGCTCAAACCGGTTCCGCGACGATAGATGGGGAAAGACCCTTGGTGTTCCTATGGTACTGGTACGGAACCCTAAATACCCAGCTACCTACCTGTTTTAAGTATTTGCTGTGAGTTCACCTAACAATCCTTCTTTCAAGAGATGTACTAAAAAATTTGCAATAACAAGGTGGTGCATTGAAGTTCAAAGTTACGCCACTCTAACAACAAACGCAACTATAACTGCAATGAGCATTCAATAAGAGAAAATATTATCGAAATTTGCTCTAAAATTGGCTCTGAACGACTGTTAGAATGCAACATAATTTATGAATGTTTATGATTGTATCATAGAATATAGGCATAGGCTAGAATACGGCTTACTTTGGTTTGTACACTTGGTAGATAATACTTATAGTCCGGGACGTCTGTAAAGCTAGAAAGTCTTTAGTTACTCTTTTCAATTTCACCAATACCGATTTTAAAGTCATCTTTTAGCTCTATGATTGCTCGTGTCGTTAAGTCAGCAGTAATCTATACTTAAAAACGGAAAATTTCTTTTTTCGAAAAATCTGTTTACTTGTACAGGCAGCACTGATTGAGCACTAAATTATAAGCTGATGTGCCTCTCGCTTCAACTGTATCATAGCGCGGTCACGAATAGTACACTGCTAGCATAATTAAAAGTTAGTAGTGTTCTCATTTTTAGTCCACCTATCACAGCACCAAATATCTGTTATCAGCACTAAATTAACACTAAATGAGCACTAAATTTTTAAATACAAAAAATTTTTATTTAAAAACATTTTTTTTTCTCAAAGTTGATTTGAGAATTTTTTTTTTTTTTTTTTTAATCTTTTGCTGTACTCGCAGCATTAATTGAGCACTAATTAGTAACCCTTTTCAATTTCACCAATACCGATTTTAAAGTCATCTTTTAGCTCTATGATTGCTCGTGTCGTTAAGTCAGCAGTAATCTATAGTTAAAAACTGAAAAAAATTATTTCGAAAAATCTGTTTGCTTGTACAGGCAGCACTAATTGAGCACTAAATTATTAGCTGATGTGCCTCTCGCTCCAACTGTATCATTGCGCGGTCACGAATAGTACACTGCTAGGTTAATTAAAAGTTAGCAGTGTTACTCATTTTTAGTCCACCTATCACAGCACCAAATATCTGTTATCAGCACTAAATCAGCACTAAATGAGCACTAAATTTCGAGATAAAAAAAATTATATTTAAAAAAAAAAAACTCAAATTTTATTTAAAGAAAAAAAATTTTATTTATGAATATTTTGCTGTACTGGCAGCACTAATTGAGCACTAATTAGTAACTCTTTTCAATTTCACCAATACCGATTTTAAAGTCATATTTTAGCTCTATGATTGCTCGTGTCGTTAAGTCAGCAGTAATCTATACTTAAAAACTGAAAAAATTTTTTTACGAAAAATCTGTTTGCTTGTACAGGCAGCACTAATTGAGCACTAAATTATTAGCTGATGTGCCTCTCGCTCCAACTGTATCATAGCGCGGTCACGAATAGTACACTGCTAGCTTAATTAAAAGTTAGCAGTGTTCTCATTTTTAGTCCACCTATCACAGCACCAAATATCTGTTATCAGCACTAAATTAGCACTAAATGAGCACTAAATTCTGAGATATAAAACGAGTGATTCTGCCGACTTAACCTTTCTAGCTTTACAGACGTTAGTCCGGGAGGTAGCGTTGCAAATACAAAAGTCATAGTAAGCCGACTGATATTCATATCAGCCGATCATATCCCCGGCAGGGTCAATTTGGGAATTTATAATTTCTGAATTTTCCCTGGTCTAGCTTGGTGGGAGGCTGCGGTCGCGGCTAACGACAAAGACATGCCGCCAAGCGATTTAGCGTTCCGGTACGATGTCGTGTAGAAACCTATTAGGGGTATGGGTTTATTATATCTGCCATGCCCCTAACAGGTTAGCCCGCTACCATCTTAGACTGCATCATCACTTACCATTAGGTGAGATCGCAGTCAAGGACTAACTTGTAGTGGATAAAAAAAAACCGCTGAATTTCATGCCGGCTCTTCAGAGCAGTTTCATTCTATAAGTTTCGAAGAGAAAAAGTTATAGAAATAGAATTAGGTATAGGTAAATATATTTTCATAAGCGAGTTTCGTCTCACTGCTAGATAGACATGTTGTCAGCTTTTTCACGGCCCATCTGCTCAACCGATTTTGATAAAATTTTATACGGAGATAGGTTGCATCACGGGGGAAAGTAAGGGTTACTTTTATGGGAAAATCACTTCGCACGAGTTATAAAACAATTTCATTTTTCGTCGGTCGAATTACCTAGTACTTACCTATAAAAATTGTATGATCTAGTGGTATATCAAAAACTTTAGGTGCAGTTTAAACTGACAAATGTTAAATTCGTGCGTTCCAGGATCGACAGGTTTTTCCATCTGTTAAAGCCATTTCCCTGCCCTGCCGGACGAGTAATTTAAAGCTATTTTAATTTCTAGATTATCGCTAGAGGTTATTAAGGGTGGGGTAGATAAATAAAAGATTCAAATATAAAATAACGTTTACTTAGCATTACATGTTACATGTTTAGTCAAGACCATTTCTTGTTGAGGTTATTATGTTTAAATGTCTAGCGGAATCATAATATAAGGCCTATTGCGCATTATAAGAAAATTTATTGTGTCTTATAAGAAATTCAGTCGCAATGGTTGGTGTATGAGACCCCTACATAGGACAAGATATTTTTTCTTGAGTCGGATCAGACACACGCATAAAAAATATAAGACACTAGCTGATACCCGCGACTTCGTCCGCGTGGATTGAGGAGTTTTAGTTCCCGCGGGAACTCTTTAATTTTCCGGGATAAAAAGTACCCTATTATTTAATCCGGACTTCTAACTTTACGTCTGCAAAATTTCAAAGCAATCGGTTCAGTAGTTACGGCGTGAAAGCGGAACAAACATACAAACAAACTCACTTTCCCATTTATAATATTAGTAAGGATAAGGATAAGGATTACTCATAAGACACAAGACATTTTCTTATAATGCGCAATAGGCCTAAATATCAATGACATGAACTGTTATTGAATAATTTTATTATAAGACCCATAGACTAAAGGAAAAATAGACGGAGCACTTACAAGTTACAACAACCATATTTATCAAAGCAGAGCTAGTTTCGTGCGGCGCACGCAAATTGACACACGATCGGAAAAATTTTATTGGTTAAAATCAGTTTCTTAGCGTCTGGTACATAATACAATGGCTCGTTATTTTATCGTTTATGTCTGCTAGTCTATGCTTGTTTTAAGTCAAAATTGTATTTTTTTCATCAAATACGAGTACCTAACTTAATTATGATAATTTGATGAAGTTGCTTAAACTGTACTTTTTACATTTAAATCTAGGTACACTAAAACTCCATTTAAAGTACAACCCATTATAAGCAATGAGTGTAATTTCTTACGAAAATAGCTTAATATATAGTACAGGTATACCGCTTTTATAAGTCGCATCGACAAATCGCAGAAGCGCAACCTAGCGCCGACTATAACCGAATGTGGACACCAATGAACTTCAGACCTTATTGCTTGACGTTTAAGATTTTAAACACAGGATTAACGGAGACTCGTGCTCGGACTCCGAAATCGAATATTAGCGCGTAGGAAACAACTAATAGCGGACGGACGTGCGCTATGAATGGCTGTGATATATTCGTGCAATTAAAAAAAACATCGACGTTACTTATGACAGTGGTATACTTGTAACTGTTCGTAATAGGGGATAAGAACAACACCCCTAGGTGGCTAATTTTATAAGCTCTAGTTCACCATACAAATAGTTCAATTAATAGTATTTTAACGATTTTTGGTTTCCTTCTTATATCAGATTATGCAGATCAATAAGATAAGAAAATAAGAATAACTCTTCATCATATTGCACGCAGCTATCCTTTTGCTCGAGGAACACTGTGCAAATATAGCAATGCATTTAGACCTATCATTTAAGTTTACTTGCTTTAGATCAGCGTTTCCTTTTCCTAAATTCTATTGGCAAGAATTTAAGTTTTTTTTTTGTATTTGAATTTTTGTTATAAAAATATCTGTGATTTGTGAAACGTTACTGTACATGTGGTTTAAATGTCTGTTGAAATGTAATTTAGAGGATGTAGGTACAAATATACCAAAGTTAACTATAAATTATAAATACTAATAACATCTTCAAATGATAGTTAATAATGAACAACCTTTGTTTTTCGACTTTTAAGTCGACTACAGCAGAATCGAGTCGTATTTGCGAATGCGTATACACTCGACTCTCACTCGACAGATGGTAAATATATGGATACGGAATAAGTGATTCGATTTAATTCGTCTCGGCGTATAGACGTCAGGCATCAAATTTCTAATAATGGTTGTTGTAATATTTTTTTATAATATTATAATATATTATAAAAAAATATTACTTACTCCGTTTAGAGTGAGACTATAATAGTCTCACTCTAAACGGGTGTCGATCGACTTGTGCTTTCTAAAATACAGTGCTGAAAAGTGTCAAGAGGTTACAGCAACTTAATTTTCCTTTTTTCTAGGAAATATATTCCGAGAAGCTTCCTTTAAAAGGTTATTAGTATTTTTAAATTAATACTGTATGCTATTGAGATTTTTTAAAATTTTATTACAATGGAAATTGTTCAGGAAGGATTTTGCGTGAAACGATTACTTTTTAACAAAAGTGATTGCGATTGTTACAATGTAACTGTATGCATGGGCCTTATTACATACTAGATGATTCCCGCGACTTCGTCTGCGTGGACTAAGTTTTTTCGATTACCAAGGGAATTCCTTAATTTTCCGGGATAAAATATAGCCTGTCCTTCCCCGGGATATAACCTACCCCTGTAACAAATTTTATCAAAATCGGTTTACTAGGTGGGCCGTGAAAGCGTAGCAGACAGATAGACACACTTTCGCATTTATAATAATATTGGATAGAGGCAGGCGTTACCTTGCGGAAGTCCATCATAATGAAGGAACCAGAAGGTTTAATTTGCTATAATCCGCGACAAAAGGAAGATCTATGTGGTACAGTGATTTTTTATATATATTTTTTTTTTAAATATAATATTATATGTTATAAAAAATCACAATAACATCATAATATTATATTTTAAAAAAAAATTATATATAAAAAATCACTGTACCACATAGATCTTCCTTTTGTCGCGGATTATAGCAAATTAAACTTCTGGTTCCTGCATTTATAATATTAGTATGGATTTATGATTGCTACAGTGTGACGATCGCAATCACCTCCGATTGGTTAACCCTTCTGCTATCGGGCAAAGTCCATTGCCACAGCAAGAATACCATAAATACAGTCAATCACAATAATTGAGATTGTAACAATGATGAATACAGATTTTACGGAACGGAGCCTTATTCTGAAAAAGCTACAGCTAACTAATTTTACAATCTCAAATAAGAAAACGATAATGATTGGTGACTATACGATTGTTAGATTGTATCAATAACTAGCTGATGCCCGCGACTTCGTCCGTTCGTTCTGGGGTTTTTTTAGGTTCCGCGGGAATTTTTTCGGTATAAAAAGTAGCCTGTGTTGTTCCAGACTATCTATCTCTGTGCCAAATTTCATCCAGATCCGTTCAGCCGTTCTGGCGTCTTTGAATAACAAACAAGAGTAGTAAACCATCCATCCATCCAAACTTTCACATTTATAATATTAAAGTAAGTATGATTTCACCCTAAAAGGGCAAAAGTGCTAAGGAGACTAGTGACGTAACCACAATTGCAATAATATCGATGAATCGACCTAGTAATCGAGTGCCCACTCGTTCTCCTGTAGGAAAGCGTCGACCACCTCCTTCATAGTGAAGTTAGGGATGAGCTGGTCCGCTGTTAGCTTCACTCGAGTCACCGGGTCGAAGTGTCCCACTCGCTGTAAAAAAAAAAATGGAGCGTGTAAAACGTAACCTCAACTTATTTTACTAACGCCATCTAGTCTGAAAAACGAGACAGCGCTATCGCGGGGACAAGAACAGGTGAGGGGCATGCCCTACAAGTCGGACGCCCAACATTTTTATATGAAAGGGCCTATCTAGTACCTACACATAATATTATATCGATGAACGTGAACTTTTAAAAAGTAAAACTTAACAACTTAACAGCGGTGAGTGCTGTGGTCTTATAAGGAGGCACTTTTTTTAATCAACTACAAGTTATTTTAATCAACTACAAGTTAGCCCTTGACTGCGATCTCACCTGATGGTAAGTGATGATGCAGTCTAAGATGGTAGCGGGCTAACCTGTTAGGGGCATGGCAGTTATATTAAACCAATACCCCTATTCGGTTTCTACACGGCATCGTACCGGAACGCTATCGCTTGGCGGCACGTCTTTGCCGATAGGGTGGTAACTGGCCACAGCCGAAGCCTCCCACCAGGCCAGACCAGGGAACATTCAGATATTATAAATAACTAAATTGAGCCTGCCGGGGATCGAACCCGGAAACGGAACCTCCGCACGTTAAGACAACAGCGCTCAACACTGCGCCACGGAGGTCGGCACTTAGGGAAGCGATGGGATGCCAGATATACAGCGGCGTGGCGCGAACGCCGCTTTCTTACTTCTGCGCCAGGCCGTTGCCACATATCCCGCGACTTTAACGCAACGCGACGCGATGCGATGCGACGCGACAGTATCAAACAGTAGCTGACCCTTCACGTGGCCTACGTAGTCGCGTAGATACGTCTGTTCTATGGCGACATATTGCGCCGTTTAGGGTCGTTTCTGTCGCTCACCTAGGACAACGGGTAACACTTATGGAACAAATGCGACACAATTGGATTCAACGCGATTTTGCTGAAATCGGATTTCGGGCTTTATATAATTAACTTTTTGAGATAATTTTTATTTATTTATTTATTTGTAGCCTGTAGTGTCCCAATGTTGGACAAAGGCCTCCTTTTCCTACTTCCATTTTATCTCGGTCTATAGATATTTGGGGCCAGCCCTTCATAAAGGCATCGAGTTCATCGCGCCAGCGGCGGCGCCTCGGCCTTCCTCCTTTTTGAGATTATTTGAATAAAATCTTTTTGCTCTGAAACGAGTACCTCTAAATGTTCCTCGATGTCCTTCTTCTCATACGTGATGCCGCTGGGCGTGATGACGGGCTCGTTCAGGATTTCGAAGCTGATCTTTCCGCATAGGTAATCTGGCACGTCACGTTTCTGAGAAAAACAAACAAAGACACTGAAGATCTTACTATTTTTTTTTAACTAGTGGGCCTGACACGCGTTTTTCTATCTTGAACGTAGAACCCGATTGCAGCGCCCCTATTCCAGGGTCCTTTTGTAAATATAAACCCAAAAACACTGAAGATATCTTTTTTAACTAGTGGGCCTGACACACGTTATTCTATCTTGAACCTACAACCCGATTGCAGCGCCTCCTACCGGGTAAATATAGACCGTCCCGGGACCCATACAAACACACACAAAAATTCCATCAAAATCAGCGAGACAGGAATTCTTTTTTATATATTATACTAGCGGATGCCCGCGACTTCGTCTGCGTGGTTTGAGGTTTTTTGGATCCCGCGGGAAATCTTTAATTTTCCGGGATAAATAGTAGCCTATGTACTATTCCAGACTATAATCTATCTCTGTGCCAAATTTCAGCCAGATCCGTTCAGCCGTTGGGGCGTGATTGAGTAACAAACATCCATACATCCATCCAAACTTTTGCATTTATAATATTACTAGCTTATGCCCGCGACTACGTCCGCGTGGATTGAGGTTTTTTGGTTCCCACGGGAACTCCTTAATTTTCCGGGATAAAAAGTAGCCTATGTTTTAATCCAGGTTATAAGCTATCTATGTTCCAAATTTCAGCCAAATCGGTTCAGTAGTTACGGCGTGAAAGCGGAACAAACATACAAACAAACTCACTTTCCCATTTCTATTATTAGTATAGTAAGGATAGTAAGAAGATGTAAAAGTTTGTATGTTTGTTACGCCTTCACACCACAATGACTAAACCGTTGTGTCTCAAACTTAGACTGGAGTTTACTTTTCTACAATTGTGGAAAGGATTGCACGAGAAATCAAATATATTTAGTTTACGAAAGATGCTGACGAGGAAGACGAAAAAGTTGCTGATTTGATTTGTCAAATACCCAATTTCTAATTTACTTCAAGCTCCAAATTAAGAGGTGCGTGCCCGTGCAAAAAGTGTACAGTTATACCTAATTAGAATAAATGGCTATTGACTTTGAACCTTCTAAGCAATCTTAACAATAGTGAGATTTTAATACCTACAAATCAAATATACGACAGCTTTACTAAATCCTAGTATGGGGCTTCATGGAGACTATACGATTTCTCAGTATACAAATTGTGGAATCAGATACTTCTATTTTGTTCATTTAATGGTTTGCCAACAGATAATACATATTCACGAAGTAAAGAACTCGCAAGTGCGGGGTTACCAGTTAAGTAACTTAATACTTAGACACAACTAAGTAAAAAATATGTTTAAATCCATACTAATATTATAAATGCGAAAGAGTGTCTGTGTGCTACGTTTTCAAGGTCAACAGATCTGTTCCACAGATTTTGAGGAAAGGTAAATAAGCCATTTTTTAGCCCGGAAAAATACAAAGTTCCCAAAAGATTTTAAAATCTGTTGCCTAAAACACAGGTTTATTACCTTAGGGACAGTTGTTTTCTGTATATAAGTACTATGTTTTTGTTTTTATGTATTTTTGATCAATAAACAATTTACTATTCACGTCGCAATGACTTTTTGGGTAACAAATTAGGTAGGTCCTAACTTTAATTGAGAATGGAAAAACTGTTTATTTAACTAACAAAGCATATTTACTAACTGCCCTTGTAAGTGCATTTTTCGACCAACTATGTTTAAAAAAAACATGTATAATAATACTAGCTGATTCCCGCGACTTCGTCCGCGTGTTTAAAGTTTTTTTGATTCCCGCGGGAACTCCTTAATTTTCTTAATTAGCCTATGTCACTCTCCACTTTCTCAACTATACCCATGCCAAAAATCACGTCGATCGGTTACTCCGTTGCGCCGTGATTGAAGGACAAACCAACAGATATGATTTCATAATAATCATTAAAAACCATAAAATTAAAAACAATAAAATTAAAAACCATAGTTCACCTAACTATTTAACTTTCGATAGAAATTATAACTTATACAGTATTATGCATCATCGATCATACAGCACGAAAGTACCAAAATAAAATAGCATATCTTCATATTATGTCACGACAACGTAATGGTTCAACGATCAGGAATAGAAGTATTTATGTACATAATCCGTTTTGCGCGGTGCGAAATGCGAAGGCGTAAGGAACAAAACGATGTAGGCCCACGAAATGATCTCATTAGCGCACTTTGACACGCACTTGTACTGTTACTTCATCTCAGATACGTCATTTGTGACGTCAACTATCGAAATCGAAGAACGGGGTTTCTCAGGAAACGTTACATCAATCAATAAGCAACATTTTCGTTCTCAGTTTTTTATGGAATACACAGCTTCGGTCCCTGATTGCTAATTGATCGGTCTGTTTTTTAACCGACTTCCAAAAAAGGAGGAGGTTCTCAATTCGGCGCGTTTTTTTTTCATATATTATGATTACTAGATGATTCCCGCGACTTCGTCCGCGTGGACCAAGTTTTTCGGTTCCCGCGGGAACTCTTGAATTTTCCGGGATAAAAAGTAGCCTATGTCCTTCCCCGAGATACAACCTACCCCTGTACCAAATTTCATTCAAATCGGTTGAACAGATAAATTTTTTGATTCCCGCGGGAACCTTTGAATTTTCCGGGATAAAAAGTAACTATGTCCTTCCCTGGGATACAACCTATCGCTGTACCAAATTTCATCAAAATCGGTTGAACAGATGGGTCGTGAAAGCGTAGCAGACAGACAGACAGACACACTTTCGCATTTATAATATTAGTATGGATGATGTTTTCAAGTCTTATAATTTGAAATAAAATATAAAACTTAGGAATTTCAAATGGGTATACAAATGGTGCCGATAAAATGCGAATATAGAGACGATAAACTTTATGGCATATCTTATTACGTCTTAAATTAAAAAACATTTTTAAATTAAACAAGCCGTCCGCCATATCGAATTTAGTGTGACGTCATTTTAATTTTCGTCTTCTTCTCTTTTAGTTGATACCCATATCATGGGGGTGCATAAAAAGTAAGTAGACCGATATCGTTGGGAGTCCGCCATAGTAGATTTACGTCGCTTAACTAACCAATCAACATAAGTACTAAGAAACCGATAAATTGTCACGTCACGACTAAGTCCGTACTCCATATGTGCGCAGGGTTTTTCTTTTAAGAAAATTCTCAGTAGCAGTCGGATGGTCAGTGAAAACTTGAAAAGGTAACAGACAGGCACTTATAGGCATTATATTAGTATGGATTCAAACTCGTGTAGGATTGTGAGACACTCACCCTTCTCCTTTCATCCATTTTTGAAAACAAGTTATTTAGCTCACTGCTGTAGTTATTCTGAAACACACAAACAAACAATTGGTCACAAGTTGTAAAATATATCTGTAAAACTAAAAGGATAGGTCTTTTTGAGGCTGCCAGCCTTTTATTTTTATTTTATTATACAATATAACTTAAAGCTAGCCTGATATCCTTTCTATACAAATCATGGCCGCGTGGAGTGGTAGAAAGAACTCTGGTTGCATAACAGCCAGGCTGGTCCTTTGCGCAAAAATAGCCTTTCTGGCAAGCTGGTCTTAACATTTTCAGCCATTGTCACGCTGGCTCTCCGTATTTTGAAAATCACCACTATTCAAAAATAAGTTTCAATAATTAAATTGTTGTGTTAAGTTTTTAAACAATTAAAAAAACTATGAATACTCACACATTCTTCTTCGACTTTTGTTATTTTGCTATTGGTTTCTTCCTCATTTATGTTCTCTAATTTTATCGACTCTATTCTACGCTGCATATCTTCATTTATTAGCCTTAAAAGAAAGGTCTGGTCACCTTTGGATTGTATGCATTTTATTCTTAGACTGTCTAGTGAAAGCTGAGCGAGCGAAATGGCGGAAATTTTTTAAAAAAATCGGGTATCCCCAGTAGTATAATTTCTTGTGTTGCTAGTAAATAAAAACTGTTAATAATCATCTCTCAGCTTTCACTGGACAGTCAATGAAAAAAAATCATAATTCTCTATATTTAAGGCCCTTTTGCCCCAATAAACGATTTCAGCAAACAAATGATTTATTTATGTATTTTTACCCTCGACGAAGCGGAGACGGTATATGTGTTTGCCCTAAGAGGTTGTGTGTTTGTTTGTTTGTTTGTGCACTTTTTTGTCACCATTTTTCTCAAAAAGTACTGGGCCGATTGAGATGCGGTTTTTTGCATTAGATACGTATAGCTTGTGAGAAGGTTTTTAGATATATTTTAGGACCATAGACAACCAAGCTGAGCTGTAGTCTATGATTTTAATATTTCAACATGTTACCATTTTTCACAAAAACTACTGGGCCGATTGAGATGCGGTTTTTTGCATTAGATGTGTATAGCTTGTGAGAAGGTTCTTAGATATATTTTAGGACCATAGACAACAAAGCTGAGCTGTAGTCTATGATCTTAATTTTTCTATGTGTTAAAATTTTTTACAAAAAGTACTTTGCCGATTGAGATGCGGTTTTTTGCATTAGATATGTTTAGCTTGTGAGAAGGTTCTTAGATATATTTTAGGACCATAGACAACAAAGCTGAGCTGTAGTCTATGATTTTATTTTTTCAATATGTTACCATTTTTCACAAAAAGTACTGGGCCGATTGAGATGCGGTTTTTTGCATTAGATGTGTATAGCTTGTGAGAAGGTTCTTTCTATGTGTTAAATTTTTTTACAAAAAGTACTTTGCCGATTGAGATGCGGTTTTTTGCATTAGATATGTTTAGCTTGTGAGAAGGTTCTTAGATATATTTTAGGACCATAGACAACAAAGCTGAGCTGTAGTCTATGATTTTATTTTTTCAATATGTTACCATTTTTCACAAAAAGTACTGGGCCGATTGAGATGCGGTTTTTTGCATTAGATGTGTATAGCTTGTGAGAAGGTTCTTAAATAAATTTAAGGACCATAGACAACAAAGCTGAGCTGTAGTCTATGATCTTAATTTTTCAACCACTGTTACCATTTTTCACAAAAAGTACTGGGCTGATTGAGATGCGGTTTATTGCATTTAGGACTTCGTGCGATCACAAAACAGGAAACTGGTACCAAAATTTAAAAAAATCAGCGCCATTTTGAAATTCTTTGTTAATTGATCGATTTCGTTCAAAATCGATATTTAGGACTCCCTGGGGTTACAAAACAGGAAACTGTTACCAAACTTTAAAAAAACAGCGCCATTTTGAAATTCTTTGTTAATTAACCGATTTTGTTCAAAATCGATATTTAGGGCTTTGTGGGATTACAAAACAGGAAACTGGTACCAAAATTTTAAAAAAATCAGCGCCATTTTGAAATTCTTTGTTAATTGACCGATTTCGTTCAAAATCGATATTTAGGGCTCCCTGGGGTCACAAAACAGGAAACTGGTACCAAAATTTTAAAAAATCAGCGCCATTTTGAAATTCTGTGTTAATTGACCGATTTCGTTCAAAATCGATATTTAGGGCTCCCTGGGGTCACAAAACAGGAAACTGTTACCAAAATTTTAGAAAATCAGCGCCATTTTGAAATTCTTTGTTAATTGACCGATTTCGTTCAAAATCTATATTTAGGGCTCCCTGGGGTCACAAAACAGGAAACTGGTACCAAAATTTAAAAAAATCAGCGCCATTTTGAAATTCTTTGTTAATTGATCGATTTCGTTCAAAATCGATATTTAGGACTCCCTGGGGTTACAGAACAGTAATCTGTTACCAAACTTTAAAAAAACAGCGCCATTTTGAAATTCTTTGTTAATTGACCGATTTCGTTCAAAATCGATATTTAGGGCTCCCTGGGGTCACAAAACAGGAAACTGGTACCAAAATTTTAAAAAATCAGCGCCATTTTGAAATTCTGTGTTAATTGACCGATTTCGTTCAAAATAGATATTTAGGGCTCCCTGGGGTCACAAAACAGGAAACTGTTACCAAAATTTTAGAAAATCAGCGCCATTTTGAAATTCTTTGTTAATTGACCAGTTTCGTTCAAAATCGATATTTAGGACTCCCTGGGGTTACGAAACAGGAAACTGTTACCAAAGTTTTAAAAAATCAGCGCCATTTTTATTTATTTTGTTACCACCATAATAAATGAATTCAGTTTAGTACAGTAAAATCTGTACTACTTGTAAGTCTAACCACAACCCTGTGCGAAATACTAGTTAGATATATATAGCTTGAGAGAAGGTTCTTAGATATATTTTAGGACCATAGACAACCAAGCTGAGCTGTCTCTATGATTTTAATATTTCGATATGTTACCATTTTTTACAAAAAGTACTGGGCCGATTGAAATGCGGTTTTTTTATTAGATGTGTACCTATAGCTTGTGAGAAGGTTCTTAGATATATTTTAGGACCATAGACAACAAAGCTGAGCTGTAGTCTATGATTTTATTTTTTCAATATGTTACCATTTTTCTCAAAAACTACTGTGCTGATTTAGATGCGGGCTTTTTGTTTTAGATATATTTAGCTTGTACCTAGATGCTGCCCAGGGTATCATGATGGAGTCAGGAGGCGATCATGGGAACTCCTTAAATTCTCATCGTATACCCGTCGCGTTTGGACTCTTTTGATTTGTCCATTTGAAAAGGGTTTGGCCATAGTCCACCACACTGGTCAAAAAAACTACTGAGCTGTCAAAGATGCAGTTTTGTGTTTTAGATATTATGTAATATATACGTTTGCTACGTTCTAATTGTTGTTTCAAAGTTATAAAGGTCAAAGGTGTAATGGAGCTCTGCAGTTCGTCGAGGGTTTTTTTAAAATTTTTAATTTTATTACTTGTATCTTATGATCTACTAGTAACTAGATGATGCCCATGACTGTGTCGACAAGTATTAAACATTGTTAAAAAAACCATTGGCGCTGTTTAATTTTCCGGGATAAAAAATAGTCCATGGCTCCGGGATGTCATCCACATCGATTTAGCAGACGGGCCGTGAAAAGTTAACAGACAGACAAGTAAGAAATGAAATTTCAGTCTTACTAGTTATCATATAAAAAAATCATATTGTTATGGACATCTTAATTTTTTTTAAATCTTACCTATTAATATAAGTTTGCAATTCAATTTCCTGTGATATTCTCTTCTCCTCTTGGACATTCCATCTCTTTTTCCTGGCAATACGAATTTGAGCTGCTATATCGTCGCCAAAGTTAAGTTTTTGTTCGCGCGCTAAATCATTTGCTGCAAAGAAAAAATTATATCAAGTGTCAGCTTTGTGTTTAAAATTGATTTGAAATTTTGAAAGATGATACAATATTGTTAGTTTATTTATTGATGAATGTTTAATTAAGCAGATATTTGACTCATTCGATGTATTTCACTCGGTTCGTTCTTTGGCGGGGATACGCTATATTGGAATAATTTGCATAAATACGAGTATTTTCATGTTTGAAAGTTAGTCTTCTACCGGCAGACTCAGCGATTATTGAATACTTTTGTGTTTAGATCGCAATTTGATTTAGAGCTTAGCAGTAGCAACTACAGTCTGATCAAATGATTAATTTATTGTTGTTGTGACACTTTGGCCAAGTTTTATACTTAACTGTTTACATTAAATCTTTCGTGAAACCGCTACACATTGTGACCATTCGCTAATGCAAGTTTTAAAGAGTGCAAACATATTAAAAGTAATTTTAATTATTTGCCCACTTCTGGAATTATGCTTACCTACACCAGTAGTAGCAAGAAAATATTAATTTTGTTTTTACTTATTGCAAAACAAATTATATTCTCTATTATCTTATATTAAACAGTTTGCCAAACAATGTGGCCAGTAATCTAAATATATAAAATTCAAAGTCCTGACTGACTGACTGACTGACTTATATATCAACGCACAGCCTAAACCGCTGGTCCTACAGACATGAAATTTGGAGAGTGTCTTCTTTGTGAAGACTAGGTATCCACTAAGAAAGGGTGTCTAAAACGATTTATACTAATATCTTTGCCGACTATAGACCTAGCTAATTTCTATTAAATATGTGTAAGATTTAAATGAGTTTGTTGATGCATCGTTAAGCCAACCTATCTAAAAGTTGAAATGTATATCAATGACAATTATTTAGAAGAATCTTTGAAGTGGTATATCATTAACATGCTTGTTTGTAATAATTTGTAGTTAGCAAATCAGTTGCCAGTAAACAACTAACGAAGATACCCGCATTTTGATTTATTAGTCCAGTCAACGAAAAGTGAACCTTAATCTAGTGAACATAGTGGTCCTTCGAACCGGATTTAGTGACGGACTTGAAGACAAAGAAGATTGAAGAACACATTCGATAAAAATACAATTAGATTATTTATATATTCTGAGTGTGTTTTAGGATTTTATTGATTTGAGAATTGAAATATGGCAACGCTTACTTCTGAACAAAGTGGATACTTAACTACCTTGGAAGATGTAGCTAATATGCTACAAAATGCACAAAGAAATATTAAAAAATGGCCGAAACAACGACTCACGGAAGGTTATCTACAGGCGAGAATAAAGTCCATCGAAGATTATTGGGACACTTTTAGACAAGCACATAACAGCCTTACGAGATGTACACCGAGGGATCAAAGGGGAGTTCTGCCGTATTTTTTGAAAGAGGAATTTTATAAGTTTGAAGAAGTATACATATGCTTGCATGCGGATATGACCGACTTATTATTAAAATTACAACCAAGGATTTCAGATGCTCCCAGTTTATCTAATGCAACTCAGGGCGGTCAGTTTTCATTCACTAAACTACCAAGAATAGAACTACCTACGTTTTCGGGAAAATACGAAGATTGGCCCTCTTATCAAGATTTATTTTTTGCCCTTGTCCATAATACTTCAATGAGCGATGTACAGAAGCTGCATTACCTAAAAACTACAGTTTCGGGTGAGGCAGACATATTATTACGAAACATACAGATCACAGAAACAAATTACACACGAGCGTGGGACTTGCTTAAAGCACGATTCGGTAACAAGAAAATGATTACGAATTCGATATTTAAAAGATTATTTGGCCAGAAAAAGGTGACTAACCAGTCAGCAAATCAAATAAAAACTATATTAGACACGACGGTGGACTGTTTGAGTAGTTTGAATAATTTGAAAATAAGCACTGACTCTTGGGATCCATTTATAATATTTTTGATAACTCAAAAATTGGATGCAGAGTCTTTGAAGGACTGGGAGGAACAGGTCTACACAGACAGTTCTGAAAGTATGCCTACCTGGGACGAGATGAAGAAGTTTCTGGAATTTCGATTTAGAACTTTAGAAATGATCGTGCCTGCAGCAGCCACTTCATCACGTGAAAACCAATCTGTTCACAAGTCGTTTCATGCTACCCTTGAGGAACCCGAAGTTGAAAGATTTCAATCTGCTCATGTCAGAACATCACGTGGTTGCGCTTACTGTAAAGCTAGTTGGCATTGTATTCAAAACTGTAAGTCTTTTATCCAGCAGCCTGTGGAAGAACGCCACTCCTTCGTGAAAAATAATAACTTGTGTTTTAACTGCCTCATACCAAATCATAGCGTATACGAATTATTATGCAAAGGAACTTGCCGAATATGTAGAAGGAGACACAATTTTCTTTTACACCGGACGAAGCAAGAAGAGAAGAAGATAGAGGAATCAGAGCCAGAATATATGATCACTACAGTACACTTGTCCGGAGAAGAACCTGGTCGTAAAGCATTGTTAGCGACAGCTCAAGTGAAAATTAAGGCGAGCAATGGTGAAAAACGTAAGCTTCGGGCCCTTATAGACCAAGCATCGGAAGGTTCGTTCATATCTGCTGGAGCAATAGAAATTTTGGGTCTATCGAGAACGAATATCAACGCAGTAGTCACTGGAGTGCGAGAAGGAACCCACATAATGAGCAAACACTCAGTTGACCTGTCAGTCTCGTCACGATTCTGTGAAGATAAAGAAATTAGAGTGAAGGCTTATGAATTGGAGACAATATCGACAATAATACCCTCGAAGCATATCACGCACAACTGGCCAGAACTCCAAAACATACCTCTTGCTGACCCTACCTGTTTTACGCCAGGTGGTGTCGATATTTTGCTCGGGACTGACGCTTTTTCCAAAATCATAGAAGAAGGCTTGATCAAAACACCTGACGGTGTAGTTGCACAGGAAACATGTTTGGGGTGGATAGTTTCTGGTCAAGTACAAGTTTAAAGTAAAACGCGTTTTATTAAGATTTAAGAAGGAAGAATAATAACCTAGAAAAGAGGTAAGGAAGAAATTTACCGTCCACAGATGTTGTTACTGAGAAAAAATAAGGAAGGAGAGATAATTAAAATAATTTTTAGGGTTTCATGGAGTCATATGTTTAAAACTATCGTTTTGGTGGGCGGTATGTCTAAAACGATTTATACTAATATCTTTGCCGACTATAGACCTAGCTAATTTCTATTAAATATGTGTAAGATTTAAATGAGTTTGTTGATGCATCGTTAAGCCAACCTATCTAAAAGTTGAAATGTATATCAATGACAATTATTTAGAAGAATCTTTGAAGTGGTATATCATTAACATGCTTGTTTGTAATAATTTGTAGTTAGCAAATCAGTTGCCAGTAAACAACTAACGAAGATACCCGCATTTTGATTTATTAGTCCAGTCAACGAAAAGTGAACCTTAATCTAGTGAACAAAGGGTTTTTCGAAATTCCACCCCCAAGGGGGTAAATTAGGGGTTGAAAGTTTGTATGAAAGTCCGTAGTTTTTCAAGTTATAGCCATGAAACTTGGTATATGAGCTGCGGGTTGAAAATGAAGAAATACGTATTTCAGAGTTTTTGAAAATTCGATCCCCAAAGGGGTGAAATAGGGGATGAAAGTTGGTATGAAAGGCCTTCATTTCTCAAGATATTTTTCAAGTTATATCAACGAAACTTGATATTTTGGCTTTCGGTAAAAATAAAGAAGTATGTTTGTCACAGTTTGTCAAAATTCTACCCCTAATAGGGTAAAATAGGAGTTGAAAGTTTGTATGAAAGTTGTTCATTTCTAAAGTTATAGCCATGAAACTTGATATTTGAGCTTCCGGTTAAATATAAAGAAGTAAGTATTTCACCATTTTTGAAAATTCAACCCCCAAAGGGGTGAAATAGGGGATAAAAGTTTGTATGAAAGTCCTTCATTGCTCAAGATATTTTTCAAGTTATTTCATTGAAACTTGGTATTCTGGCTTTTGATAAAAAATTAAGAAGTATGTATATCACATTTTTTCAAAATTCCATCCCCAAAGGGGTAAAATAGGGATTGAAAGTTTATATGAAAGTCATTCATTTTTCAATTTATAGCCATGATACATTTGGAATATTAAAGAAATAAGTGATTCACAGTTTTTGAAAATTTTATCCCCAAGGACGTTAAATAGAGTTTGTCCTTCAATCACGCTGCAACAGAGCAACGGATCAACGTGATTTTTTTTCATGGGTATAGTTGAAGACCTGGAGAGTGACATAGGCTATTAAGGAGTATCTGTAGGAATTTAAAAACTTATGCCACGCGAACGAAGTCGCGGGAAACTACTAGTACATTATATAAATGTTAATTGACAAGACTAATTAATCAAGTTGTATTCTTTTCCGTGGGGAAATTAAGGGATAGCAATACAATTACTTAGTCCTGTTATTTTAGATTACTTTAGAGATAAATGAAAGTTTCCCTAAATCCCCATAATTTGGCTGTTAATTAGAATTTCAATCTGCCTGCAGACCATACATTCACAGCTTTCTAAGGCTACCTTCAAATAAGACTAATGAGGGGCATGCTGTCTAACATATAAATGGGGTCACAAACCTAATCAATAAGGACAAAAAATAACCCTGCCTTTGAAGTCACACTGTAAACAGGTAGGTAAGATAGAGATAGCAGACTAACCTCTGTGTAAGTGTTTAATAGCCTCGTCATAACATTCCAGTTCCACCAATGCCTGGCCAAGGAAGAAGTGTCCTTTCACCTGATTGGTGTCTATATCCAGCGCCCGCCTGCAGTCCTGGCATGTCGCCTCCCAGCGTTTCATCTTGAGGTGGCATAGCGCTCGGTTTGTGAAGTATGTGGCTACTGAGGGATTTTTTATCTAAAAAAAATATTACTTACTTAAATATTTAGAATTTTTTCCATTGTTCTATTTTGATATAACTACATACCATTATTTTGCATTGAAACTATAAAAATTTTATGAATACTTTAGCACTCATAGCAAAAGCCACTATCTATTTATAGATAACATGAAATTAATTCTAGATCCAGTGAAAAAATGTCTTCCTTATCATAAGTAATTCATTACCACTCTTTTTAAATTAAAGTAACTATAAGATATTAAGTACTTAGTTCATGTGTTCTTTTGTATAGCAGCCAAATTTACATTTTGAGCACCTACTTAATATTTCCCTTTTTAGATAAAAAATTCTTTCCAAAAAACCGACTTCCAAAGCCACTGTAAAGTAAAAAATAATTTTGATTTCTACACACTATGTTGAAGTCGGGCGAGACTCACGCGTCAACTATGCCTATCTTTGTAATACTCGCCCGACTTAAACAGTGTGTAGAAATCAAAATTATTTTTTACTTTACAGTGGCTTTGGAAGTCAGTTTTTTGGAAAGAATTTTTATTTTTAACTTTTTAGTGTAGGTACTCTAAATCCCTACGGCTTAGGAGTGCAGTACCATGCAGCATCAGAGTTGAGGAGTTGGAAATTGGGTTTAAGTATGAAGTCGTTGCTTGACACCTACAATATTAATTCACCATAAAAAAATCCTAAACCACTTTGTTTAAGGAGTTCTGTACCCTGCAGCATCAGGGTTGAGGAGTTGGGACTTGGGTTTAAGTTAAGTATGAAGTTGTTGCTTGACACCTAAAATATTAATTCATCATAAAAAAATCCTAAATCGCTATTTTTCAGGAGTTCTGTACCCTACAGCATCAGGGTTGAGGAGTTGGGACTCAGAGTTGTATTGTATACACGTGACTTGATACCTACTATATGAATTCACCATCAAAACTGCCTAACTCCCTAGTTTTGATGATTTCATTTAGTACCATACACCTACAGCATCAGGATTGAGGATTTAGAGTCAGAATTTTTTATGGGACCACCTCATGTGCTTCCTCTAACCAATGAAAAAAAAATTGTTCAAATCAGTTTAGAAACCACGGAGATATGCACCAACATACATTAATATATATATATATATATATATTATATACGCGCCAAATTGAGAATCTTCTCCTTTTTTGGAAGTTGGTTAAAAAACCCCTATTAAATAAACATGACAGGGAAAGCTATCAATAGCCAAACTTTACTATGTAGTTAGTAGACCTACTTAGGTACCTGAAGTTTGTTAAATTGCTCATTTCGAACCATACTTACCTATGATCAAAAGTTTGGCTGTATAACAAAGATAGGCAAAGTTGACGCGTCAGGCTCGCCCGACTTCAACATAGTGTGTAGAAATCAAAATTATTTTTTACTTTACAGTGGCTTTGGAAGTTGGTTTTTTGGAAAGAATTTTTATAAACTGTAAATGATTCATAAATATTTACCATTGACTTATTATTAATTGTAATAATATCATAGATCTGAACTATGTAACATTATTTTTACACAAGATTTTTTCTATCTGCAGGTAAATTAAACTTGTAAGCATAAAACTTACAAGTTTAATTTACCTGCAGAACCTACCGATACCTACCGATAGCTCATAAAGAGCTTTCGAGAGTTAGCATTGACCGCCTTTAATTAAATAGTAAGTAGGTACTTAACAAAAGTACTTACTACTTGCATTTTTGTTGGTAGGAGGTAAATAATTAAGAGGTGTTATGTTAAATTGATGTTAATAGATTTTAATGAACAACTTACAATAGCTTTCGTGTAACAATTCATTGCATCTTCGAACCTCCGTAGACTGAATAGTCTGTTTCCTTGTTCCTTTAGTTCTTTATCAGAAAGGTTTGCTGTGGAATACATATGCTTACTCATTTTCCTTGATAACTTTTAATACTTTCTTACATAAATTATAACACTGTTTTCATCATAGTATAAAAAATATTGCGGTAGAGATTCACTGCACACTACTTTTGCGCGAGAGAAAAATAACTTGATTTGTTAATTTTCTTTGACTTGCGAAGAAACGAAAGTTCGCGTAAAAATCACAGATTGATAATGTTTATTGACAGTGACATGACACTTGACCACAATTGAGATTGATTAGAGTAGTGAAGTGCTGAATCGATCATTCCTAAGTTTATGGAATCGATTTAAAGATATTGTGTATTTTTCTATAAAATATATCTATCGATTTCTAACAGTAAAAAGGGCTGGGCTATAGTATACTCCCGCGACGGAGGGGGAAGGGGAGGGGGGCGGGCGAAGGGGAGGGGGGAGGGGGAAGGGGAGGAGGGGATATACCCCCCCTCAAAGTAAGACGTTCCGAATTTTAGTAGTTTCCGATATATTAATTTTTTTAAATTTTGAGGTTAGGTTATACTTTTATACCTTTTAATTAATTATACCTACTTTAAACTACCTTACCTTTTGTTTTAGGTAGTGGAAAAGGTTAATTTCTTAATTAGAATGGGCTACGCTAGAAGACTCGCTTCTGGCTACGCGCTTAAAAAAAACACTCTAGGGGTAGGGCAGACAAGACTGCGTGGAGTCGGGGTGTGCCGATTCGGTTTTGTGTATCATATGCTCAAGTACTTAAATATACATAATATAATAACCTACCTTTATACCTTTTTAGTTAAATAATTTAACTTATAACCTTTAAACGTTTTTTATTTAACCTTATAACCTCTATACTGAAATGCGACTAAAACGATGACTCATAGATTTGAATTCTGGCGCCAATGCACGCGTTCCGTTTTTCCAATAATCGGTACACATATTATAATATGATTATTACTCAATTATTTACATTTTATAATACTTTTTATATTTGGAACGGATTATAATACGTAAAACGAAACTGTAGTACGTCAACTAAACGTCAATGAGTCTGTAATCTATGGCAAATGTCGTAAGAAATAGTCAAAAGTGGTGAGCGATTTTCAAAAAATTATATCTCGAAAAGTATTAGAATTCGGAGTAAAATATATTAGTGCAAGGCTTACCATACCTATCAAGGTATTTCTGTAAAAAAAATATGAACGTCCAACTCCGCGGGGAGTATACTATAGCTGAGCCGTAAAAAGAGCTACAGAAAACAAAAAAATTGAACGGTGGTATCTGAGCCACGAAGCTATAGGTAGGTAAATACTGGAGTGCTCACTCATAATGTCTTGAAGCAACACCTGCCTATCGCCATCTCACCTCGACTAACAAATTAGAGCGAAAGACCGAACACTAGTGGTTTCTCCTGATAATCTCTCGCTTTCGCTCGGCTGACATCAGTTGAAGTGTAGAAAAGCTTTTACAAAAGGAAAAGTAACTTCTAACAATTTTATTTAATTGATTACAAAATCGATTCTTCCCAAAATAAATCCTGATATTATAAATTCTAAAGTGTGTCCGTCTGTCTGTCAATAAATATCTGTAAACTTTTTATAGCCCATCTGTTTAATCCAAAGATGTTATAATGTTATAAAGATAGTAAGACGCCAACTATTCTAAAGGATGGAATACAGTTCGCATTTAGTATTAACTGCACAACCATATTTTAATAGTTTAAAAAAAAAAAAAGATACGCGCTGAATTGAGAACCTCCTCCTTTTTTGGAAGTCGGTTAGAAAAATGTTGTTAATCAACTTCTTAGGGTTCCGTAACGATTTAAATCGTAAAAATGCCTTGTAGCATCACTACCTGTCAAATAATGAATGAGCGCATGAAGTTAGGAATTTTATTATGTCTATGAATGAGCGTCACTGATGACGTATTGACAAGGTTCGTTCTGTTTTACGCTAACTATGACTATTGACTATTGACTATTAAAAAAGGTGGTCAGAGACAAGTGAACCAGAGAAAGGTGGTTAACAGCTCGAGGCTGGTGGGCGGCGGGACGGAAGCAGACTATCCGCTGTTGCGAATCAGAGACAAGTTAACCATGCGAATTGCGATACGCTCACGCCATACATTTTGTAGGTAAGTATGAATTGTTTTAGGCTGCGGAGCGGAAAACGCGGCGGATCCGCCACATCACAAACGTAATCAAGTAAGCGTTTTCCGCTCATGTAGGGTGGTTGACATGGGCGGGATTTTATTTATTATATAAATTAAATAATTTTGGAACCATAGGATCATCTTGGAGAATTTTATTTATTAAATTAAACATAATAATTATAGTAAGTTCAGTATATTTTAATTTATTACGAGGCACTTCATACAGATTTCAGCTTTCAGCGGAACTCAACGATTGAATATGTGTAGCCACAATTAGTTTAGTGAATAGCACTTTAAATAAAGTAAACAACCTTCATAGTTTAATAATTTCTATCAACGCATTGCGTGCTGCACTGAATGCTAATAGTAGAGTATGTACCTACCTAAATAGTATATTTTTCAATACACTTGCTCGAAAAATGCACTTACAGAGGCAGTAAACAGGGCTTGTCAGATAAATTTACTAAACTATTTTTTGCAATGAGGAACTTTCCAGCCTACGTTCCTTTAAAACATCATAGGTGGCGCTGAAACAGTGATCGCCATCACCTGCGTGGCACGCAGGCGATCGTAGCGACGACGACGACGCGACACATACCGGATATAACATCGACTCCGCGCGCAGCGGCGACCTTATCGCCCGCGACGCGGAGTCCACCGGCTTCGACACCACCTTGGCGCACGAGAGCGACCCCATTGCTCGCAGCGCCGAGACTTCTGGACGAGACAAGGGTCCAGCACGTGGAGGTGACGACGTCACCCGCAGTGCGGACCCAATACCGGATATGACACCCGACCTAGGGGCCCGTAGCCTACAAGGCAGGTCCTAGCCGGTTCTAACTCCCGGACACCCACCGGGGGACAGAGTTGCCCCGCGCCCCGCCCGGGTAAGGAGGCTCAGCGGCCTCGAGGCCCGTACCCCCGATTGGCCCTTCGGGCCAAACGGAGAGGCCCCACACTCTCTCATTTTTGTAAGTCCACTTTACTTCTAACAAAAAAGTTTTCTTGCAAGAAGGTTCTTATTGATATTGCCTTTGTATATAGAAAACCTAAAAAATTATAACTTTTAGATGTAGATTGATGAAATCTAATATACTTACTTAGTTAATTATTTAAAAAACAGTAAAGGCTAAATAGTCCAGGCTTGCAATTAAGAGCTAGAACCTAGAGCCATGAAGCCAATTTAAAAAAAAGCAATTACAACAACGCACCGTAGATACTAGATATGTATTGAAAAATATTGTGTGATGATACACGAGCGTTACGGTTAATAATAAACTCGTGATGATTGTCAGCCCACACCTGGCGGTATTGGGCTGACATAGGTAAGTCACCTCGTATGTAAAAACCTACTACTAGGTACTATTCTTCAAATCATGAACGGTTTGGTTAGGCTATCGGACTTTGGAGAGCCAATTTAACTGCTTTAAATTTAACAATTTTATTGCTTTTTTCTCTTTTCTTCGATTCTTCCATAAATAAGATACCTACCAACGGCCGGTTTCTGAATTGAGAATTTCATGTTGAGTCTGTCTCAAAAACTACTTAAGAACTAATTAAGCAAATTTTTGTTTCTGAATTGATATTGGGCCGCTTTCTGAATTATTAAGCATTCAAGCAAAAACAACAAGCTCCAACTTTCAACCCTTACACAATATCAATTCAGAAACAAAAAATTTGCTTAATTAGTCCTTAAGTAGATACTTACTATTTGAGACAGACTCAACATGAAATTCTCAATTCAGAAACCGGCCGTAAGTATTAGGAATATTACAAATATGCGCCGAATTGAAAATAATATCTTCTTTTTTGGAAGTCGTCTATAGAGGTGACAGGTGGGACGATATCTTGCAAACAGGGTAGAGCCTCGAAAAATCTTTCGACCAAAGAGTGTAACGTTTGTTTTCTTCCTGGTCGGGAAAACTAGCTTCCTGCGAATACGTTATAGCAACCGCTTTAGGTTTAACAGGAACGCTGCAAAGGACGCTTCTTATAATTAATATTCATATTATAGAACTCGCAACGTAACATAACAAGTCAATTATGCCGAATCTAAATCTTTTTTCAACTTTTTTAAATTATTTAAAATGTTTCATTTCGCTATGTCCGTTCGTCCGTTAATTTTTTTTATCTACTCCCATGCTATAAATCCTCTATAACAGGTTCTGAAACAGTTAGCTTATTGCCAACATTAAAACACCCAATGTCATAATAACCATTACATCATCCAAACGGGTGATGTAATGTTGTACTGAATTTCATTACAACACTCCTTTGTTTTTTTTTTCGATCCCCTCTGCGCAAAGGGTACTCAACAGACAGCTACATCTGCTCGATGCGTGGTATCTGTATGAATTACTGAATTACAAAAAAAGAACATCTATACGAATTTCAAGAAAAGAACATTGTCATACACGCGCGTTTCACTACCAGAACGCCGCGCGCTGTAAAAAAAAGTAGGTTATTAGAATTTTCCCCGCCATTTTTCTTCGTTTTTAGGGTTCCGTACCCAAAGGGTAAAAACGGGACCCTATTACTAAGACTCCGCTGTCTGTCTGTCTGTCTGTCTGTCTGTCTGTCTCCAGGCTGTATCTCATAGACCGTGATAGCTAGAAAGCTGAATTTTTTTTTATTGTTTTTTTAACAAAAAAATGAGCGATTCAAGTTTTGATAGCACACCGCCAGATATTTTAAACGCTGCAATAACCATAATAAATCCACGTGTCGAATGTAATTTCGAATTCCATAGAAAATAAAAATAGTGAAGTGGTAAATATAAATATTCCGCCGAGTACATCTGGAGCGGGACCTTCCAACACTATAGAACATCAAGTGAATTTTAATAATTGCACTATACAAAATGTTAATTACTACTACAATAAATAATTCTTTCATTAATACTTAGTTTATTTGTTTAAGCTCAGTAATGGATGATATTAGGTTACTAGGACTGGATGTTTTAATGTTAGCAGTAAGCTAACTATTTCAGAATCTGTTATAGAGGATCCATAATATCATGAGTGTAGATAAAGTCTTGTATGCAACTGTTGATAATTAGGTATTAAAACACTCATGCGATACTATTATCACACTCCGCTTCGCGTCGTGTGATAAACTCGCATTCGTGTTTTAATACCCCTTATTACACAACTGTTGCATAAATAACTATTAACGCGTATAGTCGGGATGCTTTTTAGGGTTCCGTACCAAAATGGTAAAATGGAACCCTTATGGTGCGACTTTCTCCGTCTGTCTGTCCGTCTGTCCGTCTGTCCGTCCGTCACACTCGATTATTTCAGTAACTACCGAAGCTATCGACATGAAATTTGGAATAGTTGTGTATATTAGTGGCCCAAAGACACTGGAATAAAAAAAATTGGAAATTATTTTTGTTCTTATTTAAAAAGGGGGGAAAATCTGAGGGTTGAAATTTAAAAGTGAGATAACTGTACTGTGTGGGGTATCATAATATGAAAGGGTTTACTTTGTAGATTTTAAAACAGATTTTTAATTATTTTTAGTTATGATAGTTTTTGATTTATCGGGGAAAATGTCTAAAAAAATACCGTTCCCCCCCCCTTATCTCCGGAGTTTACCAATCGAAAAATTTTAAATAATTATGGTCAATAGGAATTTACGTATATTTTACAGGAAAACTATAGCCAATGCTCTAACTAGCATAGTTTTTTTGATATTAACAATAAACCTCTACAAACAAAGTTAGTCTTGCGGTTCATTAACAAAGGTAATTATTTATTAATAATGGTACGGAACCCTTCGTGCGCGAGTCCGACTCGCACTTGCCCGGTTTTTTTCTCTGCGAAGCTGCTCTGCGTGGCGCTGCACAAAGCGTCAAAATACCTAAATATTATTTCTATCATTTGGTACGGTCTACGGTGCATATCATACTGGTGCGGTGCTGCACTGCGCGTCGCGGCATAAAATTTATTAGGAGTTGCATCCGAGAGAATATAAGTCATAACGCAATTTAAAGAAGAATATTATTTACTTATGTGTAGGGTCCACTGAAAGTGGATAATCAAGCGGTATTTTGACAGTTTTTGTCACCACTGGACCCGGGAAAGTTTCCGTGAACATAGTTAGTATCCCTCCCTTTTCGACCGGTATCTGAAATTAATACTTAAGTAAGAAATTAATACAGACTCTATACTAATATTATAATTTTGCTAAAGTTGGATGGATGGATGTTTGTTACTTAAGTTTAACCACGCCAAAACCGTTTTTATCCCGGAAATTAAAAAGTTCCCGCGGGAACCAAAAAACCTCAATCCACTCGAATGCAGTCGCGGGCATCAGCTAGTGCCTAGTTAAGTATTTTTTTTTTTTTTTTCTCTTTATTGGAATTTGGAATACATACAGCATTTTACATTACAAATAACAACTTAAATATAGTTTACACATTTGCCTATAAAGTATTCACTAATTAAATATAAATGTAGTGGTTATTGCGGGAGTAATTTTGTGAAGTGTTAAATAAATTTGGAAAAAAATAAATAAAAATAAAATAAAACAATAATAAAGAGTAAAGTTACAATTAAATTTAAGCTTAGTTACTAATATGTATAAATTCTACAAAATAATATGTACTTTATATAATTTTTTTTAATTCTGATACGTATTTTCCAATGCTGTGCTGAAACTGGTCTAATTGTACATATTTTTTATTGAAAGTGTTACATGCTCTGATTAAGAATCTATTTTGGCCATAGTTTGTTTTAGTTTGAGCTAGGCTAAAGGTTTTGACACTACGTCTTGATAGTCTAGGCACAAAGTAATTAATTCTCCCTAACAGATAGGGAGAATCAACTAAACCATTTATAATTTTATATAAGAAAATTTGATCCTTGTGTTCCCTTCTAAGTTCTAAAGATATCATTCCAGTTGTGTCGTAGGACTTAAATCTTTTGTTTAAGCATTTTAGAAATTTGCGCTGAATATTTTCTAACATATTGACATATACGGCGTACTGTGGATTCCAAGCAGTGGATGCGTGCTCTAAGTGAGATCTTACAAATGAGTTAAAAAGCAAGATAAGGGTAGGTATTCGGGTTCTTAAAATCAACTGTCTGCCGGAGAACAAATCCTAACATATACATATAACGTATATTACTAAATTCTTGACAATTTGATGTCCTATAATTGTACCTTGAACTTGGCTTCCCAATCGGAGGTCCAGGGTTCGATCCCCGGGTAAGCAATTCAACATCTTGGTTGCAGCAACAAAACATCATAAGGAAACCTGCATGCCTGAGAGTTTTCTATGTTCTCCAAGGTGTGTGAAGTGTGTCAATCCACACTTGGCCAGCGTATATAGGGGACTATTCAGTATTCACTACATCATTCTCATTCTAAGAGGAGCCTCGTGCTCAACAGTGAGCCGGTAGGTAACATGATGATGAAGATGCAAAGACACTTATAAACTCAAGTGCAGTAAAAAACACATCAAAACATCGATATATATATGTAGGTACTAGATGTACCCTATCTTAGAAAAAAGTTGGGCGTCCGTCTTGTAGGGCATGCTCCTCACCTGTATAAGCCTGTCCTTGTCCCCGCCATAGCGCTATCCCGCTTTTCAGACTAGATTTCGTTAGTAAAATACCACCGGAGGTGGAGCAGGCGAGCAGCCCACAAAAATGTAAGTCGGTATATCTTACTTGTCTTTGACTATATTTCTCACTAATTTTGAGAACATTTTTGCACCATTTCCATATATTTTCATCAGCAGCACCTCTTCTCTCCAAGCGCTCGTTTAGTTCAGTCATGTTACGAATGGGTTTCTGCAAAATAGAATATGAAGAGACTGTATGAAGTATGAACCCATTTTATGCGTTTAGGTATATCCAGTCAATTCAGACCCATAAATACAAAAAAAAACAAAAATAGGTTGCGTGGAAAAAAGGTTGCGTGGTAGAGATTACTCAGGAAGCAATAAGGCCGCCTGTGCATCCCTAGTTTTTAGTTATCTTTACCTATAAATTATAAATGCGAATGTTTGGACGGATGGATGTACGGATGCAGGATGGATGGATGGATGTTTATTAATCAATCACCAATGGCTGAACGGATCTGGATGAAATTTAGATTATAGTCTGAAATAGCCCCACATTTTATCCCGGAAAGTTAGAATTCCCGCGGGAACCAAAAAATCAATCCACGCGGACGAAGTCGAAGGCATCAGCCTAGTACTTATATAATGATTGCTTAATAATACTCACAGTGTGAATTTTTGGTTTATTCGCTTGCTTATTCATCATGGTCCACAGCGACAGCGCACAAGACTTGTTGGTACGCAAGCTGAACCGCTCCTTAGTCTTCGCTGTCTCTACCGAGCTGGTGCCTAGTGTCGATTTTGCGAAATCTGACTGACTCAAAAGTTCTAGACTTATGTCATGCTTAATCATGTTCTCCTAGAATATAGCATAAATAACACCTTAATCTCCTTTTGCAAATGTTGCATTATTTAAAAAAAATTGTAAATAAATCCATCCCATCAATGTAATCTGGAAAAAATCCAGAGATCCTCTTATATGGATCATCCGTTTTATCATTTTTTTTTCGTATAAAAAGTAGCTTATGCACATGACATTCGGACCATAATAACGAATCAATAACGAATCGATTGACACGTAAATCATCAAAATCGGCTCAGCAGGGCGACCTTTTGCATCAATCATTGATACATCGCAATCACCTCTGATTGGTTAACACTCTTTCACTATTGGACGAAATCCATTGACGCAGCAAGAATACCATAAATTCAGCCAATCGGAGGTGATTGCGATGAATCAATGATTGATGCACAGTATAGTTTAGGCGCTACAGTGGCACATGCATAAATACGAACATACATCCATCAAATCAAATATCAAATAAATATTATAAATGCGAAAGTTTGGATGGATGGATGTATGGATGTATGGATGTATGGATGTATGGATGTATGGATGTATGGATGTATGGATGTATGGATGTATGGATGTATGGATGTATGGATGTATGGATGCATGGATGTATGGATGTATGGATGTATGGATGTTTGTTACTCAATCACGAGCCAACGGCTGAACGGATCTGGCTGAAATTTGGCACAGAGATAGAATATAGTCTGGAATAGCACTTAAGCTACTTTTTAACCCGGAAAATTAAGGAGTTCCCGCGGGAACCAAAAAACCTCAATCCACGCGGACGTAGTCGCGGGCATAAGCTAGTACTAATATTATTTTTAAAAAATGCGAATGTGTCGGTCTGTCTGCACAGCCACATTTTGATTTGTGAGCTTGCAGCGTCGCTCTCTTTCACAGCAGCATTTCTACTAACAGACAAGTCAACAAGGAAATAATTAAAGATTGTTTACTCGCAGTTTTTCCAATTCGACATTGATTTTTTGTCTCGCAAGCAATTCCGCTCTGATCTCGTCGATTAAAAACGCCCAGTATTTGTTAACACGAGCGCAGTCCCCAAGCTGGGCCATTGGCAAGTATATCAGAATGCGCTTGCTTATAGCTGATGGTAGTAACTGGATCTGCAAGTATATTGTAAAATTAGTGATTACCGACAACTTCGCTCCCGTAGTAATTTTGAAAAATCATGCCCTATTATAAAGGAACCCACCCCTGAGCAAAATTTCAGCTTTCTAGGTCCAAGGGGTTGAACGCCCATAGAAGGCGAAGGCGAAACATTGGACTGCGAGTTTTTAATATACCTATTATAACACCAACTTTCTACCTACTGGTTGATGCATGTATCTATGTATGTACCTATATTCTTTATTCCATACCAATAAAACACAACAATGGTTGATCTGTCCTTATGCTGCAATAAAGAGTAGAGCGCTCCTAGAAAACAATTGACTTCGTGTTTGTAATAAGAACACGTGCATCTTTGATAGAGGACCGAATACTATACGTAGGTACATAAGCCAGACAAAGAAAACTCCCTAAGGGATTTCCCACACAATAATATGCAGTGACCTTAGTAACAAAATGTACGTCATACGTGAGCACTGAGCATGTCGGTAAATATGATTTCCTATGATTTTTATATAGATCATATTATTATTTTACAGATTAATAAACATACGAAGTCTACGGTTTCAACCGCTTCGGGTTTCGGACGATTCACTTTCCAAATCTTCTTCGTCGTTCCATTTTTATACGTCATCTCTAATTCTTCTAACTTCATGCTGTCTTTCATTGCCTTTACTGTTGTTGACCACAGTGCTAAATTTGTTTCCAACTGGAAAATAAGTATTTAAACGCATCAGTATTAATTGAGGATATGAACACGATAAAAACTTTAAGAGTTTGTCTTGTCACTATAATATGTACCTATGTATGTAGCCGTATGTTACTACTTTGGCGATACTAGGTATATATTAGTATATTTACATTTAGTTCTGTGTTTAACTGTTAAATTTTATTTCACCGACTTCCTAGATAGTTTTGACGGTTATTTCGAAAATGTTTGTTTACATATGTTATGTTAGGCAACGTAAACACTCTTTGTGCGTATTTTTGTAACGTTTCCTGAGTGTTTACTTCCATTTAGTACGTTATTGTGCCATAATATTTTAAATAATAACTAGCTGATGCCCGCGACTTCGTACGCGTGGATTGAGGCTTTTTGGTTCCCGCGGGAACTCTTTCATTTTTCGGGATAAAAAGTAGCCTATGTGCTATTCCAGACTATAATCTATCTCTGTGCCAAATTTTATCCAGATCCGTTCAGCTGTTGGGGCGTGATTGAGTAACAAACATCCATCCATACATCCATCCATCCAAACTTTCGCATTTATAATATTTATTTGATTGATCTCTATAATTACTATGGTCTAAAATATAACGTGAAAAAGATCAAGATGATGGTGTTTCGCTCGGGCAAAGGTCCGGAGAGGATTCCGTTGGTTTGTCTAGACTCTAGAGGGTGTGCCAATTGAAAGAGTGGATCAGTTCCGGTACCTGGGGCATATCCTGACTGAGGATTCACGAGATAACCTCGATATAGAACGCGAACGGAGGGCTCTGGCTGTTAGGTGTAATATGCTCGCACGCCGATTTGAACGGTGCAGTTCTGAAGCGAAGCTGACGCTCTTCCGAGCATACTATCAATGTTTTTACACGTATCAGCTTTGGTTCAGCTGCACCAAAAGCGCACGTAGCAGCATCAGAGTGCAGTATAATAACGCATACCGCATTCTGATGAACCTGCCTAAATACTGCAGTGCGTCGGGCATGTTTTCCGACGCCAGAGTGCCCGATTACTTTGCGGTCATTAGATCACGGATTGCGGCATTTTGGTCCCGCGTCCGCGACTCTGAAAACGAGGTCCTCAGGGTATGCGCCGAGTACCCAGACAATCCAATATTAGAGTACTGGCTTACCGTACATCGTGGCAGTAACTGTAAATAGTAGGTACGAACCCCCGTTTGGGCGAAATTACACTGTAAGTCATTTTATTTATTTTATGTCTTTATTTATTATCTTTATGTATACATCTTATTTTAACTGTTTTTTACTTGTATTTTAAATTTGTAATGGGTGGCAATAATGCCTGAAATAAATGACTATTATTATTATTATTGGTATATATCATACTCTCACGCCCGCATACAAAATAAATACATATATGACCAAAGGAATTACAATGAACTTACGTAAATAAATAGATATGAATAAACTTACATACACAAATACACAAATAAAAAGTTGTAGCGGGCGGAGGATTACACCCCGGCAGGGGAGACCAGACGGCCGGGGGTCAGGGCGACAGGTTGAGAAACCGGCGGACTATATTATTATTATTATTATTATTATTTAATTACCTCTTTTTGAGCTTGAACAGGAGCTGCAGTTGACAAAGGTTTTCCCGCGTCAGCTTCTGGAGAACCTTTACGTTTTGCCGGTTGCTCCTTTTTTACAGGAGTCTGAAAATGAAAGTCTTGTGTTGCCGATACAAAATGTAAAGCATTTTAAGCTAAAAACATAAACCTAAAGTACAAAACATAAAATACAATGATTAAGTAGTTCTAAGTTTGGACCGCTTTCACCTAGAATTTTTTGAAGATGCCTATTCACTCTTATCTTCAGTTACTAATACTACTATTTGAGTAATACGCGGTATAGAAAACATGGTTACCGTTTCAACAGAAACAGATTTCTTTAGTGCTGGCGGCTCTTGGACGACTACGCATTCCTGTAGATCTTCCAACTGCATCTCGACATGTTGTTCGTAAATTTGCTGAGCGCGCTTCAGGACTTCCCACATTACCGGACCGCCGGCCACTGTTAGCAACTCTGAGAGGACTAGAGATTGCCGTTCCTAAGCATAAGAATGTAGGCGTAATAAATGAACGTAAAGAGGCAAATAAATCGAAAAAGCTATTTAATAAAAATTATTTTATGGTATCTATTAGTTTATTACTCACATATCATTTGAGGTTAAAAGGGTCTTGTACCTATCATACCTTAAATGATGGTTATTCCTTATATAATAATGCGACCGGCTCCCAAATAACCCAATCTTAATAACTTCCCAATAAGTTATTCTTAAATAACTAAATTCCTTAGTTTTATAATCTTAATTGAGTAGACTTAGTAATAATAATCATTTCACTTAGATATACTAACAGGCTCGAGAGATTGAAACCATTTTCGGTCACTTATCATCACTTCTACTAGGGTTGACAAAGGCTGAGCAGTTCTGTCATGGTCCATGGGCACTTGATCGTAGCTACTCCATACTCTTGATCTGAAATATTTAATTTACCTATACAAAATTTAAAAAAAATGTGTGTTGTATGTCAAGGGTGGTTGATTTCTTCGGAAGTATTTCCCCTCTACACTTCATTAAAAAAAACCGGACAAGTGCGAGTCGGACTCGCGCACCGAGGGTTCCGTACTCAAGAAGTAGGTATAATTACCTTTGTTAATGAACCGCAAAACTAACTTTGTTTGTAGAGGTTTACTGTTAATATCAAAAAATTACGTTTGTTGTATGGGAGCCCCCCTTTAATATTTACTTTATTGATATTTATTATTTATATTGAAAGGTAATATACAAGTTAATATTCTGTGAAAATTTGAACCGTCTACCTGTTACCGTTTTTAATATTGAGCAAAAAAATACGAAAAAAACACGTTTATTGTATGGGGACCCCCCTTAATATATATATTTTTCTTAATTTTTAGTATTTGTTGTTATAGCGGCAACGGAAATACATCATTTGTGAAAATTTCAGCTTTCTAGCTATCAGGGTCTATGAGATACAGCCTGGAGACAGACAGACAGACAGACAGACAGACAGACAGACAGACAGACAGACAGCGGAGTCTTAGTAATAGGGTCCCGTTTTTACCCTTTGGGTACGGAACCAAAAAAATGAGGAGTTTTGAAATTTGATTTTGAGACTGAAATAAATAGAAATCAGGCACGGACCCTAAAAGTTGTAATATAAGTAACTGCTGGAGTTGGCTTTGAGCAATTGCAGTGGTAAGAGGACTTTGCAACTTGCATTGAGCCTTTAGGCTCCTAGCTGTTAAATTTACAATGGCGTATACAGTAGGTGACTACTAAATACACTGTGAAACAAGCGAATAAGCCGTGCTGCTAAAGTCGCGAACCCTCGGAATTACGCACGCACTGTAGCCTGTACCTACTGTACCTACTAAGTTTCATACGTTTCATACCTTTTATGGCGTATCTATAGTTGCTATCACACTTTGTTGGTATTTCAGCCTAAATAATTTTGAATTCTAGATTAAAACAAAACTGACTCGCATACGGACATCACGGCGTCTTTAGGCCGACAGTTCCATATTGACTTCAAAAGCAATGACAGGGTCCAAATACTGCGCACATCTTTGAACAGAGCTAGCACAAATCTCTTTTTGTTTGCACATGAAATGCGTGAAAACCAGTATTTAGTAGCTAGCATGTGCTTGCTGAATTCTAAATTCTCCTCCAGATGGTCATTGTTACCTAAAAATAATACAAGCAATTTTGAGGTTAATTCGTCAAAATATTGCCAAAATACTAACTATTATAACTAATTCTTACTGTGGAATAAAACAATCTCATATTATAGCCGAAAACGCAAGCGCTAAATAGGAAAGTTTATGAACCCGAGTGAGCGCAAATCCACACTTCACACCTATTTCGTTGCCCCTGCCTGTTTCTTTTCCCATCTATTGGGTAACACTCTGCTAAAACTTTGCTCCTCTGGTCCTTGCAATATTATTCGATGATATTATTATTTATCTTATTTCTATCTATTTATATCGTAAAAAATATCCTGCTATCGGTCGGTAGGGAAGTAGAGTTTGTTTATATTTTTAGCTACCCTCAAATAACGTGTGAAAGTTGCCATACGTTCACGGTATTACAAGTTATATCATGCTTAAGTATCTCTATTCTCTTCGGACTAATTCTTCGTATATTTATGATCGAACTTCACTTACAGGTACCTAAGTTCGTTTAATCATTAATTATATCCTAAAAATATCATTCCGTCTTACCCCATATCATGTCCGTCAAAATCAAATCATTTATCAGATGAACTTGTCTTGTTACCTCGGCAAATGAAGCCATTTTGAAATAATTCTCTGTAATTTCCTCGATAGCAATAATTTCTATCTCTTCCTCTTGTTTGTTTTAATGACAACTTGTACCTACTTGTCATTTTTAATAATTTTATAAATTCTTAGACTAAGGTCTAAAGTAGTTATCAGAACTATTTGATCTACTAAATTAGGTGTCCGATTTCCTTTGATTTCATAGTTATTGGCACAGACATATTAGTAGTTATTGGCAAACAGTTGGCACGTAAAGTTAGCAAACATAAGATAATAGTTTCAGACACACCGCTGTCCAGACATCTTTGCTTTACCTGCCTTTAATAGAAAAAAAATTGATAGCAAAAATGGGCCTAAGGGACTTTCTATAACAATATCTAAATTCTAGTAGAAATGTTTACTACCAGGTTACCTTAGTGCGCATTAAAATGTAATTGGGTTCAAACGACGAGGATGATTGCTCACAATCACCGAGTAGTTCACAATTTTCCCGACACAGGGTCCCAGGGTCGACAGGACAATGGTCGCTATACATACATTATACAATATATAAGTTTACATACTACTAGACTAGTTAGCCCCGCTACGTTACCTGTTTATGTGTATCTTCTAGTCACAGAATAGATAATAGTACCTATGATCTACTTAGGTTTTAAGGGTTCTCACCTTAAGGTAAATTAAATCCGAATGCTGTGTATATGCGGAACTCAAGGACCACAACATATTTTGCTTGCAAGTTGCGTTGTGTTTCTGAATGTTTCGAAAAATGACAAAAAGAAAGCATACACAACTGTACCACTTTATTCGTAACACATTATCAGTCGCACATCATCTCATCTCTCATCTATTTACAACAACAAGTTTTTTTAACAAGTTGTAAATTCTGTCACGATTCGTTTTACCTCTGTTTTGTTATTTATTTGTGTGTAATAAAGTGTTTTTACTTTTTACTTACTTTCTTTACCTATCTACAGCAAACTAATAAGCTTAAGCAACATAGGTACAAACATACCAACTCATGTTCATTATATTATTATAATAGCAGCATTGGAATGATATTCCACTTACAAATCTCGCAGGATTTTCTGACACAGTCTGATGCGTCAGTCAGAACCTGTCATGGCGCGTGTTGACACGCCACCCCAAACAATATCAATAAAACCCAAAAGTGCAAATTTCTGCAAATTCTCCTTACTTATAATATTAACGACGTTTTTTTCAGTCGCGTATTTCATAACGAAAAGACCGTTAGATACTTTAGGCGATCCTTCACAGTTTACGGTTAAAAACGTGCCAAGTTACACGAGGTTGGAAGGTTTGGATCCTGATGAAAGGGAGGTGTTTGATGGTTTCAGGACGTCGTTTCTTCCTCCTGAGCAAATAATACTTTCTCAAAGTGATCCGAGTCGCAAGTCGCTGTATGAAGGGAACGTTTCAAGTGATATATTAATTTGGAATAATTTAAGAAAAGAACAACGGCTGCCAACAAGAGTAAAACGAAGAAGCCACTATAGCTTCATTTCGCAAGATTATGAGTGAGTATGCCATATGTTTTTCATTTTAAACTTTGCTCTCATTTTTTTCACTTCTCTTAATTTTTCTATAAAACCTAGGAAAATTGAAAATTGTACCAGAGAAGATCACATTATTTTTAGGAGACTTTTCGGGACCATGTTAATAACTATAAGTCTATAACCAATAGTCTAAACCCAGATTTATTTCAGTTACTCTAACTTGCTCTCCATTAAACCAACGCGCTCATATTACGGAATCATTATTGAAACTTATACCTTCAAGGAATTTTATTACACCAGGAAATGATCACGAATTAGCTCTTCTTGTCCACAAGATCGAGAATTTGAAATCGAAAAATTTCTCAATGTTCTAATTTTTAGGGTTCCGTACCCAAAGGGTAAAAACGGGACCCTATTACTAAGACTCCGCTGTCTGTCTGTCTGTCTGTCTGTCTGTCTGTCTGTCTGACTGTCTGTCTGTCTCCAGGCTGTATCTCATAGACCGTGATAGCTAGAAAGCTGAAATTTTCACAAATGATGTATTTCCGTTGCCGCTATAACAACAAATACTAAAAATTAAAAATATATATATATTAAGGGGGGTCCCCATACAATAAACGTGTTTTTTTCGTATTTTTTTGCTCAATATTAAAAACGGTAACAGGTAGACGGTTCAAATTTTCACAGAATATTAACTTGTATATTACCTTTCAAAATAAATAATTAAATATCAATAAAGTAAATATTAAAGGGGGGCTCCCATACAACAAACGTAATTTTTTGATATTAACAGTAAACCTCTACAAACAAAGTTAGTTTTGCGGTTCATTAACAAAGGTAATTATACCTACTTCTTGAGTACGGAACCCTCGGTGCGCGAGTCCGACTCGCACTTGGCCGGTTTTTCTGTTTATTGTGACTCGGTCTAACTTGATAAAATTAGAAGCGAACATTTGGATTACGTAGATAAATTTAATGCATTTTGACTCTATTGTATATTAATGTTTAAAATATGCAAAATTTTCAGTCATAAATTTCTCCCTTTCTCTATAAATTTCAATAATGTCTCCACAATTTCTAAAGTAATGACAATAAAATTAAATCTTTATCTATCATAAAAATAGGACACCAGTTAATTTATGTTGTTGAACAAACTTCACACAGTCACGTAAATCAAAAAACTTACAAGGGAACTGATGAGGGTAACGAAGCAGATTCGGAAGGAAGCGAAGAAGGGAACGAAGATGAAGATGTTGCTGAAACTGAATACGAAAGCAATTCCCACGAGCAATATGATGATGGAAGAAAGTTACACAGGTAGGCCATAGATAATAATACCTACTGGTTCAGCTTCGTAATTTCATTTAAAGCCTCCTACGAGTAGATTGCTGTTTTGATTACGTGCTGAAAATGCTGATATAGATAAAAATGAAAAGTTCCTCTGAAAGCAATTGTCGCAAATGTTCGTTACCCATTACAAAAAAACGAAAATATTCATTTATCGGATTAATTAATCCTTATTCCTTACACCGATGATTTTTCTTCTTTCCTTTTATTTCACTGACTTATTCCAAAGCGTCGTGCATCCAGAAATATACGTCGATCGAGGACCGCTGGATGACGTGGAACAAGTCCGTCGTCAGCCTGAGCTTGAGGAAGGGGAAATGGGCTCGGCGGCTCATGTGTACAAACCAGTCAAATCTTACACCAGCAAAGGTAAGGGAAGCAGATTCCCACTACAATCAGATTATTACCATTAATAGATTAATAGAGATTATCAGAATTCAATTAATCAACTTTTTTTATTGTTTATTTAAGTATTCAACGAGTTGCAAATCCATTTAAAGAAGGCAAACTCGCATCTATTTCAGTCCATATCACAATATAAGTTGTAAAGCAAACGAACCATTGTGCATCTACGCTCATTATTCAATTTACTGTTAACGAAATAAGTCAAGTTCACAAGTCAACGTAGCAAGCCAATTCAAGTTATTAAATAAAATAAAATAAAAATAAAATAAAAAATGCTAATTCAAGTTATTAGCAAATAATAATTCAACATCTAGGTACTTCTACTTGATTGATAAATTGCATATATCTATCAAATCCAATTCAGGGATACACGCTTTTTGGAAAGGTCAAGGGGACAGGGAAACAATTAGACAAACTCAAGCAAACATAATGAAGCAATACATGGACTCTGGGGCAGATCCTTGTCATGACTTTTATCAGTACGCTTGTGGAAACTGGCCAACACTTAATCCTATTCCTGCTGATAAGGCTGGGTAAGTAAAAAAAAACAGATATTTTTTTTTCTAAGTAAAAAAACAGATAATAATACATATATTGGAACTTTTATAAATAAAAGCAAAACTATTGAGTAAAATTTTAATTACTATATACATAAATCTATTTTACAGCTACGACACTTTTGAAATGCTGAGAGAGAACTTAGACACGGTTTTAAAAGATCTATTAGAGTTCAAAAAAAATGAACACGTATCAACTGCATATCCAGGACCACATTTAGATGTAGAGGACAACTTCTTGGCTGTGATGCGCCACTCTAATTGTCCTAGCAAAACACGTGAAGTCGACTTTGATGTTATAATAATGAACACTGATGAATTTGATAACTTTACAGAATTCAACAATAATTATGACTTAAATAACACTAAAGAGGTAAAGTCAGAAATAATTAACCGAATACGTAGATATTTAGACAAAAAGTCTAAAGAATTATTGAAACCATCAAATATAAAACACAAACTGCACGAATATTTACTAAAAAATGAACGCAAAAAGAGCAATCGGAACAGACATAGAAGATATCTTATAAACACTCATAAAAACTTTAATGAAAGAATAAGAAAAACACGTTCTATTAGTTCAAATAAAAACACTAAAAATAAGAAATCATTTTTCAATAGATTAAAAAGAATTGAACCAGTAGGAACTACGATTTTAAAAGTTCCGCAATCCACTGAAACAAGAAATACTGATCCAACAAATGATGCAGCTCTAAAAGCGAGATTTCTTTTCAAATCCTGTATGAATCATGATATTTTGAAAAGAAGAGGGCAACAGCCACTCTTAGATTTATTAGACTTGCTAGGTGGATGGCCAATTTTGAAAACTGGATGGACTGGGAAGGATTTTGATTGGCTAGAACTTATGGCTAAGCTTAGATTGTACAATAATGATATTTTAATATCGGAATGGGTGGGACCTGATATTAAGAATTCTGATGAATTTGTCATTCAATTTGATCAAACGAGCTTAGGTAACCCAAAATCTTTAAATCGAATTTCCTGTTTCCATAAATTATATATTCAAGGTTAATATATTTTATTTCGTTTAGGTTTACCAACAAGAGATTACTTCCTCCAAGAATCTAACAAAGCTTACCTAGAAGCTTATAAAGAGTACTTAATAAAAATTGCTCTACTGCTCGGTGGTGAAGTCAAACACGTAAAAACAAGCGCAGATAAATTAATCAACTTTGAAATCCAGTAAGTTATTTTGTATCTTTCGTTTCCCTATTTTCGTTTACAAGTTGTTATTATTATTAATTTTAAATAGGTTTTTTTGGCATCTAAATTTAACTTGAGAGCGTGAAATTGAAAGCTTTCTGCAATGGATATTCAGGTAAAATAGTTTATCTCTCCCTTGATTCACTGTCAAAATGTGATATTATTTTTAAAAAATCTTTTCCAAATTATGTAATCGTTTTAGTCCGAAAATCATTTCTAATACTAATATATTGTTAAAACAGATTGGCCGAAATAACTTCAGCACCAGAAGACAGGCGGAATGTGTCAGAACTCTATAGACGCATGAGTCTAACAAAGCTAGAAGGATTGGTCCCTAAAATACATTGGAGAAGATACCTGTGCATCGTTATGAATAGAACAGTACACTCTCAAGAAACTGTAGTGCTGTTTGCACTTAACTATGTTAGAGTAAGTGAGCTTACAGATCTCATGATACCACAAGGTCTTTTCTGTATGAAAGTCTACTACTTCCCAATCGATCAATTAAAAAAAATGTAAGATGGTAATGAGATTTTTAATTTTTTAGATAATTTTTTCTCGTTTGATTATTCACTTTTTCTTTTTCGTCTACTCTAGCACTTAGTTCAATTGATAGAGAAGACAGATCACAGCACTTTATCAAATTACCTGTTGTGGCGATTCGTAAGACACCGAGTGAACAACCTGGATGATCGCTTCCAATCTGCCAAACAACAGTGAGTGAAGTCCATACAATAGTGCGCTAAAAATAAACCAATTTTTGTATTGACCAATCACCAATTCTACGATATTCATTACGTATTAATAAATGTTATAAACCTGAGAGATTCAACAGTTTAATTTTTTCATACGTTATTCAAAAATTAGACAAAATTCGAACAATTATTGGAAGAGCCGTTAAATGCCGAAAATGAATATACATATATTCGTAAATTTAGCAATTACACAATTGCTAAATTGTACACACAATGTTCCTTCTTCCAAGATATTTACCTACGTTCAGAATTTTTGGCACAATTCTATATTTTATGCAATTCTACTGGTTTGGAGTCTCTGCAATGTTTTGTATTGCAATTTTTCTAAATCCATGTTTTTGTCAGCAATTAAGGTATATTTATCACGAGCACGAGGCTCTAAATACATTCAAGATTTTTCCTCAGATTCTATTACATTTTATTCGGTCGGGAACAAGCGCCGCCAAGATGGAAGAACTGCATATCGCAAGTTAACTCTAACATGGGAATGGCGTTAGGGTCGATGTTCGTGCGAAAATACTTTGACGAGATGAGCAAAAACGACACTATGACGATGACTAGAGAAATACAACAAGCATTCAGAGAACTATTGCACATGACCAGCTGGATAGACGCTGAGACGAAAAAACTAGCGGCACACAAAGTAGACTCGATGATGTTAAGGATTGGCTACCCTGATTTCATATTGAACAAACAGGAATTAGATGAGCGGTATAAAGAAGTTAAAATTCATCCTGATAAATATTTCGAAAACATATTGAATATTCTTCAGCATTTGACTAAAATGGAGCAATCCCGGTAAGCAGTATAATAATGAAGACACTATTTTATTTTATATGAGTTTAACGGATTATTCACAAACTATGATAATGCCCGGGACTTCGTCCGCATAATGTTTCGGGAACTTATTGTGGCGTGAAGGAGTAACAAACATCCAATCTTACAAACTTAACATCCTAACTTTCACATTTTTATTAATAGTAGGATAAGATTGTGTTAACTTTGTAATGAAGCATCACAAAACGATAATTGAATGCATTTTGGACATTGTGAAGAGCAACCCTTTTGGGTAAATTTTAATGTTAAATATGTTTTGGATAGATGCAGGCGTACTGAAGTCCATGATAATGAAGGAACTAGAAGTTTAATTTTAAGCTATAATCCGCCACAGTACTTGAGTAAATCTATGTGGTAGGTACAGTTTTCCACTCTCGTGCATTGTTGAGTCAACATCTGAAGATGCTCCAGGTGTTGGAGCATCTTCATAAGTACGTTGAGAAGAATTTGGAAGGTTTGTGTGGTGTCGTGAATATCGCACATTGTACCACATGAATTTACTTATTGTGGTGGATTAAATATCTAGTTCCTTCGTTAAAAATTTAGTGATCATAATCTTTGTTTCCTGTTTTCAGTATCGGGCAGCCCGTGAACAAAACACTATGGAACACCGCACCAGCAGTCGTGAACGCTTACTACAGCCGCAATAAGAATCAGATTATGTTCCCCGCCGGCATCTTACAACCGCCATTTTATCACAGGCACTTTCCTAGATCTTTGAACTTCGGAGGGATAGGCGTTGTTATCGGTAAGTTCATAAAAATTTTAATATAATATAGTCCTATTCGTAGTTTTAATGTCTTCGCTATTTTCGTGTACTTGTGAGCATTAAAGATTTAAATAAATATAATTAAATTTTTGTTGCCATGACAAGAAAAAGCTGATATCTTTGTGAAGTCACAATTAAACTTCCTTACACGTCCTAATTTCAAGGAACACATTGTTCTAGCTTCTAGAGTATGAGGGTGGGCTGGATATTTATACTATGGTGAGTAGATACATATAAACCAAGCAAGTTATTTGATAGATGATTTTATACTAAAAATTTCGGCCACGGCGGCATATATCTCCAGAGAGATTAGCCATCTGCGCGGGCGATACTATACGCACTGTGTACGCGCACAAGTGTGTGCGCATACACAGGTAGCTCTCTGTTCCTTTACTCTTATAGCCCGACGGGACGGAAAATCCTACAGAGAGAGATCAGGCGCGGGACCAACGGCTTTACGTGCTCTCCGAGGCACGGGTGTGAAACACCACCAACTTCCTAACTCCGGGCTAGTACTGAGAATTTACTGTCAAAAATACCCAATAGGTACTTACTTGTTATGGCCCGCTTGTTCGCAAAATACATCTTCTTTCCCATTTCATTTGGGGTTAGGGCCTCCTTGTCCGTAAGCGCCAGGACTTTCTGTCATGGTTTGTCATGGACATCAATCATCATCAATACATGGTTTATCAAATTCTCAATTTTATTCCAAGGCCACGAAATCACCCACGGATTTGACGACAAGGGTCGGCTGTTCGATTGTGAGGGCAACCTGCACCGCTGGTGGTCAGACGTCGCGATAGAGGCGTTCCACCGCCGCGCCCAGTGCCTCATCGATCAATACGGGCAGTACATCGTGCCTGAGGTCAATATGAAGCTGGATGGCGTAAATACACAGGTAAGCTCGAAGTAGAAGTAAGAACAGAACCTAACCAACCACAGAAAAAAAAAGATTTTCAAATCGGTTTAGAAACCTCGGAGAAATCGGTATATACTTACCTGCATAAATTTTAGAAAAAAATACGCGCCGAATTGAGAACCTCCTCCTTTTTTGGAAGTCGGTTAAAAATCTCGAGGATTCGTTGATGATGACAATTAATATTTCGGTGATTTCATAGTATTGTTCACAATTTGAAGTACACAATTATGAACGGTGATTGCCATCATATTTACCTATTAAGATGTATCTTGGAGGCTGGAGCATTCCGTAGGTAAATCCCCGAAAAACCGAATTTCGTTGCAGGAATTGAAAATGATACCTTGACTGCAATCAAAACTCTGTTATAATGTAGATAACAATACTTATTATGTGTGTCGTAATTCAAAGTAAATAAAGCTTATCATTCAAAGGAATTATTACATTGTACTATACCACAATTTTCGTACAAAATATTGAAAAAAAGTTTTTTTTTTAACAGGGTGAAAATATAGCAGATAACGGAGGAGTGAAGCAAGCGTTTCACGCTTACCAGCAATGGCTGCTGCACCACAATGCTTCGGATGAGACGCTACCGGGACTTAACCATACCAACAAACAGTTGTTCTTTCTTAACTTCGCTCAGGTAAGTTAACAAGGGTTTGAACCCACGACCTCAATTTACATAGACGGGTCCTGTCAAACAAAGAATGTGGACTTATTTTACTAACGCCATCTAGTCTGAAAAGCGGGACAGCGCTTTGGCAGGGACAAGGACAGGTTTATACAGGTATGGAGCGCGGTCTACAGGTCGGATGCCCAAATTTTTACTATGAAAGGGCCCTTCGAGTACCTACATAATAATATATCGATGGTTTGAACATATTAGGGTAGGTAGCATTCCGTACGTAATGGCTACTGCAGTACCACGTGGCTGATTAGTGATGAAACGCTGGTGCCTTGACCATATTAACCATATCAATGTTCTTTGTGAGCTTCGCTCAGGTAAGATAACGCAGGAGAGAACATAATATCAACCAGAGACAAGGGAAGTATATTCTCCAAAAGAGACGTATAGGTACATATAATATTATAGTTGAGCACTATAACGGGCCTGATAAGACGCTTCTGTGCCTCAATCTACCATTAAACAGCTCTTAGAAACAGAAGGCATTGCTCGCATCGATGCGGTTTGCGATGTGACATCGAAGAGATCGACCTTGCCTGCAACGGTTGTAAATTTTGCATTCTGGGTTAGTTGGGTCAAGGTGATAACATCTTAGACAAAGATTTAGTGAAAACTCCACGCATGCCACCAATACTCACCAGATGGATCGTGACTCGTGAGTTCTGCTACATGACGATCCTTCTTTCTGATGAGGCACTAACTGCAGGCCTTAAAGGCGATAAACAGCTTTAATTGTTTAAATTTAACATAATCTTCAATATGATAAAGGCTTACTATAGCTGTTGAAGATAATGTAAAAGAGCATGAATTTGACTCGTTCCAGCAATGCTAAGGACAGCGGTTACTTTTGTATATCTACACATTGATGTAAATGAATTTTTAAAAAAGAGCAACCTGCACCGAGTTTTGTACCTACTGGATTTTCACGGTAGGAATGGTATTCCGAACCAGTGGTTGATTCACTCACTCAAAAGCACTTTTAATAAATGTACCTAGTTACATATTTGAATTTTGAATAGAAAAATATGAGTGAGTATGAGTTTGAGATTGTTGTTTTTATTCTCAAAATTTGTATTTCCAGGTGTGGTGCGGTGCTATGCGACCAGAAGCGATGCGCAATAAACTGAAAACAGCTGTCCACTCCCCAGGCAGATTCAGGGTTATCGGTACACTGTCCAACTCGCTGGACTTTGCGAGGGAGTTCCAGTGTCCACCCGGGACGCCTATGAACCCTATACACAAATGCAGCGTTTGGTGATGTTAAGAAATAAGGGGCTCTCATGGAAAGTCATTTTATTACGATATGAAAGAAGATGATGATGATGAAAGCCCCAATATGAACTAAGGTCGAGTAGGTGAAGCTTAAATCAAGTATGAACGGATTCTTCTGGGCGTCTGGCGCATGTCAGCCCATATAGCCCATTTAAGTACTCGCTTGGGGTGGGACAGAATATAATAAGTATGACTGCGTGGAGGCTCATGAGTTTTCACTGAAATATTTTTTCATTTAAAAAATATTTTTTGTAAAATGTTTTTATAAAAAATATTTTTAACTAAAAACTACCTCTCGACGACCCTCTTATAGTCTCAAAAGTACTTTTGACTATAAGATATAATATATTCCTTTTCAGTTAAAAGTATTATATTAATAAATCAGACTGTAACATCTTTACTCTTTCGAAAATGGATCCGCCTTAATAGTGTTACTCGTATGTTAGTATTATTGTAGGTGCTTAATGCGTAAGTTGCTATAATTATATCCTTTTGTTTCTAATAATGATTTATTTGTAGATGGCAATTGATTTGTAAGAGTTTATTCTGTAAATATAATATTAATATTAAATTGGTGTTTAAATTCTCTTGACTGGACTGCTCTGGACGCTAAACTTAAAATAAATTGAATTTCCCAATATATTTATTTATTCCAAAAAACAGAACAGTATAAGTAATAGCAGAACAAAACTAAAAACAAATATTTAACAAGCAGATATCATAGAAAACAAATTCACATAGCAGAGAGTAGGTTCCTACTCATTAAAATCACTCGGTTGGTAGGTACTTATCTATCGCAAAATTTTGACCCAATCTATAGGTACCTATATGGGAGGGACCAAATGAAAATGTATTCCGTAGAAAGTGTAATCTGTACCAGCAATAATTAAAGTCTTGGCGAGGTAACTGCCATGCCCCCCGACTACTTAAACCATCGGTTGTTCTCTGCAGGCTCGGCTGATGAAAAAATCCTAGATGTTAAATGTAGCGACTGCAACTAGGTACTACACCGCCGCTTCCAATAGTAACTAGGCCATGATCGATCGGTATGAAACAAATTTCTTGAATCTAATGCTCTCTCCCATATCATCGACCGATTGCATGAATTTAATAAATCCATATAAAATCACATATTTTGGGGGGCATCCTGGGAGGGGTTTGTCTAATAAATGTAATTTCCAACTTCCACGCTCTGCGCATCGTCGTTGCTCCAAAGAGTTTGAACTTCAGTCGTGGAATTGGGAGTGTTTTCCAAATTTTCCCTTCTTTCCCAACGCATGCGTACCAAGCGCGCGATTTCAAGCCAGAGACGAGCTTCTAAAACTGAAAAAAAGAACCATCAAGTTTTTAAATTAGTTTGTGGGTTTTAGATTGTTGTGACATTTTCAGACCAGGATAGGTACTTTTGAAATAAGTATTCAGTATAAGTGGCGACGTAAAATAACTTTAATTGATTTGATTTGCTTCAGATCTATAAAATAATAATAAGAAGGCTTGTCCAGTATCTATCAACGTAAAACGTCAGCCACCGGGGTTGGAAACTTGATTGGAAACTTCCTTTTATGACGTAGGCACTAGAACTATATAAGAAAGAATTTTTGAAAATTCCATGTGTATGAGGATAAATGGAGGAGCAGACATCCCATTTTCAGTTTCTTGTTGGGCAGCCATTTAAATACGGCGCAAGTGACGTCAGACGTCATAATACCAATTCACGCCTGCAAGAGTTTTACTTCAAAGTATCACTTACGAAACAGAAATGTGAAAGCGGTCAGGAACAGGGGGTTAACATTGCCATTGATAACACCGATGGTGTAAATCAGCGCCGCAGCGGTGGGCGCCTGCCGCAAGAATAGCCCGCGCAGCGTCGCTCCCAGCCACGGCAGGAATAGGTACTCACTTAGGGGCGAACGCTGAAAATAGTTATTAGCTATCGTGTGATACATAAAAATGTTCACCTCGTTAGCGAGATGTAAGAAAAATATTGTACCTACAGTAACCAGTGAGCAAAAGTTTTTTTTTCCTCGCTGAGTGAGAAAAACGACTTTTGCTCACTGGTACGCTACTCTACCATTAGGTTTTTATTTAGTTTAGCAAATGAATGACTGAGAATTGATATTGAAGTAAATGTAACTCACCACATTAGAGGAGTTCCATATAAGTAGCGAGCTGATCAAAATGACAAGAGTATCAGAAGCTTCGATACACCACATAACTTCTGTAAATAACATTCCAAATAAAATATTGTAACAAGAAACCCAGGACCTGGTCTTCCGCAGTCGAATACTAGTCGAACTAGTTACCAAACCTACGAGGCTGACTATACTAGTAGTTGCAATTAGACTTAGAGAATAATAATTAAAGCACAGATTAAATAATAGTTAGGTACCTACTTAATAAAGTTCTCTATCAAAGTTTAAGACATTAAGATATATAGAGTATAAACCTCAGGTTTATAATGTGAAAAGAATAACGAACCTTATACGTAGTTCACCTTATACCGTATTACCTATTATACGAATTATATGACAAGAGCGACATCAAGTCATGGTCTGGAACCATTATATGCTCCGCCCACGTCGCAGTCATTTCAAAATGAAACATACAGATTGAATATTGAAAAAGTCGTTCAAAAGCAAAATCGGTCAATTCGATTGACATGCCGTAAAATTAATATATCGGGCCTACAAAAGTCTGACGTGGGCGGACCTAACCTACCTCTGTTATAATTTTGTAATCATAATTATTATTGTGCAATGTTTCTAGCAAATAAACGATTTATTTATTTTATATAGATACAATAATAAACGAAACAATCAGGTAGGTGTACTTTAGACGTTAACATTATTTTGAAAGTCATTTACGCTAGGTACCCGATAAACTATGAAAAGTCATCATGGTTATCACTTTATGATATCCATACTTCACGTTCACGCATCAAACTTCTCATACTTTTTATACTAAACCAGACTAACAAAAAAGTTTATGAAAGTCAATCAAATAAAGTTGGGAGAAAAAAGATATTCGTAGTAAAAGTTAAAAGTGAGGTTAGACTTCTATTTCATGGTTTTTAAGCCAGATACCATTTAATAGCTTTGAAAAATCTATCAGGCACTGCAGATTAACATTATCTGACTATGTACCAAATAGTAATACGCTTTCCTACCTACATAAAAACAAGTTACCTACCTGCTGCTGCTGGGTACATTAAACTTATAGTAGGTATGTAATTCATAACGCGGCCAGTAAGTATATTATGACATACAAATTGATGGTTGTTATTATACTATTCTTACTGTTTGAAAAGGGGGGTTAACCCTAACGCGCTTATGCATCGCTACTTTTGGGCGTTAGTCGCATTTACAACGCGCGACAGAAGCAATTCAATAGCGATACAACCGCGTCGCGAAGTATCTTAGTATTTGCTAACGCGTGAGCATTTCAGGTGACATCGGGTAAAAGAACAGCGAGGGGTGCCGGCAGGTAATACAGCGCAGGACTGTATCGATAATGCATCGCGTTTGAATTAAATTAACGTTTTTAATTAATTACAATTACGTATTTATTAATTAATTAATATCACATACTGTATACGCTGACACCCTGTCTATATCTCTTTCTCTGTCTACGTACTCCCGCCATTGCATTGACCGAATGACACCAACGATTAAAAAAGTTATTTATGAATATTTTCATTGTGATGATTATACTATTAATAACATATGTACCTACCTACATTATAAAGTTAGACTGATATTATTTTGTGAAGACTGCTATATACCTAACTGGTTTTGTTGTCAAATATGAGTAGGTACTTACTATAACTAAACTAAGACTAAAACCAAAAATAAATGTGTACTAACTCTAAAATGCGAACGGTATAAATTATTATCTAGGTAAACTATAAAAACCTTTTTATTTCAATCCTACCTACGAAGATAAGCAATGATAATAATAATTGTCCTAACAGAGAGTTGGATTGAAGTAGGTACATATGTATGTAAAAAGTATTTTGTAACAAATAAAATACACTTAGTTTCTTTATGCTAGCTCGAGTTGTAACTCGAATTCAATACCGAGTTACCTGAATTTGAACTCGAGTTAACGTGTTTTTTCCGAGTTGGCACATCTCTACCACGGTCCACCAATGACATTTGATTGAGTTGACAGTAATTGACATTTGACACGTTAGTTTCTACTTTTATACTCTGGTATCTTTCCGTATTGCCATTAGAACGACTTTTTTAATGTTTCGTAATTATTTTTATTTTTGATCCCCATCTTCTAAAAATTTGGTGTTTACACAGAAAAATACATTGAAATATATTAAAAAATATTAAATTATTTCTGAATCTGAATGGTTTTTAAATAAGCTGGGTCATACTTCGCCGATCTCCTTTGGATGGATGTATGGATGGATGTTTGTTACTCAATCACGCCCAAACGGCTGAACGGATCTTCTGGATGAAATTTGGCACAGAGATAGATTATAGTCTGGAATAACACATAGGCTACTTTTTATCACGGAAAATTATTTTTTCTTTTTTTTTAAACCAAAAAAACCTCAATGTCAACAGGGATCATGCAGGTGGAAATGAAGACTTGGTAAAAATGCATCCAGGTTTAGAAGTATATGAGGGAGATGACCGTATAGGGGCCCTTACTAGTCTACTAACTAGACTACGCTACTTTCTATCCCGAAAAAATTAAACTGACTGACTGACTTATATATCAACGCAAAGCCGCTAGGGTTAGAAACTTGAAATTTTGACATTAGGTTCATTTTGTGACGTAGGCGCTCACTAAGGAAGGATTTTTCAAAATTCCACCCCTAAGAGGGTGAAATAGGGGGTGAAGGTTTGTATGAAAGTCCGTCATTTCTCAAGTTATATCCACGAAACTTGGTATGTGAGCTACCGGTTAAAAATAAAGAAATACGTGATTCACAGTTTTGAAAATTCTACCCCCGAAGGGGTTGAAAGTTTGTATGAAAGTCCTTCATTTCTCAAGTTATAGTGATGAAAGTTGGTGTTTGGGCTTCTGGTTTAAAATAAAGAAATACGTATTTCACAATTTTTGAAAATTCTATTCCCAAAAGGGTGAAATAGGGGATGAAAATTTGTATAAGTCCTTCATTTCTCAAGATACTTTTCAAGTTAAATATACGAATCTTGGTATTTTGGCTTTTGGTAAAAAATAAAGAAAGACATGTGTCCCAAATCACAATTTTTAAAAATCCATCCCCACAAGTGTTAAATAGGGGTAGTAGGTAAGTTGGTATTAAAGTTAAAGTTTTTCCAGCTATAGTAATGAAACTTGGTATTTGGGCTTCCGTTTTAAAATGTTGAAATACGGATTTCACCGTTTTTGAAATTTATATCCTCAAGAGTTTGTCCTTCAATCATGCCGACACCAAGCAACGGATCGACGTGATTTTCTGCATGGGATTAGTTGAGTACTTTGAGTGACATAAGGTTCTTTTATCCCGGAAAATTAAGAAGTACCTGTGGGAATAAAAAAACTTATGCCACGCGAACGAAGTCGCGGGCGTCCGCTAGTCTAGCAGATAAGAATATTTCATGACTCGTGAGTCATTAATTACATTTCAGAAGAGGCAAGCATATGTGACTTAGCAATATATAATCTTTAATGATGAAAAATTACCACAATTAGTATTTGTCAGATTTTTATAGAAACTGGAACTCACTCGATACATCGATGTCATCAACGTAAAGATTATCATCTTTACTCATCAGCATGAAGTGCAAGTCATTTGGCAGCGGATCGTCTTCGAAGGTCGCCACTTCAAACTTTACATTGCAAGCCAAGCCAAGTAGAAGACACACTGTGGCAACGAATGTAGCTGATAAGGAAGCCTTAGTGGCTTTGATGTGAAGCCTTTCAGCTCTTGCGAAGGTTTTCCCACGCAGATATTCCAAACTCGTGTCCATGTAATCAAGTAAAGCACCTATAAGGGGAACATTGGATTTGGCGTAAGTCAAATGCCTTGGGACGATGGAGGTGTCTCCTATGTTAGCCATTGTATCTTTATTTCTGTTTCAAATATATGTAAGTTTTATAAAAATAACTCTCTTTCCGTCTATTAACACTTTTTTCAATTTGACAAGAAAAATCAAAGATAATAATTATTATTCTTCATCTTTCAATTTAACATAGGATACCTAATCATCTTAGTCAGAGATCCGGATATACCACGACCTTCACCGATCTGTTTAATAGATGAAACCTACTTTTTATTTTTATTTAATAATAGATAAATACGCCTAAAATAGGTTAGGTTGCCTATCAAAATCTTATCTAATCTTAAGACCATAATGTACCTACTATTATTTCAGGGGACTCTCATAGAAGCAAATGCGAAGTAAAATATTTTTTATAGCGTTACTTAAGGTTGCGGTATATATCATTTTAAAGATAATTATTAACACAGTCCAAAAATTTTATTTTTATTTTTTCCCCTAAAATTGACGAAATGGGGGACTTTTAAAGTGGAGATTTTCTAACGTCCACAAAGTTGACCTCAGGACTCTCAATTTTCTGAAAGGCTGAGCCTGAAACTTTATCAATTATTATTTGAATTATAGTCTGTACTTGAACAACAAATACTTAGAATTTAGATAAATATTATAAGGAAACGAAATTATTTAATTTTTAATTAGCTTCAGTATTTTTAACAGAACTTCACAATGATGTCAATAGATAGCGCTCTGTAAAAGTTTATTCGTTTTAGGGATATCGCGAGGTCTCAGTTCGGGGCGAACCACTAGTATATTAAGTAAGTAAGTAAATAAGGGTAAAGCTGTCGTTAAATTAAATAAATAGGTGTTGTGTACTGGTAATTTTTAACACCTTTTTTTTAATGTACTTATTGAGCGTCCATCGTAATTTATAGAAAAACATGAATAAATATTGTTGAAATAAATATTAACAAGCCAATATTTTATTACAAACTTATCGCAGGTCCACGTTGATTCTAGCTTTTCATGTTCAGGAGGGATCTATACCAAGTGGCCTGAAAAATAAGTTTTTCAAATTAATTTGTATTCATTTATCGTGGTTTAACTTTAAAGCTCCTAAACTTTATTGTTCGGTAGCGGTACTGGACGAACCTATAGGTTACGAACCTACTTACCTCTTCAGATAATGAAGTTCAAGTAATTTTTTTTTATCTGAAAGTGAGAGTAGATAAAATTATCTCTATATAGTTACCAAACTAAAAGTGTTTAAACGATGTTTATTATACTAGCTGCGCTGCACAGTGACCTCGAATAAATCACGTCCAATATTATATACACAGTAAAATATTATAATTATTACTTATTTATAGACTAGCTCAATATCCTAAGGTGTAGCGCGCTTGCCTAGAAGATGCCTATACACTCTTGATTTGAAGATCACAATCGGGAGGCAGATTGCAATATTGAAATGCACAAGTCGTACAAAAAGTGGGGTCAAAAACAGATTCGGCCAATTCAAATGTCGGTGGACAATAAAATGGCTTGATTATCGGACCCACAAAAGTCTGACGTGGGCGAAGACCCTAACCTACCTCTCTGTTGTATTAATGTTAACTGTACAATGTTTCCAGCAAATAAACAAATAATTTATTTTATATAGATTCAATAATAAAATAACGATTAGGTATACTTTAGGCGTTAACATTATTTTACAAATCTACGTTAGTTAGGTACACCGATGGTAATTAAGTACTTTAAGATATTATACCTAATTAATACCAATAAATCAATACCAAAGTAAGCATATTAACTAAGTAGTCTTTTTCTCATTCGTTCACTCTTGGCAGAGTGGGTGTGGCTATAAAGGGGCCTTCACAGCAACTCATTGCGATCTCCCTCCAGCGACTTCTGTTGGCGGCATCACGGGAACACTCGGAGACGGATAAATTTGTGGAGGAGCGGATTGAATCCGTCCACCTAGTAGGGGAACGACCACGTGGACGAGTGCCCTCAACTCGACCTTGTACAACGAGGTGTTCTATCGTACCAGTCTTCCTAGTGATATGCCCAAAGAACTTAAGGATTCGCAGTTGTACAAGCCACGAAAGCCTTTGAGTTATTTTAAGCTCTTTGAGTATGGAGACGTTTGTTCGATGCGCTGTCCAGCTTATTCTTAATAGGCGTCTCCAGCACCTCATTTCCAGAGCGTCGATTTTGCGCCTGTTATTTTGGCTGAGGGTCCATGTTTCAGCCGCATATAGAAAGATCGAAAAGACAAGAACATTTCATTAGACGAACCTTTGTATTTTTCGTAATTATTCTGTGAAGATAAAAATATTTCATGACTCATTAATTACATTTCAGAAGAGGCAAGCATCTCTGGCTTAGCAATAATTTACCTATTCTATAATGATGAAAAATTATCACAATTAGTATTTGCCAGATTTTTATAGAAACCGAAACTCACTCGATACATCGATGTCGTCAACGTAAAGATTATCATCTTTATTGAAGTCATCAACATAGGTAAAGTGCAAGTCATTGGGCAGCGGTCGAAGCGGTTCGAAGGTCGCCACTTCAAACGCATTAAAAAATGCTCTCTTGCTGTCGGTCTTTTGAAAAATTTGACAAGATAAACCAAAGATAAAAAATTAGAAAGATCTTTCAAGGCCATTTTAACATCTCCTAATCCTGATGTTACCTACCAAGTAGATAGCATATTGATGCTTGCTGATAAATCTTCGGCGTCGTGGTCTACTGATAAGTGATAGGTAGACACCCACAGCTGGACATAAGTCTCTTAAAAGGACTGCCCATACGCTGCGGTCCTGTGTCTAAATCTAATGACTCCCTGCGACTGCTCCCTGGACTGGTAGGTATTAGGATAAATATAAAGAATCCTTTTTTTTATTCCACTACAAGTTAGCCCTTGACAGTGATCACACCAGCTGATGATAAGCGATGATGCAGTCTAAGATGGTGGCACGCTATAACCTGTCAGAGGTATGGCAGCTATACCTATTATACCTTACACGTCCAAGTATTAAAACCCATACGACTATAGGTACCTACCCCAAAAAAATCATAAATTCTAAAATTGACCCTACCGGGGGTCGAACCCGAATCGTCCAGTTTTGCGCGAAATTCACCTTTGACGGCTCCGCAAAAAATTGTTACTTTTTCACACGTAATTTAACTTAGACCTCTGAATTTTATTTTATTTTTAAATTTAAAATACAAAAGGAATTAAGTATCATTCTTGAGAACTTTTTGGGCACCCAGGCCCCCTTTTTGATGGCACCCGGTGTTGACCGCTGTCGTAACATCCTTGGACCAGCTTTGAGAATGACCCAAAGTGGGTGCAAATTGGTAAGTAAAATGATGGTAATATCACAGAACAGTTAATATGTTTCTTTTACGCAGTCCCTTTAGGTAGATATGTCACCGTAAGATCGTAAAAACCGTTTGATTATACTACACCTCGCAAGATTGTGAACTATCGAAAGATTGTGAACTGAACATACTGATTACAATTTAACGCATTATTTTTCGGTAGATTATAATCCATCGAAGTAAAACCGTCAAATTGTGAAATACCGTGCGACGGAACGCACCTAGCGCGCTGATTGGTTGAACGGCATATGCCAATGCCATGCGTCGCCATATTTGTTTGATAATTCATTTGTTGTCGAATGTAAACAAACAGTGTTTTGGTGATTGTAAATTGATTTCGTGTTGAAAATAACTCACAGCTTTAGAATTCGTTACATAAAATTGTTGTGGAAGTAAAATGACTCTATGATTAACCAAAGAAGTGCAGTTTGAATGATAGATAAGTTAGTATTCGTCACTGAACATAGCCTTAAATTACAGAAACTTTGCGTGTTTTAATATTTTTTATGCGCGTGAACATATGTGATCTCATTTGATAACATTTACAATGTCAGATATTGAGCCTATCTATCAACACCGACCAATCAGGGACGGCCTTCGGACAGCTGACAATTTAACGCGCGGCAGATTGTGATAATATAACAGTTTCACTTCGATGGATTTATTTATAATCTACCGAAAAATAATGCGTTAAATTGTAAGCCGTATGTTCGGTTCACAATCTTTCGACAGTTCACAATCTTGCGGTATATTATAATCAAACGGTTTTTACGATCTTACGGTGACAGATACAAGAAGCAAGGTCTCACAGCAGTACCTACCTATAGGAAGAAATAAATTAATAATTTAGGGTTCGGTATTCATAGCGTGTCGAATTGTTCGACAGGCGCTACCAGTTTAGCGCCATATTATTAAAGCCAGTTATCCACAGCTGATTACGTGTTGTTTTAACATCTTTCTCGTTTAATGTTTTTTACTAAAATAATGTACCTACCTACATAGTGTGGTGGTACAGATTACGGAACCGTTTGTGAACGAGTCTGACCCGCACTTGTGTGCAATAAAGATAATAAGTAGGTAGGTATACTTATTTATAGATAAACAGAAAATTATAGAATGTGCTGGATGTTAAAACGGTGCGGTGCCGTTTTTTTGAACGGCGCGGCGGCTGGACATTCTGCCGGATTGTCGTTGGGACTTGGGATAGTTACGTTCTACAGTAATATACGGCGGCCATGCAAAGTATCTTTGTGGGCACTGGACAATTTCAACAGACACTTACTGTTACTATAATACTTATTATTATGAACGTAATTAGGTCATAGGTGGTTATACGGTAGGTATTAGGTAAACCTAGGATTACTGTGGGAAACTGTAAAACTGTGTTTTGCATTGTTAATGTGGCCTAATTATACTGATTATGTGCTTGATATTTTTTAAATCATAGTAGCAGTTACATCTGGCAGAAAATGCTGGCATCTATTATTATTATGAGGATCAAGGTTTTAAATCCGAATACCCAGGGGAATGGTTTTATTTTTCGCGATAAAAACTAGCTGGTCTTTAACTAAGGAACTTATACGTACTTATGTAAAAATCACGTCGATGCTATACACTATTGCACCATAGTTAAGGACAAGTCAATCAAATAAAGTGCTTTTGAATCGTAAAGTGAATCAACCACTGGTTCGGAATACCATATTATAAATATAATAGTTATTTGATAAACATGCCAATATTATCATACGATACATCCACCACTACAGCCTATTAACGTCCCACTGCTGGGCACAGGCCTCCACTCTCATAGGAGAGAGGGAATTAGAGCTTAGACCCACCACGCTCCAATGCGGGTTGGCGGGCTTTAACGACTATTATCATGTTAATGATAATAACCGGGACCGACGGCTTAGCGTGCTCTCCGGGTGAAACACTGCCAACTTCCAACTCCGGGCTGGAACTGAGCTGCGCTGTCATACGATACATAGATATTAGAATATAGATAATAATTCCGATTCGTGCCCTGCCCATCCATTTCGATTATTGAAAACGGCAAGTCATGTACAACGGCTTCTCCATACGGTCATAGGCGTCGGTATTATATTTATTGTATCATTGGATGCTCGCATGCTTGATGCTCGTCTACAGACAGTGTTGCGCGACTCGTGTTTGTGATAAGTCGTATACGGTATACCCACACATAATTTTGGATATTTACTAAAATGTGAGTATTTAATATAATACGAGTTTTACAGGAAGCCTTGTAATAGGTTGCCTTGTACTTTTACATGTGTGCCCTAAAATTTAACATTTTAGGGAACCCTCCTTAAATGTTAAATTATTATAAACAGATCGATTTTAAAAAGATTTTTTAACTTTGTAAACATTCGAGTACCTACTTAAAGTGCTCTAACCAACCCTCGGCACCTATCTCAATTTTAGGGATTAGATCATTCTATTGACACGATAAAGTTGTTTTTGGGAAGATTGGATATTGAATTTTGGCGACCTCCGTGGCGCAGTGTGTAGCGCTGTTAACGTGCGGAGGTCCCGGGTTCGATCCCCGGCAGGGTCAATTTGGGAATTTATAATTGCTGAATTTTCCCTGGTCTGTTCTGGTGGGAAGCTTCGGCCGTGGCTAGTTACCACCCTACCGGAAAAGACGTGCCGCCAAGCGATTAAGCGTTCCGGTACGATGCCGTGTAGAAACCGAATAGGGGTATGGGTTTAATATAACTGCGATGCCCCTAACAGGTTAGCCAGCTGCCATCTTAGACTGCATAACATACCTACTTACCATCAGGTGAGATCGTTGTTGATAAAGGGCTAATCGAGGGCTAACTTGTACCTACCTAGTTCATTAAAAAAATAAGGCGTGACTTGTGTGTACATACGAGTACTATCGTAAAAATCGAGATTTATTAATAGTTATTTAGGAAGTTTTGTATTAAATATTATTTAATCTGTGACCTAAGTGACTGATACCTACCTACCTAAGGTTGCCTATTTTTATTTGTACACGGAGAATAGCGCTCAGCGGCGATGCCCGGTGTTATTTTTTAAACGCTAGTAAACAAGGAAATAAATAAATATCTTCGTATAGGTAGATAATATAACTGCTACCCAGTAATATTATACTTGGACGAATCAAACACGTATTATAATAGAAGTTATGTAGTTACTTATCTAGTGGATAGGTATCTACTTAATTAATCAGTTTTAATTTTAGGTAGACCGATAATTTTATTTGCTACGGTTCACGCTATCAAGTAGGTATACGGTAGATATTATGTACTAACCTACTGCCTACTTATTGGCAATTGCCGAAATATTGATGTCTCAATGATAGGTATTACAGATGTCGTATAATACTAGCTGATGCCCGCGACTTCGTCCGCGTGGTTTAAGTTTTTTTGATTCCCGCGGGAACTTTCCGGGATAAAAAGTAGCCTATGACACACTGCAGGTCGATAAGCAGGTCTCTGCAGGCAGCCCCCCAAGTAGGATTAGCCTAGGGCCCCACAAACTCAACACAACACCAGAAAAGCAGTCCTGTTTAAGACTGCTTTTCTGATGATAAACAGAAGAATAATAAATTTTTTTTCTTTTAGTACGTACCTGCCTGCTACTAGAACACCAACCAGCCAAGATGGTCAAAGCCAAGAAATGGGTCGTCAAAAAATACTTCGACGGAGTTCCAATGAAATCAGACTTTGAGATCGTGGAGTATGAACTACCACCTCTAAAAGACGGTGATGTGTTGCTCAAAACAGAATGGGTCAGCGTGGACCCTTACCTGCGAGCGTACAACCGGAACTACCCATTACCGTACGACCAATTCAGCTTCCAAGTCGGAGTGGTACAAGAGTCCAAAAACCCAAATTACCCAGTAGGCACTAGAGCCGTCACCCACAAAGGTTGGTGCGACCACGTAATTGTTAGAGAATCGAAGCCTGTGTGTGGTGAATTCCCTAAAGAGATTCTATACAAGTTGCCAGATCTGCAAGGCTTGTCTCCATCGTTCGGGGTCGGGGCAGTTGGAATGCCCGGAGTCACAGCGTATTTCGGATTTTTACAGATCTGTCAGCCTAAAGCTGGCGAGACCGTCGTTGTAACTGGAGCGGCAGGTGCTGTGGGATCCCTCGTAGGTCAAATAGCTAAGATCAAAGGCTGCAAAGTCATTGGCTTCGCTGGTTCGGACGCGAAATGCCAGTGGCTCGAAGAAGAACTCGGTTTCGACAAAGCTTTGAATTATAAAAAGGTTGATGCACAAACTGCACTGAAAGCTGCTGCTCCTAAAGGCGTGGACTGTTACTTCGACAATGTTGGCGGTGAGCTGAGCAGTATAATCATTGGCCAAATGAATTTAAGAGGGAGAGTCGCCGTTTGCGGCAGCATCAGCGCTTACAACGATGATCCAAAAAAGATGCCGAAAGCTACAATTTTGCAACCACCTGTCGTGTTCAAGGAATTGAAGATAGAAGGTTTTATGGTCTGGCGCTGGTTGGATCGCTGGTCGGAAGGGTTCACTCAGATAGTCTCCTGGATAAAGAGCGGTCAGTTGAAGCCGGCGGAACATGTTACAGTGGGATTCGATAAACTGTACGAAGCATTTGTTGGAATGTTGGCCGGAGAAAACACGGGTAAAGCTGTCGTTAAATTAAATTAATAGGTTTTGTGTACTGGTAATTTTTAACATAGTTTTTTTAATCGTTTTAATTTTTAAAACATTAAGAAGTATTGTTGAAATAAATGTTAACAAGCCAATATTTTATTTTATTACAAAGTTAAAGTTAAGTATTAATAATAATAATATTTTATTACTTATTTTGGTAGCTGCAGTAACCTCGTAGAAATAACTTTTTCGGCCAATTCGAATGTCGGTGGATAATGAAATGGCCCAGATTATCGGACCCACAAAAGTCTGACGTGGGGGAAGACCCTAACCTACCTCTTTGTTGTATTAATGTTAATTGTACAATGTTTCCAGCAAATAAACAAATTATTTATTTAACAACAACAAAATAACAATTAGGTATAGGTACTTTAGGCGTTAACATTATTTTACAAATCATTTACGTTAGGTAAGGTAGGTACACCGATGGTAATAGTACCTACTTTTAAGATTACCTAATACCTACCAATAAATCAATACCAAAGTAAGCATATTAACTAAGTAGTCTTTTTCTCATTCATTCACTCTTGGCAGAGTGGTTGTGGTTATAAAGGGGCCTTCACAGCAGCTCATTGCGATCTCCCTCCAGCGACTTCTGTTGGCGGCATCACGGGAACACTCGGAGACGGATAAATTTGTGGAGGAACGGATTGAATCCGTCCACCTAGTAGGGGAACGACCACGTGGACGAGTGCCCTCAACTCGACCTTGTACAACGAGGTGTTCTATCGTACCAGTCTTCCTATAGTGATATGCCCAAAGAACTTAAGGATTCGCAGTTGTACAAGCCACGAAAGCCTTTGAGTTATTTTAAGCTCTTTGAGTATGGAGACGTTTGTTCGATGCGCTGTCCAGCTTATTCTTAATAGGCGTCTCCAGCACCTCATTTCCAGAGCGTCGATTTTGCGCCTGTTATTTTGGCTGAGGGTCCATGTTTCAGCCGCATATAGAAAGATCGAAAAGACAAGACATTTCATTAGACGAACCTTTGTATTTTTCGTAATTCTTCTGTGTTAATATTAAGAATCAATAGATAAAAAAATTCATGACTCATTAATTACATTTCAGAAAAGGCAAGCATCTGTGACTTAGCAATAATAAAAATTACCTCAATTAGTAGGTATTTGCCAGATTTTTATAGAAACCGAAACTCACTCGATACATCGATGTCATCAACGTAAAGATTATTATCATCTTTACTCATCAGCATACAGTGCAAGTCATTTGGCAGCAAATCGTCTTCGAAGGTCGCCACTTCAAGTTTTACATTGCAAGTAGAAGACATATTATTAAAAAAGCCTTCTTGCTGTAGTTACGATCTTTTGACACTTTTTAAATTTGACAAGAAAGATATAATTAGAAAGATCTTTCAAGGCCATTTTAACATCTTCTATCCTGCAGGTACCTACCAAATAGTTAGCATATTATATTATTCTTCTTAGCGGCGAGAACTATGAGAGAATCTTGATGCTTGCTGGTAAATTGATAATTGATAATTGATACCTAATTGCTTCTGCAAATCATCGTCTTCGTGGTCAACTGATAAGTGATAGATATAGACATCCACAGCTGGACATAAATCTCTCATAAGGACTTCCCATACGCGCGGGCTTGTGTCTAAATCTAGCGACTCCCTGCGACTGCTCTCTGGACTGGTAGGTATTAGGGTAAATATAAAGAATCCTTTTTTTATTCCACTACAAATTAGCCCTTGACAGCGATCGCACCAGCTGATGATAAGCGATGATGCAGTCTAAGATGGTAGCACGCTATAACCTGTCAGGGGTATGGCAGCTATATTATACCTTAGGGGAAAATGGGGTAATGAGAGTCAGTGGGCAATGGGAGTCACCCAAATTTCTACAAAACCACAAACACTAATAACGCGTACGCGACTTCCCCGACCCGCTATGTACCCCTCGCAGTTGGTGTGAGTCGCTCGGGCCCGTATGGCTGCCACACCGGCAATGACAGGAGTGTTTGGTTTTTGCGCCACGTCGATGTAATTTTTCAACGAAGTAAAATAAACGGTACTTAAGTGTCACATTTATTTATCTATTTACTTATAAATTTTATACACGTTTATACGTTTATTATAAAGTACGATTTTAAACCTAAATAATCTGAATAACTAATACGTATTTTTTTATTTTATTTTTTTCTCACTATTGTAGTTGCGGGTAATGAGAGTCGGTTGACCCCCATTGTCCGCAAGTGACATGAAGTATGAAAAATAACATGAAGGGCCAAGGAAAGAAGACGAAAGTGCTGAAGAAGGGATCAAAAAGACAAGTTCTTCAAGAATCAAAATGATACCTCTGTATCAGATGTGGGAACAGATGATTTATGCCAGTATAATGATGATGATGATGTTTTTGATGACACAGAAAACCGATGCGCAATCTGCGGTGAATTCGGATGAAATAATAAACTGTGGTATGATGTTGTACCTCATGTGGCTCATGGGCTCACGCGGATTGCACTGGGTGGGAGTCGGTCAAAGATTATGTCAGCGATTATTGCTAGATTATCTTTGACCCTCATTGCCCGCAGGCTGACCACAATTATCCTCACCTCGGTGCAATGGGAGTCAAACCTGTTTTTTTTAACTTTTACATTTTTCAAAGTTGATTAGGAAAGTGATTCTTATGGATCTCAAATGCTAGTTATCTAAGCAGATATTGTTATAAGGCGGTTACAATAAAGATTATATTTCCTATTTTCTTTTTATTTCAATATTTGCTTAAGTGACTCCCATTACCCCATTTTCCCACGTCCAAGTATTAAAACCCATACGCCTATACATAACCCAAAAAAATCATAAATTCTAAAATTGACCCTACCGGGGGTCGAACCCGGATCGTCCAGTTTTGCGCGAAATTCACCTTTGACGACTCCGCAAAAAATTGCTAGGTATTTGTTTCACACGTAATCTAACTTACCGACCGACTTCCAAAAAAGGAGGAGGTTCTCAATTCGGCGCGTATCGGTGCATATCTCCGTGCTTTCTGAACCGATTTAAATCTATCAGTCGTTAGAGGAAGCTCTCGAGGTGGTTCCATAAAAATTCTGACTCCAAATCCTCAATTAGTTAATTTTGATAGCACTAATAATTTCGGAAATATACCTGTCATAGTTAACATGAAAGCAATATTTTTAAAAATTTTATATGTTTTCTGTAATTTCTAGAAAACTATTAGAGCTAAGCAAAACTCTCAAAAAAATAAATAAACACCATTTAACCACTTATTGAAAAAATTAAGTTTATAAAGATAGGACCAATAATTTCGAATATATATCCATGTATAGTGTACGAAAAAAAATGAAAAAATTTGCTAGAATCCTATGTTATTTGCAATTTCCATAAAAACTAGAAAAAAAAATCTGGAAAAAATCCTCTGAAGAACAATTAATTTCACTAAATTACCCACAAAAAAGTCTTATGGTGAATTTAGATAGGACCAATAGTTCGAGAAATATGGCAACCTATATTCCAAGTTATTTTTTGTTTTTTCAACAACCGTGGTTATATTATGAATTTTCACAGAAACTAATAGAACTAGGAAAAAAAACCCGGGCAAGTGCGAGTCGGACTCGCGCACGAAGGGTTCCGTACCATTATTAATAAATAATTACCTTTGTTAATGAACCGCAAGACTAACTTTGTTTGTAGAGGTTTATTGTTAATATCAAAAAAACTATGCTAGTTAGAGCATTGGCTATGGTTTTCCTGTAAAATATACGTAAATTCCTATTGACCATAATTATTTCAAATTTTTCGATTGGTAAACTCCGGAGATAAGGGGGGGGGAACGGTATTTTTTTAGACATTTTCCCCGATAAATCAAAAACTATCATAACTAAAAATAATAAAAAATCTGTTTTAGAATGTACAAAGTAAACCCTTTCATATGATACCCCACACAGTACAGTTATCTCACTTTTAAATTTCAACCCTCAGATTTTTCCCCCTTTTTAAATAAGAACAAAAATAATTTCCAATTTTTTTTAATTCCAGTGTCTTTAGGCCACTAATATACACAACTATTCCAAATTTCATGTCGATAGCTTCGGTAGTTACTGAAATAATCGAGTGTGACGGACGGACAGACGGACAGACGGACAGACAGACGGAGAAAGTCGCACCATAAGGGTTCCATTTTACCATTTTGGTACGGAACCCTAAAAACATGAGAAGCAAAAATGAACTTCAATAAATTATCTTCAAAATAGTTTTTAGTTTATTTTGATAGAACTTATAGTTTCGGAAATATGGCTGCCTAACTGGAATAAAAAACTAAACCTTTGTAAAATACGTAAATGTTTATTGTAATTTCAAGAAAAAGTACCTATTATATGGTCTCTCCACATTCCCGCGTGAATCACGGCGCGAATCACGCCGTGCATCGCAGCGCGGATCGCGGCAAGAATCTGACTCGGTTCCACACTCGCAAAGGTTCGCGTCGTGTTCACAGTATGGTTTGCGCACTTAAGGCGCACATGCATAGGTCGACTTTCATACATTTTTCTGTTCGATTATTCTTGAAGAATATACATTTTTTAATTTTTTTTATTTGTTTTATGATTTCTTTAGGGCATTTTACAGACGCAAGTTTCATGACAGGCAAATATTTACATTATTTATAATTTATAATCGGCATTCAAAAAGTGTCAGATTTACGCATGTGTGAGGTGTGAGGTTTACATTCGTCTTATAAGATGTCGCCCGTGTCGCCTAAATAATGCGTCAAAAAAATATATTTGAGCGCCATCTATCATTATACTGTAAAAAGTACTTCGCTGTTACATGCTATAAAATTTTATAGGATAAGGGAAGTTGAATGAAGGTTCATATCTAAGCACGAGAATTGTGGAAATTTACACAAACGAGTGAGATTCATAAATTAAATATTAGGTATTAGGTCGTCGCACGCGCTCGTGTATTCCCCTAGCCCCTAGCTACTAAGCACGAGCATTGTGGATTTATTTAATTGTATGGCGTTTACATACAGTTTATTATGCGTTTCTATAAAAAGAACGCTTATTTCGCTCGTTTAGCACCACGGGGACACATGCAGGGAGGTAGACGGTAGTTCCTGCGTGGATTGTGTATTGCGATTATTTACCTACTTAGGATTTGTAGAGTTCAAAATGAACCAAATAAACAAGACATTTGGCAACATAATATAGGAAACGTAAATATTCCAATGCGCCTATGTAACTCCAGGTCCTCAACTATTCCCATGCAAAAAATAACCTTAAGCTCGATCCGTACCTCTGTTGCGGCTTGATTGAAGGACAAACCAACAAACAAACACAGTACCTATCGCATTTATAATATTGGTAGGTACCTATGAAGTATGATTATAATTTATATACATACTAGCTTTTGCCCAGGGCTTCGCCCGCGTGAATAAAATGTAGCCTAAGTTCTAAGTCAGGCTATAAGCTATCTCCATTCCAAATTTCAGCCAAATCGGTTCAGTAGTTTTTGCGTGAAAGAGTAACGAACAAACTTACTTTCCCCCTTGTAATATTAAAAGTATGATAGGTACCTATGCTTACCTATAGACCTACTGTTTACCCGCGTGGATTTTAGTTTTTTAGTACTTACATACCTACCTATCCCCCGGGATCTGTTAATTTGTCCGGGATAAAAATGGCCTATACTCTATAATTATGTTAATCCAGAGTAAAAGCTGTCTCTATTTCAAATTCCAGCCAAATCGGTTCAGTACCTAAGTAGTATGTAGGTACCTACCTAATTATTGTGTCGTGAATAAAAATATATATAAAACATATCCAAACAACCATTTTAATATTTGATATTTTCATCTAAGTTTATAATTATTTACTTACTAGCCAATGAATTCTTACTAGCTGATGCCCGCGACTTCGTCCGCGTGGTTTGAGTTTTTTGTTATTCCCGCGGGAACTCCTTATTTTTCCGGGATAAAAAGTAAGCCCGTGTCACTCTCCAGGCCCTCAACTATGCCCATGCCAAAAATCACGTCAATCCGTTGCTCCGTTGCGGCGTGATTGAAGGACAAACCAACAAACAAACACACTTTCACATTTATAATATTAGTATGATTTACCAATACTTTTTTTGCATTGTGTGATAAAAACAATCGCCTCGCAGCCGGTACCTAACAAGAAGTAGGTGTAGGTACCTACACAAGACAACGCCGCGCGAAAGAAGCGCCGGCCGCCGCCCGCGCCACACGAGTATACCTATAGTTGCCCGCGCTGCCGGCCGAAGGCTGAAGCTAGTACCTACCACAGTATTGGTATCTACTATCTACCAATACTGTGCTATAAGTACGATCCGCGACTGCGAATATAGCTAGGTATTCGAATAATCTACAACTGCTGATGTAGACATTTGTGGGCAACTTATGGTTTCAGTTGTACGATCGGAATGACAACCTTATTTTATAACTCATAAGACTGAATTTCAAAAATGTCAAATGGTTTCATAAGGTTTAAATTAATTGAAACTTTTTATTTGTAGGTATTTTTTTAAATATAACCTTATAAATCTGCAATTATTATGACTCAATTTCAAAATGGAGTTTTATTCGTTAGTACTAACTAGTAACTACTAACTATGTGGGTGGTAATCGACTCAAATTAGGTAGTGGAGCATTATTCAAGTTGGTTACCTACTGATTTTGATACCTAATTAGAATGGAATTCAAAATAATTGCGCATCGCTAGCCGAAGCGGCCTCTATAGTCCGGGAGGCAGCGGCACAAATTTCGGGTCATTTCCTCCTGTTTTTATTTTTTGAATATCTGCATGAGTTATGTATGCAATATGTACCGTACCTATGTCTAATAAGTATATATGACTGCCTCGTTGGTGTAGTGGTTAGCATGTTCGACTACGGCCGACGAGGTCCCGGGTTCGAGTCCCAGGTCGGGTCACAACAAGTATTGGGGTTTTCTGACAAGAAATTCTCAGTACTAACCCGGAGTTAGGAAGTTGGCGGTGTTTCACTCCTGTGCCTCGGAGTGCACCTGTGGTTGCGCACACACTTGTGCACTATAATATCTCCCGCGCAGATGGCTAATCTCTCAGGAGATTGGCCGCCGTGGCCGAAATTCGGTCGGGAGGACATTATTCATTATTATTATGTCTAATATGGTCGTAATAGGGTTGCGATTCCTGCAGAAAATTCATAAAAAATCTCCTAGCTTCTGGCATGAAACTTGCTCAACACATTAATTTGAACTTAAAATGTGTAAAAAATATCGTCTTCCAGCTGAATTCCTCAACTATCCATCAACATTTTTTATTACGAAATGTGTGTGTTCGACCGACTCGGCCAAGTGCGAGTCGGTCGAACTTGCTTATCTCCGAAGTTTACCAATCCAAAAATACAGAAGTTAAAAAGAATTGTACAGAAGAATGAAAAATGTATAGATTGGAGTGAAATAACTGGTAAACTGATGTTAACAAACTTTATATTATCTATTTCTTTGACAAACTGAATTAATTGTAAAGCATATTCTTGTATTTTATTATATTCTTGTATCGCTAACAAGGGTTTACGATGGCAATAATGTCATTGTATCTGAATTTGAGACTAGAGAAGATTTATTGCAAGTGAGTAAATAGGTATTTAAGCACATCCATATTAAGTAATATTATATATAAGAAAATGTGTCTGTCTGTCTGTCTGTCACGCTTTAACTGCCCATCTTTTCAACCGATTTTGATATTAAAGTCAAAGTCAAACCATATATCTTCAAATTGGTACCTGCAAAGTACTTTTTGACCGTCTATTTTACAAAGTATAAGATGTGATGGTGATAATTAATCAAATCATCCTTCAACTTCGGTATGAGTCGTAAAATGCTAATTTGAGTACCCATCAAAATCTGATTGCAGAATGATTTTACTGGTTAGTCAATATTTTTACCAGAAACTTTTATTTCTTTGCCAAATTGAATCAATATTCTTGCAAAATAAAAATTCTAATTCTAATTCAATATAAAATGTACCTATTCTGATATTACAGACTAGCTGATACCAGCAACTTCGTCCGTGTGGATTTAAATTTTTAAACATGCCGTTGGAACTCTTTGATTTACTGGGATAAAAAAGCCTACCTTATTCTTCATATTTTTTAATATATACGTGCCGTGAAAATAATCACGCTGATCCGTTGCTTCGTTGCGACGCGATTGAAATACAAACTAACAAATGTGCAATTTGTCACTTTTCCATACTCACATATTTTTATTCTATAATAATATTAATAGGTGACCCACCCCAGATTCGCACTTGTACCTAGTGTCTTTACTTAATGGTTAAACCTAATTTTGTATTGATTGGCTGTTATCCGTCCGGACTTCATCTCCGAACTATTCGTCAGGTCTTCATAAAATTTACTTAATAGTAGTACAATCTTTCTAATAAAGAACGAATTGTGTAAATCGGTTTAGATTTGGCTGAGTTATGGAGTATAATTGACAAATTATAAATTTATATAATTAAATTAATTAATAAAAGTCTCAAGGCTCTATGTAGAATTTCCATTAACATGCGCTATTTTGCTCAGAAATTATAAAATTACTACTATTGCAGAAGGTTTTATTAGTTGCTTTCAACATTACTAACTGCTGTAAGACTACTACCATGTTATTTAAATAATCAGTCTTCCTGCAATCGGCGCCTAAGGAGTCAATTTTGAGTGAATGCTCATAACCAATCCGTTGAGTAGAAGCGGCATTTGAAGGTAAATACTGAATTAATGTATTTCATACATCATTTTTAACATAGTTTTCTTCATATTTTACTTGAATGTAGTATTGTTTTCTAGTAAAGGTCGTAAATTCTTGAAATACATATGCAACAAAATATTGCTGCCGTGAATTCGTTACGGTCCTTTGAGTAACTCTTTCGAAATTGTCAGTCAATGGTACAAATAATTACTCAATGGATATCAATCATTTATACATTTATATACTGTTACTCAATCATTCATACAATGTGATTTTACATACTATAAATTGGTTGGAAGTTGCACTTATATTTTTTAGATGTCATTTTACATATTTTAAGTACAAATTAAAGAATAAAGAGTTTAAAATACCCAAAAGTACCTACTACGACTATTATAATTTTATGGTAAGAAAGTGTGATAATTCACTTAACATTGTGATCAGTGCCCTTACTTTTCCTTTGAGTAATTGTCAAGGTTCCACTGACAAACTGTCCTCTCAAAAAACTGTCCTCTCAAAAATATTGCATTTATGCTTATAATATTGGCCATTTATCATATATATAAGTTATTGTTATGTTATATTGAAATAGATATTTTTTATCGTAACTCGCAAAAACAAAAACATAAAAGATTGTCTATTTCAGAAGAAATATAGAAAAATATGACATTAATTTGTCATTATTGTGTTATATTGTCATTACGTTAGTCAAAAGAACTAAAATTATCAAATTTTGATAGTGTTTCTATTATTTTATGTTTTCCGTCCCATTTTTCTGATTGGCATGATTGGTAAATCTAATAAAAACTTCTGTGAATCTTATTTAAAATGGTTTTTTTAAGTACATTTGTGAGTTAAAGTTCTGTATCTGAATGGAATAATTCTCCGTCGATTCATTTTAAAATGATTATTTTTACTATAATTTAACATAATATTTATAATCAGTGCTATTTCTCATAAAGATAAATAAGTAGGAAACACAAATCTATCAATAAAATAACAAAACATGGTAAAAAAAAATCATCGATTTTAAATCATGTAGTTAACACGTTAAAAAAAACGCCCCAACTATAGTGTTATATATTTTTGGAATCTACTCATCAATTTCTAGATGATGATCATATAGTTAATCTTATTTTCGAAAAAAAATCAATTTTAGTCTTTAATGCGGGACCATGGTCACCCCATCATTTATTTTTAAAATTTTACTAGCCTATGTCACCCGGAATAAGCTAGGGATTCTAACGATACCGCATTTATCAAAATCGGTTCAGGCGTATAGAAGTTATGGTGGAATATACAAACTCACATACATACATACATACATACATACATACATACATACATACATACATACATACCTACGTGAACCCTGAATACAATATACTCCTTTTTTCAGGCAGTCGTATAAGAACATTTCGTTTCCTCTTGGTCTATAATATCGCGGTGATAATTTCTTATTTCGCTCTTGCGCGTAAATCACGCCGCATCAGTAGGGTTGCCACTTGCCACCCATACCCGGTTCTTGGTCTCTCGAAAATTTAATTATAAGCCGGCACTCTGTCCGAAATGATAGTTACGAATTAAATCGCATTAATGAGTACTTGTTGCTTAATTACGCCACTACTATTGAACCGATTTGGCTGAAATTTGTTATGAAACTTTTTATCCCGGAAAAAACCATGGTACTGGAACTACTATATTTTCACAACTTTTGAAGAAAAAAATAATATTTTTAACTGACTTCAAAAAGAGGTTATCAATTCGACACGCATAATATTCCGTGTGTAATATTATTGGAACTTCAAAATATTCACATAAATGACAATCTATTAGGGCTTCCAAACATAATGTTTGTCCATGCATTTCTCCGAAAATATGCGACCAATCGTTTTTTACTGGCTTACATTTAATTCAACTTAGATAACAGTGCAAGTTTCATTTGAGTTTGTTGTGAGCTCTTCTTATACCAGGGCGCGTTTGGAACCCTCGTAGCTTTAGTTTTAAGATACCGTAACCGATTATCACCATCATGTTTTTTTTAAAGTAAGTAATTTTTAACGTCAATAAGTGTACCTACAGTGTACCTATATTGAATAAATGATATTGACTATTGACTATTGACTATTATTAGTTTCGATAGTTTTCAAGATTTGGGCAATTGTTCGTTTTCAGTAAGTATATTGAAATTTGAAGTAGCTTGTTTTCCAAAAAAAGTTGGCAACCCTAGCCGCATTATTGTCACCCGTCCCCAGCAAAGACACCCTACCGGCAAAGCCGTGCTGCCAAGCGATTAGCGTTCCGGTACGATGCCATGTAGTAACCAAAGGGGTATAAAGTATGGGTTTAATAAAAACTGCCATATTATCCCTACTAGGTTAGTCCGCTTCTATCTTAGACTGCATCATCACTTACGACCATCTCACATGGTGGCACCATCAACCATGTGAGATTGCAGTCAAAGCAAAGTTTAACTTGTATCCGAATTAAATAAAAAAAATACTAAGCAAAACTAGGCAGTTTTTGTTTAAATGCCATCTAGTTCAATTTTATAGTAAACAATTCGTAGTTTATGTTAGAACCACAGAACTTGGATAGCAATCATGATGTCAGTGTGTGCGTGGGGGTTGCGTATATACAGTAATCGATATGACAGATTTTTATTAGTGGACTATTTGACTAAATGGCTCCGTTTTAAATTAAACTAATGATGTGATAAAATAATACGCATTGATATACTGGCGCAAGCGTAATCAGTTTTAAAATCAGTGCATAGGAACTTTGCGAAAATATCAAAAACCTGTCAAAAGCCCTAACAACGCCATCTAGCGGGAAACTGTCCGGGAGAAGACGTTGTGTTGCGGATGCGGGGCTACTTTTTGTAATCTTTCAATTTGTTATCCTATATTATACTAAGAGATAGCTGCACTTTTTGTAACCATACCCAGAAAAGCTGATTCAGTAATAGCTGGGTACTACACTCGCCACTGATAATGGTAGTGAAAGTCTGACCGCATGCTGATGGGCCTTTCACTAGATATGGCCGGTTAAAGACGTGTTATCGTTACCAAAAATGAACCATAATTAGAAAAGCTGATTCTGTAAGTATATTTTATGACGTCACGTTGATTGCTGTTAAATAAATTCTTACGCCTTCATAATTTTTAATAGCAATCAACGTGGCGTGATTAATTGCTAATATTTTTTTACTGTATGTATGTTCATAACGTCTTTGAGAGGTGATATCTACTGAAAGGCCCGATGTGTAGCGTCAGTTCTTATACTGTTTACATAGGTATTGCGTATACTTTAATGCTGCATAAGAATCAGCTTTTCTAATTATGGTTCATTTTTTGGTAACGATAACACGTCTTTGACCGGCCATATCTAGTGAAAGGCCTATCAGCATGCGGTCAGACTTTCACTACCATTATTAGTGGAGAGTGTAGTACCCAGCTATTACTGAATCAGCTTTTCTGGGGATGGTTCCAAAAAGTGCAGCTATCTCTTATAATATACAGGGTGTCCCTGGATAAAGTGCAACCCCGAAAGGGGGTGAAACTAGACCATAAATTATCGACAAAAAAAATAGAAAAAAAATTCTAAAAAAAATATTTTACTTTTTATTAGCAAATTAAGATTTTTATTTGATAAGTAGACTCTATGTAAGAAACAAAACGATTTCTTCAAAATTAGTGGGTCGATTGCTTTCAAATAAGAAAAAATATTATGCCACATACTTGGCGGTAAGGATTAAATAACAATTAGCTCGCAAAAAAGTAGCATTATGACATAAACTTTGCTTTTTATGAAAAAGAAACCCTTTTTTATAACTATTTTTTTCAATGATCTCTAAATTTCTCAGAAAAATGCCCCCAATACCAGAAGATTTTACGATTTATTATTATTCTCTATCATATTACCTTTCAAATAAAAAAAAAGTCTTCGTTGTAACCCAAGAAACGAGCTGGCTAAGAGTTTTTAAAAATGACGTCACCACTCGTCGTTTGCCGGGACGCGTCCTTTTTTTGTGTTGTAGCAAGGACTGGGGTGGGGTTCGGGGAGGGGTTCGAAATAGGACTAACAATGCGGAGTAGTCAGGTAGCCAGTCGCTCCGATATTCTCGTCGCTACTACCTGTTACTACTCCTACTGTCCTGTGCGTTGAGTTTTTGTTACGTTATTTTGTTTTTGTTCTGTTATTGACTTTTTTGTTACGTTTTTAACTCTACTTTGTTGTTTATTGTTGAGATGCCGCGATTGACCGAGTTCTCTCCGCGAGAAATCGCTGACATCCATTATTACTATGGAATGTCACGTGGACGCCCAACAGTCGCTCGTTCAGCATACATAAACGCATTTCCGGGAAGACTTATACCATCAGCACGGAATTTTCAAGAAGTTCACCGGAAGTTATCCAACATCGGACTTGGATTAGCTCGAGATCTCCGTGAACAACAAGCTACAATTATTGACCATTCAATAGAAGAGGCTGTTTTAAACGATTTGTTTGCTGATCCTACAACCAGCATTAGACGATTGGCTTTGCGTCACGGGTTATCTAAAACATCGGTATGGCGAATTTTGAAAAAGGAGGGATTGCATCCATACCATTACCAGCGAGTCCAACACTTGCATGAAAATGTAGACAATCGTTCAAGGTGCGTCCTGTCGGCGTGGATTCAAAGAAAAATTAGAAACGATCCAGAATTTTTAAAAACTATTTTATGGATGGATGAAGCAAAATTCACTCGGAATGGAATCACAAACTGCAGGAATTTACATGAATGGCGTTATGAAAATCCACATTTAAAGAGGGCATCCACATTTCAAGTGCAGTTCTCAATAAATGTGTGGGCGGCTCTAATCGATGACGTTTTAATTGGTCCAGTTATTTTACCTACAACATTAAACTCCGAACGTTTTTTATCTTTATTAAGAGACCAACTGCCATTTTTGCTTGAAGAAGTTCCGCTGGCCACAAGGCGGCGGGAGCGTATGTTTTTGCAGATGGATGGATGTCCTGCTCATTACGGGCGAAATGTTCGGAGTTTTTTAAATGAAAACTATGCAAACAGGTGGATTGGCCGGGAAGGACCAGTGGGCTGGCCAGCGCGTTCACCTGATCTGACACCTCTTGACTACTTTTTGTGGGGTACAATGAAACAAAAAGTCTACAGAACCACAGTAAACACCGAAGCCGAGTTACAAAATCGAATACTTCAATGTGCGAATGAATTAAAAAGTGATCCAGGGATGGTGCGTAGAGCTACAAACCAAATTGCTCTACGTGCTGCAATGTGCCTCCAGCAACGAGGTGGCCATTTTGAGCATTTAATGTGATAGTTATAGGAATTGTAAAAGAATAAAAATATGTACGACTTGATTAAAACTTGTAATCAAAATCTGACTTTTAATGGCGACTTTCAACACTTCATAGCCAGCTCATTTCTTGGGTTACAACAAAGATTTTTTTTTTATTTGAAAGGTAATATGATAGAGAATAATAATAAATCGTAAAATCTTCTGGTATTGGGGGCATTTTTCTGAGAAATTTAGAGATCATTGAAAAAAATAGTCATAAAAAAGGGTTTCTTTTTCATAAAAAGCAAAGTTTATGTCATGATGCTACTTTTTTGCGAGCTAATTGTTATTTAATCCTTACCGCCAAGTATGTGGCATAATATTTTTTTTTATTTGAAAGCAATCGACCCACTAATTTTGAAGAAATCGTTTTTTTCTTACATAGAGTCTACTTATCAAATACAAATCTTAATTTGCTAATAAAAAGTAAAATAATTTTTTTAGAATTTTTTTTCTATTTTTTTTGTCGATAATTTATGGTCTAGTTTCCCCCCCTTTCGGGGTTGCACTTTATCCAGGGACACCCTGTATAGCACGGGTCCTGATTGTTAACATTCAAAAAATGAAGGTAAAGGTCGTTAGACCAATTTACGGCCATTGCCAATGCTCAAAACTTAAATTGACTATATAAATCACATGCGACCGCTAGCAGCAATCGCCTTCAAGCGACTGAGGCCTGAGCCACATGCGAATGTGGAGCCTTGTCGCTTTCGCGCCAAGTTCGCGCGTCGGGAACCCTTTGTCGGAAAATCGGGGAAACAGGCGCGAACGCGACGCGAAGCCGTGAAGAATACGCGAATCGTTTCCACACTCATGATTCGCGGGTTCTTCGCGGCTTCGCGCGCGATTCGCGCGGGAATGTGGAGAGCACTTAGAGTTAGGAATAAAGCTGTCAGGACTTAGTACAAAGATTATTAATCTATATATATAAAAGCGAAATACCACTCACTCACTCATTCACTCACTGACTGACTAATCACGATATCTCAGGAACTATAAAGCGTACAGACTTGAAATTTGGAAGGTAGATTTCTTCTATGGTTTAGACGCCAGCTAAGAAAGGGTTTTGAGAAAATCCACCCCTAAGGGGTTAAAATAGGGGTTGCGAGTTTGTATGAAAGTCCTTTGTTGTTGAAGTTAGACGCATGAAAATTGGTAATTAAGTTATTAGTTATAAATAATAAAAACCTGTATAAGCAATTTTACGAAAATGTACCCCAATAGGGGTGAAATGGGGATTGGAAGCTTGCATAAGGGTTCCAATTTTTTGCAGTAAGAGACTTGAAAATCGGGATTTAGGTTATTAGTTTTAAGTTATAATAAACTGCATAAGCAATTTTACGAACATCCACCCTAAAAGGCGTGAAATGGGGGTGAAAGGTTACATACAAATTTTATGACTTTGAAGTATAGACATGAAAATCAGCAAAAAAACCTGCATAAGCTAGGTATATAAAGCCTCTATAGATAGGCTGTTTGCAGCGGGAAAATTACATAATCTCATAGGAAATCAATAATTGTACGCGGATGAAGTCGCGGGCAACCTCTAGTTTACCTATAAAATAGTGTTTAGTTTATTTTGATAGGACAAATAGTTTTCGAAATATACCTTGCTGTTGTGTAAGAACCGGTTGTAGTCATGTAGACTTAGCATAATATATACTACATAATAAATAGTAATTAACCCATAAATGTAACATATTTTTATAACACCCACCCACAACCCCCCTCCCCCCTTCCACAACCTCCCTCCACCTCCCACAGCCCCCTTTCTACCCTCCACAACCCCTTGCCCTCCGGCTCCATCACCCACAACTCCCTCCCTCCTTCCACAACCCCCCTCCCCCCATTATTTACGAAGTGTGGTGTTGTTTTGTAGATATATAGACAAAGATATATCATGATTATTACTATTAGTTTATTGTATTAGGTATAGCATCGAAGATTTTCAAATAAAATGTCATGCACATTTTCGATCGTAATATTTCCGAAATATTATGCCTATTGAAATGAAATTGAAAGCATTATGTAGACGATTTTATTAATTTTCATTTTGTTTTTGTGGTTTTTTTCCTAGCTCTTATACTTTTCGTGTAAATCACAAGAAAATTAAACAATTTTTCAAAAAAATTAAAAATACGCAAAATAAGGCGGCATATTTCCAAAACTATTTGACCTATTATAATTATTTATAGGTATGCCATTTGGTAGATTATTTAATGTAGAATATCCTGCCCCCTACCCTGCCCATCGGTTTCGATTATGAATGAAAACGGCAAGTCATGTCCATAGGATGCGAGACGGCTTCTCCATAAGGTCATAGGCGTCATAGGTATATTTATTGTATCCATAGAGATAAAATAGGTATCATTGGATGCTCGTCTACAGTGTTGCGTGGCTCGTGTTTGAGATTAGTCGTAACTCGTACCCCACACATATTTTTGGATTTACTAAAATGTGAGTAGGTATTCAGTATATAATATAATACGAGTATACTTACAGGCAGCCTTCTAATAATAAATTATTATTTACTTCAGGAACTTTTACTTAATGTGTGCTATTTAGGGAACCCTACATAGATGTTAAATTTTCATAAACAGATCGATTGTAAAAAGAATTTTTTACATTGTAAACATTTGAGTAGGTGCTCTTACCTACTCTACTCGGCACCTATCTCAATTTTAGGGATTAGATCATTCAAATGACACGATAAAGTTGCTTTTGATAAGGAAGATTGGATAAATAAGGCGTGACTTGTGTGTACATACTACCGTAACAATCGGGATTTGTTGATAGTTATTTAGGAAGTACTTATATAGATAACAATCAACTATTAGTTAATCTGTGACCTAAGTAACTAATACCTAGTACTTAGGTAGGTAGGTAGTATCTAGGTTGCCTATTTATTTTTTCCTACTCACAAGGAGTTTAGTGCTCGGCAGCGATGCTGGGTGTAATTTTTGAAACGCTCTATCAGGTATTATTATTAGAGTATGCATGTAAACAAGGGAAAAATAAATACCTACGTATAGGTAGATAATATACGTACCTATTACTCTTTAGTATATTATACTTGGACGAATCAAACACGTATTTTAATAGTATGCAGTTACCTATCTAGTATCTATGTAGGTACCTACTTAATTAATCAGTTTAATTTTAGGTAGTTAAGTAGGTATGATAATTTAATTTGCTACGGTTCAGGCGATCAAGTAGACGGTAGATATTATGTACTTACCTATTTAAGTAGGCACCTAGCTACTTACCTATTGGCAATTGCCGAAATATCGATGGCTCAATGATGTTCTATAATAGGTACTATGTCTACCTACTTATAAGCGCCAAACTCCAAAGGCATAGAACATGCATAGAAGTAGCCAATATTGGCCAATGCCCAAATTAAGTACCTACCTACTTAATAAAGTTAATACTAATACTTAGATAAGTCTTAAGACCAGGGCCGGATCTACATATTTAGCTTTTTGGGACTTGTAGCCCAGGGACTCGACTCGAACTCGCGCGCCGAGGGTTCCGTACAAACCTGTAGGTATATAAGTAAAAGTTATAGTATTTTTATTCCACTTATCTATTTTAATTTCAATTTAGTACCTCTACGCGTTCATGCGGAAAGGGATATAGTAAGTGTAAAATTATTAAAAATATTTTATTATATGATGTTACTAAAAATTTATGTTTTTCGCAATTCTTCCTAGATCTGTGCTATAAGACATTGCTTCGTACCAAGTTTCAAGATTCTGAGTTCACGAGAAGTACCCTGTAGGTTTTGATTCCCTTGCGAGTGCAAGAAAATTCGAAAATTTGCAGCATAAACGGCTATATCTTTTGATTGTGTTGGCTTTAAAGTTTGATTTTTTCACAGCTTCAAGGGACAGTAGACCTGAGTATTTGATATGAATTTAAGCTTGATACCTCAATGCGTTCCTGAGAAAAAGGGTCTTGACACACAGACGGACGGACAACGAAGTGATCCTATAAGGGTTCCGTTTTTTCCTTTTGGGGTACGGAACCCTAAAATCGGGCTGAAATGGGGAAAAATAAAACCTTTGATAAGTTACCTCCTTGGTTGCCATGTTTCGGAGTAAAAGATCGTTCCATTTTTAAAATACACGACATATATGAATTTACTATGTAATTTATTTGGCCGCTAAACCACGACAGATATGGATTTTCATACAACTTTAGCCGGCCGCTGCTCGCATGTACCTATTTGGCCAGTACAGCAATTTCGATTTATCTCGAAGAAGGTTGTCAAAATAATGCTCTTTCCAAGCATGTTTGAGAAATAATTATTTTTAACTAATGTTGAACAAGTGAATATAATTTAAATTATTAAAAAATACGACTGCTCTACCGTAGACACACATACCTACATACCCGAACCCTGAAAACGTAACACTCCTTTTTTAGGAAGTCGTGTAATAAAAAATCCCCCTCGAATGGAAGTAACTACGGTTACCACTGCTACTACGTAACGATACCACAGTCATTAATTACCTTTGGAATCTTATTCACATTTTTTTTATTATATTTTTTTGTGAATCACTGGATATTGAACTATATTGTTATATATTTTTGGAATCTACTCATCATTTTCTAGATGATGATTATATAGTTAATCTTATTTTCGAATATTTTTTTTCAACTTTAGTCTAATGCGGAACCATGGTCACCCTATCAATTTTCTTTTTTTGAATTTTACTAGCCTATGTCACCCGGAATAAGCTAGGGATTCTAACGATAGGTACCTCATTTATCAAAATCGGTTCAGGCGTATAGAAGTTATTGTGGAATATACAAACTCACATACATACATACATACATACATGAACCCTGAAAACAATATACTCCTTTTTTCAGGCAGTCGTATAAAAATTACAAAATAAACACCGTTCCCCCCTTTTATCTCCGAAGATTGCATCGTGAAAAATCTGAAATAATTTGAGTTGATAGAAGTTTATGCTAGCTTAATACGAAAAATATAGCGTTGATTAATTAGGCAGGGCCCCAAGTACCTACCTAGTATTAGCCTAGGGCCCCACAAAGTCACGGTCCTGCTTAAGACTGCTTTTCTGATGATTAAACAGAAGAATAATGAAAACTTTTTTTTTCAGTAAGTACCTGCTTGCTGCTAGAACAATTGAACCGCCAATATGGTTAAAGCCAAGAAATGGGTCGTAAAAAAATACTTCGACGGAGTTCCGATGAAATCAGACTTTGAGATCGTGGAGTATGAACTACCACCTCTAAAAGATGGTGAGGTGTTGCTCAAAACCGAATGGGTCAGCGTGGACCCTTACCTGCGAGCCTACAACCGGAACTACCCATTACCGTACGACCAATTCAGCTTCCAAGTCGGAGTGGTACAAGAGTCCAAAAACCCAAATTACCCAGTAGGCACTAGAGTCGTCACCCACAAAGGTTGGTGCGACCACGTAATTGTTAGAGAATCGAAACCTGTACCTGGTCAATACCGTAACGAGATTCTATACAAGTTGCCAGATCTGCAAGGCTTGTCTCCATCACTAGGTGTCGGCGCAGTTGGGATGCCCGGAGCCACAGCATATTTCGGATTTCTACAGATCTGTCAGCCTAAAGCTGGGGAGACCGTCGTTGTAACTGGAGCGGCAGGTGCTGTGGGATCCCTCGTGGGTCAAATAGCTAAGATCAAGGGCTGCAAAGTCATCGGATTCGCTGGTTCGGACGCGAAATGCCAGTGGCTCGAAGAAGAACTCGGTTTCGACAAAGCTTTGAATTATAAAAAGGTTGATGCACAAACTGCACTGAAAGCTGCTGCTCCTAAAGGCGTGGACTGTTACTTCGACAATGTTGGCGGTGAGCTGAGCAGTATAATCATTGGCCAAATGAATTTAAGAGGGAGAGTCGCCGTTTGCGGCAGCATCAGCGCTTACAACGAGGATCCAAAAAAGATGCCGAAAGCTACCATTTTACAACCACCTATCGTGTTCAAGGAATTGAAGATTGAAGGTTTCGTCGTCCATCGTTGGTTTGATCGCTGGTCGGAGGGTTTCACTCAGATAGTCTCCTGGATAAAGAGCGGTCAGTTGAAGCCGGCGGAACATGTCACAGTGGGATTCGATAAACTGTACGAAGCATTTGTTGGAATGTTGGCCGGAGAAAACACGGGTAAAGCTGTCGTTAAATTAAATCAATAGGTGTTATGTACTGGTGATTTTCAACGTTGTTAATATTTTTTTTCAATACCTACGGGTTTGTGCGTCCAGCGTGATTTACAGAAAAACATAAATAAATATTGTTGAAATATAACTTAAGTAAATATGAACAAGCCAATATTTTATTTTATTACTTACAGGTAGGTTACATACACAATGATCTTTTATATTAGAGTGACTAAAGTTTAGTCAATTTATGTTTAGTCACTAAACATAAATTCACTTTGATTCTCGCTTTTCATGTTCAGTTTAGGAGGTATCAACTATAGCTAGCATGAAAAACAAGTTTTTCATACTTAGTTCATCGTGGTTTCTGTGCTAAAGGAGTGCCAAGGATGTCCCAAATCTTACCCAGGCCCGGCACAAATGAAAAGTATCTCATAATTTAGAGCAAAATTAATAGTAATAATCATCGTCATTCTTACTTTCTTCGATTTTGGTGGCTAACACAATTATTTTTTGACGTTAGAAGTTTTTTAGCTCTTAAAATTTATTTTAAAAAAGCTGTGACACACACAGACGTACTGGACGAACCTATATTTATACTAGCCTACTCCTTAGTATTTCTTACTAGCGGAATCCTAAGAAGTTCTACATTCCACACAAAATAATATTTTAAGTAGGTATTCCTTCCCCGCTTACCTTACAGATAGTGAAGTTTAAGGTCAATGATATTTTTTGTTATTATGTATCTGAAAGTGAGAGTAGATAAAATTATCTCTAGTTAGTGTAAACGATGTTTATATTACTAGCTGCAGTGACCTCGCAGAAATAACGTCCAATATCAAAAACCTACACAGTAAAATTATATATAAGTATATTTTTTTTTAATTTAAAGACTAGGGATTCGCTGTAATCGAGACTTGAATAGCCACAGCCAGCCTAGTGATGCGGCCTTAGGTGGAGCGCGCTTGCCTAGAAGATGCCTATACATAGAAGAGACCAATAATTTTAAATATTTTAAGCGGAAGGAGAAACGGAAGCCAGAAGAGCGAATAGGTAGGTATAATAATAACTGATCTCTTAATAAAACATCGATCTTAAAAATAAAAAAGGCAAAATCCACAATATTTAGGTACCTACTGAGTTTTTCCCCTAACAGAGGTATATCTACCTACAACAAGTAGGTACCTAATAAAACTTAAGGATGATAAATCGATTTCCGTTAAAAACTCTCCTACGTGTTGAACCAAGTCGCATAAATCACCAATTAACGAAGAAATCACCACTAAAAAAATAGATAGAATCTTGTTTTTTTCTCACCGTAGCTGTAGTGTTGATGGCCATTCGATTCGTCGTGACCTTAGACGTAAGATTATTATGGTCATGAGCTCATGACATCAATAATAGTTAAGCCTCGAATCGCGGAACACTTTCAATAATGAGCGAACCGACCAACAGACAATTATTAATGCTTTGGATTAACTATGTACCTACACGTTGTTTTGCAATTCTTCAAAATAAAATAAATTAAATGATTTATTCAAATCATATTTTATATTTTATTATTTATTAGTGAACTGTTAAACTCATAACATGATATTATAATCCTTCGGCAATCATAAAATAACGACAAGTATGCATTAGTAATAGAGTTCGGCCTAATGCCTCGTTAGTAACCACTATATCTATAGAGTCTAGACCAGGGATGGCGAATCAATGGCAAACGTGCCATTGATGGCACGCGACACAATATTTTGGGCACGTCACCGATCACAAAATTCATTATGCACTAAAAAAAAAGTGTAATGTAGGTATTATAATACGACGAGCGAACGCGAGTGACCCTGCGCGTATATTATGTTCCTACGAGTCTATTAATTTTACTCTAATTTAAATTACGCGTATAATTGAGACATTGCAAAATGTTTTTTTTTGGAGTAAATAAAGAGTTTGGAGTTGATAGTTTATTTATTATTCTCCCAATAATAAATAACAAAGTCAAAATAATTAGATTTCTTTAGAAAAAATGGCACGTTGATACATAAAGGTTCGCCTACCCAGTCTAGACTCTACTCTAGACCAATGAGGCAGTCAAAATCCAATGTTAAAATTGTATCAAAATTAAAAATAACACAAAATGTTATTTGATGTTACAGAACTATCTATTACTAATGCATAGTTTTTATTTTATGTTTGTCGAAGGATCATAATGGTAAGTGTGTTCAGCTGCGGCCGACGAGGTCCCGGGTCGGGCCATAGTTTTGGGTTGGGTATTGGGTTTTTCTGACAAGTAATTCTCAGTAGGTACTAGCCCGGGGTTAGTAGGTAAGTCCGCGGTGTTTCACCCCCGTGCCTCGGAGAGCTCGTGAAGCCGTCGGTCCTGCGCCTGATCTCTCTCCGATCGTATCGGATTTTCCTTCTCATCGGATTATGAGAGCAAAGGAACAGAGAGTGCACCTGTGCATGCGCACACACTTATACACATGTGTTGAGTTAGGCCGCCGTGGCTTGTTTACTTTGGCGGATTATAGCGAATGGATTACTTTCTTTCATTAACTTGTTCCTACTTCAAAATGCATATAGTGCATTCAATATTAACTGGCGTCTTTCCACTTGAACCTAAACAATAGGGGTAATAAACCAAACACTCATATAGCCCATTCATTTTTAAAGAAACAGTTTCGGCCTTATCTATTTTGTTGCAAACCAACCAGTGTTGATACTTTTGAATAATCATAGAATAATTAAAAAAAATTATGTAATACGTAACGCTATTTTAGCTCTTTTCCGAGGGGAAGTAATTGGTCCATCTGAAATAATTAGCTGTAGGTATCGTTCGCACTGATACTTTTGTCAAGCGGGAAGTTTCTTTCAGAGCACCTTTTTCACTCTGAACTGCAATTAAATTAAAATAAACATTCAAGAGAATTATTTGTTCATCACGACTTAGATGCTTGTTGAACACATTCGGTTTATCGTCTTTATTATTTTCACATGGCACAGTGTGGAAGGTGATTTCACCCAAGGACGAAACATATCGGAAGACGTAATATTTCCACTGAACTAATCTCTTCAAAGTTTAAAAAACAACTGAGCGGTATTACTATTTGATTATATTATTTAAGGGAAGATAACATAGGGAAAGTCTTAGATTATTGATGGGTCTCCGCGCGCGGAGACCCATCAATAATCTAAGGGGAAAAGTATCAAAAACGTTTGAAACACCATTTGAACGCCGCACGTGTTTTGCAATGCAAAGAATTCACCCGCTACGACTTAATCCTATTGTTATTGCTAATGACGGTCTCAAGTGGAAAGACGCCAGTTAATATTGAATGTACTATACCTACTACGCTTTCTTCGCTAATGCTTTGCTTCGAGCATTTTAGTCTCGTTGAAAACAAGTCTAGTACCTACCTACATGTTAATAAAAATCATGTATTTTCCAAAAAGTTGGAGTCTTTATTAAACAAAATAATTATTATGTACCTACTAAATCAATTTCTTACGTTTAAGCTTAAGTATTATTTTTATGATTCGGTATTAAAACTACTTAGGAATAGTCATAAATACTACTTTCTACTTAAACGGTACTGAGACGATAAGAGTATACTCATTTAAAATACTCTTTTAGATTGAACTGATATAAATTATACCTTTGTGAAAGCTCAGATTTATTTTGTTTATGGCAAAATCAAATAGTACCTTAGCCTAACATAATTGGGAATTCGATTGTATGGATATTCCACTATAGAAAGCGTGAACGCTTTTTTTTATAATTCGGAGGTAGTCATTGAAAAGAGGTAAGTACGTGTATTTATGGAGATAACACATTATCACTTTTTATTAAGTTTCTCAGAATCAATATGGAAACCACCACAAGTATTCCGTCCCTATGGTATAAACTAACCTTGTTCAGATAATGAAGCTCCAAAGCTTGGGACATCGGCGTAAAGCTGCCTGTTTATAAATCTACACGATGTATATTAGAGGAGTGTGCTCAGGGATGGCTCATCAGGGACTATTCGATCTGGTTCCTCCGTCACCTTCATACTATCGTACCGTAAGACATTGTCAAGGACTGCACCCTTGCGTAGGCCCAATTCCACAGACATGAACGAACTTACAAAGCGATTTGCTTCCTAGTTAATAATTTGAGTCAGATAAATGACAAAAATACGCCCCCATATTATGCGATATGACGTTATCTTAAATTCAACATGGTGGAACATTCATGATGGCGACCCGCTTTTTTTTACATACATGCATCCGTCCATCCATCAAACCTTCGCATCATACTTAATATTATAAATGCGAAAGTGTGTTTGTTTGTCCTTCAATGACGCTTTAATGGATCCACGGATCGACGTGATTTTTTGCATGGATATAGTTGAGGACCTGGAGAGTGACATAGGTTACTTTTTATCCCGTGGTAATTTAAAAAAAACTTATTCCACGCGGACGAAGTCGCGGGCATCAGCTAGTTTATAATATTAGTATAGATGTTTGGTGTACTTATTGAAATACTCTTATCGGGTCATCATATCAACGGGTTACATACTAATCGTGTAAAAAGTCTAAAGCTTACAAAAATATTAAAAAAGAACAACATTATTAGTATTTCAATACTTAACGCTTATTTCACTGGTTGGATAGGTATCTTTTAAACTTAAATCGGAAAACCACAGTGCTCGACGAAAGCAAGACAGAAGGTCTGAAATTACAATTGATTCCCTTTGATATCTAAGCCAAAATTAAAGTGTTTTTCTTTATGCAAAATAAACTTCAGTTCCTCAATGAACATATTCTGAAAGTGAAGGTCTGAAATTACAATTGATTCCCTTTGATATCTAAGTCAAAATTATAGTGTTTTTCTTTGTATTTCATTCTGCAAAATAATCTTCAGTTCCTCAATCTACATATTTCTGACTTGGGTTTGATGTAATTTTGAAGCGAATATCCGTTACTTATTATTTTATTTAACACGAATATTTCTTAAACTTTTTATGTTTATAAGGGCGTACGCTAAATCTCGCACGGGTGCACGCTCGTGTGCCTGTATAGAAAAATAGTATGAGCAGCGCTGAAAGGCGTGGGCGTGTGCGACGTGTACAATTTTATACGTTCGGAGCGGACGCCCGGTCGCGTATTTCCGTTTCAGTAGAAGTGCGTGTTCAATAGAAGGCAGTACTGCCTCGAAAACGGGCACGGGTGCTTAATTCAAGGCACGAGTCTTCCAATCGCGGTTCGTGCACCAAAGCGAGTTTTAGCGTACGCCCATAAAATTTAAATACAAAAGATATGTCCCTTATAAATTACTCATGTTATTTCACGTGTAACAGATGTGTAGTATAGGTAATATGATGCGATTCACGTGTTGGCGCGTTTGGGCGCCGGCCCTTCATCCCCGCTAGGTTTCCGTTTGCGCTTGATAAGATGCGAGATGTCTGCAGCGGCGGGCTTCGGCGCTGAACTCGAGCCGGCTCCGCTGGCACCGTTGGCTGAAGACACCGTAGACTCACCGTTGGAGGAAAATAGCGTTTCACGTACCCGTTTTATTGTCTGGAAATAATTTAAAAGTACAGTAAAAGATTTCCGGCCGGATATAAAAATTGTTAGGTATTGGGTTTTTCAGTTGAGAAATTCTCCTCCGTGCCTTGGAAAGCACGTCGGTCCGGAATTATTACCACTAACATGATAATAGTCGTTAAAGCCCGCCAACCCGCATTGGAGTCACGTGGTTGGTCTAAGCTCTAATTCCCTCTCTCCATTGAGAGTGCCCAGCAGTGCGACGTTAATGGGCTGTAGTGGTAGTGGTGGAAAGTACCTAAAAGTTTTACGCCTCTAGCACACAGACACACAGATCATTCACAATATCGCCAAACGTACGCAAAAAGTATACCGCGTACCGCATTCCAAAGAGTCGTTGTGCCGTAGGCATAAAGCGATCAAATATTTTATTCAAAGTAGTGGTAGTGGTGGAAAGTACCTAAAAATTTTACGCCTCTAGCACACAGACACACAGATCATTCACAATATCGCCAAACGTACGCAAAAAGTATACCGCGTACCGCATTCCAAAGAGTCGTTGTGCCGTAGGCATAAAGCGATCAAATATTTTATTCAAAGTAGGTACTAAATTGTACACTTTTTGAAGGTGTTTATTTTTATGGCACGCAGATTAAACTTATTGTTGCAGTTTCTACCCACATTTGTTACGTTGCTATCGCCCATGGATTGGCATTTACATATACTTACTTTTGCAAGCTGATTATGAAATTTGAAGGAAGTTTGTTATTTTAATACTTTACCAAATCGTTAAAGTATGAAGGTGCATTATCGCGTAAATACAGTTTAGATTTGATAATAATATGATCGGCATAAATATCGATGTTTAGCATGATTAATTTGTTTGATATTTCGGTTTTGAGTGTAAATGTGAGAAAGAAATAGAGAAATTATTCAGTCCAAAATATTTAGCCATTTGTAGCTGCGTGGTCTCAAACGTGCCAATTCCACAGTTGGGCAGCATGGTGAACTATGGCCTTAAGCTGTTCGCATTCTTGGAGATCCGTGCTCAGCAGTGAGCCATCGATGAGTCGAAATAATGATAAAAAATTTAACTGTATGACTAAACTGATTAAATTGCTTGTGTGGTCAATTCCTTGTAACACAATCTCTGAACTTAACTAAAATGACAGCATTATAAATATTGCTAAACCTTTCCCTGACGCTCTGCAGAAAGGGACAGAACTAGATTTAGAGGTGTCATTTTAGTTTAGAGATTATTATAAAGAATTGGCCACAAGTTAGTTGGCGCCAATCAAATTACCTAATAGTCGTCTCTGAGCTAAGGTGCGAGTGCTTGTTTGCGCAGCTATCACACAAACGCGCGAAAATATGCTTTTGCGACGCGTTCTGAGGTCAACTTCAGACGCGACTATTTGGTTGGCGTCAGCTATTTGGTGCCAGCTGCGTTTGGTGTGCGTTGCGCCTTAGGTAAAATAAATACCAGGGGAGTTTTACATCAATGGCCATAATAAAGAAAACTCCACAATTTCCACCACATGGCCATTAATGTATGAAGGGCATGTGAAATAACACACAGATTTTAATTTGGATTGATTTTATTTCAAAAAAATTGTAAAGCAATACAAAAATGGCCGTGTGGTAAAAAAGGTTCTTAAAACTAAAGGTCTCCACCCATCCATACATCGCTATCAGCAGGCCAAGTGTGAGATGTTTTACCCATTCAATCGCATGATCAAGATCTACCATTTGTATGGAATTGATCGAGCGCCAGATGTCATCTGTTATCAAGCGCTTGACAACTCCATGCAAATCGAAGTTAACTTTAAAGCGAGGTAAAATATCTCGCACTAGGCCCCCAGATAAATATCGTATGTAAAAGCCCCAAATATTTGTTTCCCATTAGTTAGAAGATCATTGATCATCCTGTCAAGTTGGCGGAAACCTTAAAAACATAAAACTTACGTACTATGAGTATTATAATATTTAAATGCGACTTGAAATTCTATAAGGCACTAAATTCTAACAAATTTTAATACTGATTTGACAGTCAAATTTTGATTTTATCACAACTACCATTAGAACTCAATTTGGCAACTTTTGGAATTTAGGAACATTAAATAATTACAGCAGGTTTAGATTGAGACAGTAGCTGGAGACTTATCGCCAGGACAACAAAATGCGACATTACATGCATGACACGGGCCCGCGTGATACAGTAATTAATTAAAATATAGCACGAGTTGTCGACAGACTGTAAAAACGTAATATTCCAATTCAACAAGTCAATGTCAAGGAATCATAGTCAAGGAATGTCAGTTCCGATCTCAATTCTACAGCTGTCGTCCATCCACCGATTCTACAGGCCGTGGCTTAACCTTTACCAGTCAGTGACCAGTGCACAGTAGTTGTTCAGCGAATAGGTTGAGATAATAATTGTAATGATGATGATGATGATGATAATAAATAGGATGATAAATGTTGTCTCTTTGTAAAATACACTGCCACATGCAGCTTAAGGCCGCGAAATGATTATTGTTGTTCATGTTCATGTTGTTGCATTGAAGTAAATCATCCTTAATGTCTACTAGTGTTGTACTGGCATTGAAAATATAAATGGCGCTAAACATTCCAGTGCTGACGCAAGTCACTGTCTCAATCTGAACCTGCCCATATTTCTAATTGGAATGGCTCGATTTTGAAGCTTAATTAATATTTCACTACGGAATGTAAAAACAAATGAGATTCAGTAAAGTTTTGGGACAAATTGGTTATCTACAGCTTACTGTACTAAGAATTTTAGGTATACTGGGAATGTTCTATGTGTGGCTATATGGGTACGGCTATGTTTAACCATTGAACTAATATTTATCACATAAGTCACTTGTTTTCCATGCAGCATTAAATTACTAACATGCTGGGATTAAGGGATGTTTTTCTGTTGCCATTTAAACTTTTGCCAAAATAAATACCAAACATGTTCAAACATTTTTGTCGAGACAGTTACTGATTATTTAGGGTCGATGTTACTATAATATTTGATTATTACCTAGAGCATTAACACTTTTATTTCTACATAAAAACTATAGTTTCTCAGGTTATGTAGAGATTGAAATCAGCACTATCTCCACATATAAAGACAATTAAAGTTCTTACTCACTCAATGACATACTCAACAAAGTCTAGATCAATTAGACCTAGAAAGCTGAAATTTCCCTTCCAAATGTAGACAAGAAAAGAAGGACTTATATAGCAAAATATTGTATTAATTAAAATACCCAGCATGTTAACAATTCAAAATCTAAACCTCAACATGAACATAACATTGATTCCTCTCCTTGAGTATCATACTCCGTAACATATTCCTTGTCTCCTCAATGCAATCACACGGTCTTACCTCAGCTTTATAATCCATCATGTCCTGGATTTTCTCTTGAATCTCCGGCAGCAACTCTTTCAGTTCCTTAATCTCTCCTTCTATAGTATAGAAGGGATCGGAATTAGTATATTTCTTGACTGTTGCGTCATCTGTCACACTGGTTGGGTTTTCTAATGTCTTGATGCGTGTTTCGAGGATGTTGGCTGCGTTTTTGAAGTGTGTTATAGCATCTTCGAAGTTTGATGCAAGGGAGTTTGCGATACCTGGAAATTCCAAAGGTTTGTTATTGCTCTGTTTGGATATATCACTATAATGACACAAGTTGGTAAAAGGTTAGGTTAGTGAACATATTATGGAGGTTAGATATTGGCGTATATTTTTCTGCATTCTAATGAAATAAAATAATTATGGCTGAAGCTGAAACCCGCAACTTCATCCGCGTGGTTTGACGACTTTTGGTTCCGGCAGGAACTCTTTAATTTTGCAGAAAAAAAGTAGCTTGAGTGACTATAATCTGTGGCAAAGTTCATCCAAATCCGGTCAACCGTCCTTGCATGATTGAGTAACAAACATCCATCCATCCAAACTTTCGCATTTTAGTATAGATAGATTCATATGCAAAAAACATGTTGATTGCTGGTTGGTTTAAAAATAATATCAATCAGTTTAAAAACATGTAGTGACCATAATATTTTTAATCGACATCCAAAAAAGAGGTTTTCAATTTGGCAAATATTTTTATTATTATGTATTTTATAAAGTGTGAAAAGGTTCTTACCAATGTGATAATGAGTCTCGGCAATGCGCCGGTCGTCACTTTTGTAAAGCTCTTTTTGTATTTCGAGGCAGCTCACTATGAAGAAAAATGTTAAATAAATATCTATATTCAATCCACATATTATATTAATTTATTCATCAGTGTAATTATACGTGAAAATCTTTATTCAAATTAATTTATTTTTGTGCACTTCCAGTAGAGGTAGTGGAGGTGGAACACAAGCATAAAATAGCTAATAATTTAATGCCAAGTATAAATAATCCGTTTATACTTGCGGGATGAAAAGCAGCTTATATGTCATATCAGACTATAATCTTTGTGTCAATTGTATCCAGATTCGTTCAACCGTTCTGACTTGTTTGAGTAACAAACAAGTCTGCGCGCTTCTGGGGGACAAGTCTACGGAGAAGCCAATACGTACTCATATCAATGACCGCCTTGTCATAGGTCTCGCTCTCCAGCGCCACTTCCCCGAGCGCGAGGTGCACGTCCGCGAGCAGAGCGCGCGCCGCGTCGCCGCCCGACTCTGCGCGCTTCTGCAGGATGCTGCGCGACAAATCTGCGGAGAACACAACATAATGAATGAATGAATGAAACATTCTTTATTGTACACCAAAAAACAATAATAAAAATAGGAAAAAAATCGGTACAAATGGCGGCCTTATCGCTTTGAAGCCATCTCATCCAGGCCACGTTTTATAGGAAATAAGACTAGTGAACAAGAGTTGAGTAGAGGGAGGCCAAAGAAAAGATGGATGGATTGTGTGAAAGAGGATATGCGTATAAAAGGGGTGAAGGGGTGAAGGGATAACAGAAGTGAGTGGAAGAAGAAAACATGTTGTGCCGACCCCACGTAGCGTGGGACAAGGGCAGGAGGAAGAAGAAGAACAAGAGTTAGTGTACGTAAGTTTATGAGGAAATATAACAATAACATACTACTGTATGGTGAAGGCGAGATGCGCGCAATCGTAACATTGGGGTGAACTACTGGGCTAGTATTAGGCCGCGATCACACTTGTAAATTTTACTAACCTAAATCGTTCACATGAGTAACTTACGAAATGTTATAGTCCTGTAAGTAGCATATGGTATGCAAATGTTAGTAACAAAAGTTGTTCAATATAAAGTACATACATAACACAAATTACACAATTATAAAATAACACAACTTATTCTAATTAATGCTCATAAAATTCTAGCACTTGTGAATTATATCAAAAGTGGAACATACCAAGCATCTCCCAGGCTAGCTGTAAATTGTCAACATCATCTTCGTTGTCCAGGTTCACCATAGATTCATCACCTTCCCCGTTTGATGTTCCCTGACAACAATAAACTGATCATCTATCTTAAATACTTTTATTGTAAAAAAAAAATCTTTTACATAGTCTCACAAATTAAAGGCATTACTAATTCATATGAATGATTATCTCTATATACATAAAATTCTCGTGTCACAATGTTAGTTACCATACTCCTCCGAAACGGCTTGACCGATTTTTATGAAATTTAATATGCATATTCAGTAGGTCTGAGAATCAGCTACTATCTATTTTTCATACCTCCACGCGGACAGAGTCGCGGGCATCCGCTAGTATTATCATAAAACAGCAGTACACATAATAATATTTTAATGGAAAAATAACTCAATAACGTTCTCACAATCTCTTTCAACTTGTCTTTCTGATTAATCTATATTCAAGTGCAAAATAGTATTTCTGTTAAAGTTAATTGTAATAAATACTCTTTGACTATAATATTATTCTAGATAGTGTACTCATGTAGGACATACAGATGTATCTTATGTTACATTACATGTTTTAATTCAACCACAGGTTCGGAAAATAAATTCTACTTAGAAGAAACAGCAAGAAACTCAGGCATTGTTCTTTTTAAAAATTAGCTTGCTTGTTAGTCTTTATGAAAATATGGAATCTCCTTAAAACGTTTCAAATAACAATACTTACAGGTTTGTCCTCCGTCATTGATTGGTCAGGTTCAGCAGTACTGCTGGCTGGCTCGTCGTCCTTTGTAGTGGATTCAGGTTCATTCTTCTCCACTTCCCCATTTTCTTTTGCTGCTGCTTCCCCATTCTGTTCTTCACCATTCTCTTCTACAATAAATATTTAATTGGCTTCTTATAATACAAAGACTGCAATATTATAATATTCTACTATAAAATACTTAAGGTAAAAGCACTAATAGATGACACTCTAAAGAGCCTGTGAACTTTGTTCTTCTCTGAAAAACATAATAATTGCAACAGAAGATTAAATTGTCTAATGTACAATCTTTAATATTCAACATTTATTTTTTAACAAAGTTTAAATATTATTGAATCTGGTCCAAATCACCAATAGATGACACCACAAAAATGCAAAGTCACTAATAGTTGACAACCTTTTGCACTAATAGATGACATAAGTACATTTGTCATAGTTATCGAATTAAAGCTCATTTAGGGATAAAAATACTATATTTTTGAATAATATTATTTTGAATTGTTTCAAATAAAATTTTACACTTTTGTATTGTGATTACACACTATGATTCACTTGGAATCATGGAAATGGGCAAGAGCTTGTGTCAAACTTAGTATTATATTTTACAGAAACTATTATATTAACGATATATTATACAGAAAGCCCACTTTTTACATTACGGCAGTGTTACCTTCATTGTCATCTTCATCATTATTAGCTCCTGGCATTCCATCACCAAGTACACCATTTTCTTCCCTTGAAAGCCCTAGTAAAGCTTTTCCATACCTAGAAAAGGAAATGATATTAATTTCACACAGTAAAAAAAAGTCCTGGACCAATTATCATAAATGTCCAGCACATACTCTTAAGACTTAGATTGCTGCAATTTTGCACGAAATTTTCCCTTACAATATGATCAAGAGGGTGGCGGGAAGAAGCTGAATGAGGAAGGCTGATGACGGGTTGTGGCATTCTTTGGGAAAGGCCTATGTTCATCAGTGGACATCTGCAGAGATGATGATGATGAATGTGATATTTTTGGATTATAACTTTCTTCTTACAAACATCAAGACCTGAAGTTGTTCAATTAAAATGATTGATTGCATTCTACTTGCAAACCTTTGCTTTATCACATTGGAAAAACCTTCACACACATTTTCCCACCATCTTTTCTAAACTTTGAGCATCTAACTTTGATTCATTTTGTAGTTAATAGTTAAGCAAACTTACCATAAATAGGCCTCAGCACACTCATCAGCGATGTCCCCGTGTGCCTTAGCAAGATGCTCGCAGGCTTTTGCTAAGGCTTCTACAGCCGCATTGTAGTCTCTCACCGCAAGATTCCTGCGCCCCTCTGCCAACAGCTCTTCTGGGGTTTGGGACACCTCTTCTACTTCCGACATCTGATGTATTTAAACCAACCTTAGATTTTTCGTCGAAATAAAGTTCCAATGGTTCTACTACTGCCTCGTTGGTCTAGTGGTTAGCATGTTTGACTGTGGCTGACGAGGTCCCGGGTTCGAGTCCCGGGTCGGGCCATAATAAGTGTTGGGTTTTTCTGACTAGAAATTCTCAGCACTAGCCCAGAGTTAGGAAGTTGGCGGTGTTTCACCCCCGTGCCTCGGAGAGCACGTTAAGCCGTCGGTCCCGGTTATTATCACTAACATGATAATAGTCGTTAAAGCCCGCCAACCCGCATTGCAGCAGCGTGGTGGGTCTAAGCTCTAATTCCCTCTCTCCTATGAGAGAGGAGGCCTGTGCCCAGCAGTGGGACGTTAATGGGCTGTAGTGGTGGTGGTGGTGGTGGTGGGTTCTACTACACATTGGACCAATTGGATGTTAGCATGAAAGCCGAAACAATCAGTAGAAAGCAGTAGGTAAGCCGGCCAATTCTACGGCCAACGCACGCGGCATTATGCCGAATTCACAGGACCAATTGTGTACTGGGAACTTCAAGATAAATGCAGTTGGAACTGCAATAAACTTGTAAACGAGTCCAGCAGCCGGTATTGTAAATCGTAACGGTCAATTTGACGGTACTAACAGGTTTAGTAATACTAATAGTAATTACCACGTGTAGCTACCGAAAATTCTCCCGCGAAATATTATAAACACATCTTATTTACACTGATGAACATGAAAGTATTGAAATCTACGCTTTTTAATAAATAAAAATTCAAAAATGCACTTGTGCAATGCAACGTTGCAAATGCATGCTTGACAGGTGTACAAAGAAAAGCATTTTTACTTACTGTATTTGGTTAATTTCCTATTAAAATTATCACCGACGAGAAACTTACGCGTATTGAATGTAAATTATGGTTTTCTAATCAATATTTTAAAATTAAAACTTATTTTCAGTAAATTTATTTTCTCAGACAAACACTCGCTAATCGCTTCTTGATATTTTTTTTAATCCAAACTAAGAGAGTATATTTTCTTTGATCCAAAGTCCAAACTCCAGTCTCCAAGTCCAAAGAGTATAATAACGGTGTTGCTCTCCATAGATAATACCTATTGCTCTCGCTACAAAAATAAATAGCGCGCGAGTATTTCCACTGGCACCGTTTATACGAATCTACCAGTGCTGCTGTCACACGTCAAAGATCAATTATTATGCTTAAAAAACAAGTTTTTGATGGCTATGTACCGTCAAAAATAATAAAATAAGAAGAATAAAATATTATTTATTATTTAATCTTTGTAAAATATCCTTCATGTTCGCAAAGATAAAAATCGCAATAAAAATTTATACACAGTAGTCTTTGATAAAAATCTGTGTATATAGCCAATGGGCAGCTTTTTTTCTGGTCGGTGGTGGTAAGGACTGAATCAGTAACCGAATTAAGGGGTCTAAACACTGTTTTTTGAAACTGTTATAAAACAGAAATACTTAGGTATCGGAAACAGAAACGATACTGTAACCCAATCATTGAAATCATAAAATTCTACATCAATGAACCCAATCAATCTTTAACCGTTTATTTCTGCTTTTTTTTTTTGTTTTTATCTGTAACCCTAATAGGTACATCAACATTCAACATGCCCTAACAAACTGCACGGTGTGACAACGCGTTCTTCTCACTTGATTGGAGACAGTTACACACACGGACACAACATGACCATGTCGCCTTATGTTTGTAACACGACATAATTAATCTATGCCACATTATTGTTCTATGTTGTGTTAATCTATGCCACATTATTGTTCTATGTTGTGTTATTGTGGAATCTGTGGTAAGTGTCCTAGTCGGTCACCGCCAATTTTTGAATTTAGATTAGAACGGGGGATACTTGTAAAACGGTGCGTGATAACTATTAATTATTTTTATATTGATATTTATTTGATTTATAGAGATATTATTGTTATGCATGTCTATTAGAAAGATTATAAGAGTGATAGCACATTGTAAATCCATACGAATTTCATAAAGATTGATTATCGAGAGTAATTTGTAATAACCTACCAGCTATTATCAATGTCAGAATAAATGGTTTAATTCTGTAATTGTAACCATGATTTCATTTAATTGACCCTTTTCTGAGATGCCGTATCATCTCAGAAGTGGGATGACTTAACAATTGTAATTTAATTGTTTCGTTACCAACGCCCCGCATATATTATTTGACTTTCGAACATGGTTTTTTTTTTGGGAAATGAATCAAAATACGTCCTGAGAATGATTGAACATAAAATGTGTTTTTTTCTTTTGTCGTTATAATTGCTTGTTAGTACATATAACAACACATTGTTGTAAGTTTCAGACACACGAGTGACTGCAACCCAGGGATGAATTGCGACGTTGCTCACACCGGTCCGACAGACAGGGCCAGGGCAGTGAAGTATAAATTTTAATTGCTCCTATTTTTTTATATTTAACGCATAATGTCATAAGTAGTGAAGGAATCTTGAATATATACCTATATATTAGGTAAGACTAATCTACTAAATGTATTGATCATGACCATTTTTGTATGAGATTTGGGCTATTCTTGCGTCACCGAATTAACTGTAAACCATTAGAAATGTGTCCAATCTCCGGATAATAAAAATACTTTAAAAAAAAAAATCTCGATATTTGATGGAGTTTGGAGTAATCTGATTTTTAAGTTAAAGGCACTTTGAAGTTAGGTTTGGATAATAATTATTGTATTCTTAGCCAATGAGCCTGGTCGATGTAGATATTATCATTTAGGTGCAAATTATGACTTAGGTAATATTCAAAAGTATTTACAGTAAGGTAAAAAAAAACTAATTATATCAATTTTAGACTCTACTTCAGAACTATAAATGGGTTCTGATCTTCGGTCATGGCTAGATACAATCCTTCCAGCAAGACAAAGCTGCCAAGTCATTTACCATTCTGTATTTATAGAGAAACCTTTTCGGGTTATAATAATAATAATATTCTTTTATTTGCTTTAAACATGGGCTACAGCACGGATAGTAGGTTGTAATTATTCATAAAGATGCCAACCATGTTTGCCATAATGTAGGCATGCAAATGTTAAGTTATGCTTAGCCATTGGAATACCAGACCAAAATTTTATTACATCTTATTACCCCATTATTCGAGAAATTCTAAAATAATACAATGCTATTGTAAAAAAAAATAAGAACACAAACACAGGTGATTCAGTTTGTTTATTTTCAAACATAATTGCACTTTTGGAACTCGTGTAAAATATTATATAAGTGTGCCTAGGTCAGGTAGGTATCAATAAATGTACTAGTCTTAAACATTCAAAAGTGATGTAGCTACTGCATGTCAATAGACTGCAGAGCAAACCTTTAGTGTAGTAGTAGTGGGTCCGGAGTGTAGAGCAATGAATCAAATTCTTGCGACTCTGGTAGATTTGCATCAAGTTGTTTCTATGACCTCTCTATTCACTGAATGCCAACAGGCAGCACAAACTTTTCCAGCCTTGAAACCTAATAATAGAATGTACAGGATGAATTAGGTAAGTAATATGTTCACACATGTACTAGTTGAATAAACAAAATAATTATAATAATTCTTATAACTTGATGTACTGGGGCAAATCTAAGTATAACATTCTTCCTGGACATTCCCATGACACTATTAGATCAAGCTTTTAATATAGTCATTCCACAAAATATGAAGGTGTGGTGTAATAACTTGCTGATGACCATACTCTGGTGGAGTAAAACCTTGAGCTTGAATTTATATACCTATAGCATGTAACACAAAATGTTGTCATCAGAGATCTGAAACAAAAGATTTTTAATATAAACTAGCTGACACAGCAAACATTGTTTTGCCATACAAAATAAGATGTAAGCTATCCTATATTTCAAGTTGGATCAAACTGCACACGGTGTGCAAATTTAAATTAAAATCAGTTAAGTAGTTTAGGAGTCCATCGCAGACAAACAACGTGACATGTGATTTATATATATTTAAGTAGGTATATACTTAGATTAGCATTCAAGTCTCCAATAGAACATAGGTAAAATAAGGCAAATAAAACAATAACCATGGACAGGTCCACTGATTGTTGAATGTTGACAGTCAGTCACAGTAAATGCTGTCATTGGTAGTGGTATCTACATTCATTCATTGACTATTCCACTTCTAAAAAGTCGATTTGAATAGAAACGCTAAAATTTGAATTGAACTAGTGTTATATTAGACCAGCAATGGCAGGCGAATGCTGGACTGGCAGAATAAAATGTTTACAAGGCACCACAACCATGCTGTTGATATTCACTGAATCAATAAACCCAGCCCTTAGCCTATGCCAACAGGGAGTTGATATCTGACTTATCTTCACTCACAACTTATTTTTTCATTTTGTGAGTGAACTTACCACTCTGAGTTATAAATAAAATAGTTTGGCATTTGGTAATATCAATGTATCTAGTACTTACTAAGTTTGGCGCGATCTATGAGCTGAAACATTGAGTGTCGAATGTGATAACTCATCCAATGAATGTATTGTCTTGAAACCACAAAGAAACAGTAGTAGGTAAGCGACGTCATGGTATATCGCCACGGTTAACCGATCTAGTAGATCTAGACGACATTGTAAGAGTCTTTAGAACGTTCAACTAGTTAGTTAGTTAATTATTGAAAGAACACAATTAATTTAATTGTGTTTTATTCAATATTTAATTGAATTAAATATTGAATAAAATAAAATAAACAATTTAATGTAAAGCCACTTGTCTATGAACTCAACCAATGATAATGATTGATAGGAAATAGGGATGTACAAGCGAGTATTCGATACTTTTGTTTCGACATCGAGTACTTTAGAATTGTTCCATTCTCTCGATACTTACTCAGTATCGAATTACATGTAGGTACTGGTTATTCGGTCTAGGGTCGTTATATTATGATAGATATGATTGAAAATTTATTTATTGCTTGTTAATTATAGCTAATTATATAAATGAGTGACACGCGTGATGGTCGCGATGGTATCATGCGCACTGATTGATTGCGAAATGGAATCTATAATGAAAGGTAGGTACTTAATAAGATAATGAAAGGGCACGCACAGCTGAGATAGTGATGTGAGAAAAGAGCTCTATACTATTTTGTAGAATTCACTAACTTTGAACTTCACTGACTTGTTTTGAACATGTTGAATAGTTCATATGAAAAATAAAAAAGTCAATAGCCGTAGATTACATTCCTTCCAACTTTTGATAATTTATGCACTTAGCACATTTATGAACTATCAAAGCTGTTGACGATCAACCAAAGACAATACAATACAATACTAAATAGATTCAGATTATTACAATAGTGAAGCGACGCGCCTTTGGGTCCGATATTTTGCGGCTCTTACTTTTCTCTATTTGCCATTACGAGTTTTCTTCCAAAATGGCCAATGGCCATGAATCTGCAATGTGGGCTCTATCGATTGTCCTGCATCATAAATATTTGGCGATGAATGGTTTCTTTGTTCTGCCTGATTGATGTTACCACGTAATAAATACCTACATTTACTTACTCTTTAAATTAATAGTTTATTTTAATTCATTAAATAGTGTAATTTGAGCGCCTGGTTGTGTCTATAGAATAGTATAAGGTGTTGAAAACAAATTAATGTCAAAGTAATAGATTGATTGAAGCTTCCTCGTAAATAAAGCCGATCGCTATAAGAAATCGAATCGTTATCGCATCACGATATCAATGCCTATGTGACCATAATAATATTAAAAAAAAAATATAATTAGGAGTACCTAGTTATCGCTATTTATCCTTTCGCCGGTAGATCTGCCGTTTATCGGCTATGACAGTAAATGATTCGCCTGTTTGCCGGTCATGAATTAAATGGCGCAACGCGACGTTCGCATACTTCTCAAACTTTGGTATAACATAAAAGGATAGACAAAGATATACTTAATAAGAATTTTTGAGAGGCCCTACTCAATGATAAATCTATGGGTAGAAGTTTCGTGCGGGCAGGACACGACCTGTAATTTGATATATTTTTTGTTTTGTTTTTTTTATAGCCAAGAGTGATGACCTCTACTTGGATCTATCTGGGGTCACGGGAGTGACCCCGTCAAGACGAGCGCAGCCAAAGACACGGGGCACTACCTACCTTTTCTCGAAGCGTTACGTTAGCTTTGTTTTGAAAGTACTCCTATGTTATGATAACATTACTTTAGATGAAAATAATCCCCAAACGATTTGTGTACTACTCCTTACTCATCTTTGGTAGTAGAGCTACGTAAAGATACCTATTTCAAAGGTATCGGAAGGGTATCGGAACATCCCTGTCCATAGACCTAAATGTTCTTAAGAGGCCGGCGATCGCCGCTCATAAATTCTATTCAACCCGCAATTATGAATTTGCCGATATGTTGCTATCTCTATTTGACTGAACACATATGATCGCGTGCAAGCGCGATAGCAATAGCAATTTGTTATACATTTGGCCTTGTTCCGTAAATACCAAAATTGATGAATGAAATCTTGTTGTGTTTTTAACTTCGTGTTGTTATTCTGTAACATAACAATATAGGCTATGTTCCTGATCAATTAGAAAGTAAGATATTTTTAGTTGAAACAAATAGGGAGAAATAATGTAATTTGTGTCAAAAAAAAAAACATGCAGAATGTAATGCGCTTACGTTTAATATTGGGAAAATATTTTGAAACCGTGATTGTCCAGGGACCTAGATAAATACAAGTTCAACCTTAATAATCGCATGATATGGTGGAATATTCTCGAATTACAAATTGTTTTGGTGTTGCGTCTGTATGGGCAATTCACTCTTCGCTGGTACCTTAATGTGGCACTTCATATATTTTAAACCTATGTTTAAAACCTTATTCGCTTTTGATTTTTAAATGGATTTATGTGAAGTTATAATTCAGGAATGGATTTTTTTTTTTAAATATGTAAATAACAGTTTTCGATATTCTTATTTTGATTTGAATTGTAATCTGTGATGATTTACTTTTGAACAATGCCTTGTTAAATTAGTGAGATGAAATGATTTAAAACTCGGTAGCTGGGTATAGGGTAATGAAGGTGAATGAAGTACATAACCTGAACTCAGTACGGCTACAGAGTAGGTTGAGGAATGGTGTTCTAAGTCGGGCATGATTGGCGTAATGAACTCGCCGCCCAGGAGTGGCTTAGAGCATCGCAGCCGTCTATGGGGTTCCGGTGAAGGCAGTAACCAGGACTCTATACGGCTTATAGGTTGAGGGAGGGTGTTCTAGGTCGGGCATGATTGGCGTAATGAACTCGCCGCCCAGGAGTGGCTTAGAGCATCGCAGCCGTCTATGGGGTTCCGGTGAAGGCAGTAACCAGAACTCTGTACGGCTATATTTAGGTTGAGTGAGAATGTTTCGAGTCGGGCATGATTGGCGTAATGAACTCGCCGCCCATGAGTGGCTCTAAACATGCAGCTTTTGATGGTGCCAAAGCGAAGGCAGTATAGTGATATTAGTTCGATCACATGGATTTTAGGGATTTTCATTTCATGTCACTAATCAAGTAACATATACGAATATGTAATACTTATGCGTAATTTAGGTATTATTTTGTTTAATTGATTGTAATACTGAATAAGCTTGATTGATTAGTGAATAGGAACGATGGGACTCGTTCATGGAGGATGGCCGACTGTAACACGACATAATTAATCTATGCCACATTATTGTTCTATGTTGTGTTAATCTATGCCACATTATTGTTCTATGTTGTGTTATTGTGGAATCTGTGGTAAGTGTCCTAGTCGGTCACCGCCAATTTTTGAATTTAGATTAGAACGGGGGATACTTGTAAAACGGTGCGTGATAACTATTAATTATTTTTATATTGATATTTATTTGATTTATAGAGATATTATTGTTATGCATGTCTATTAGAAAGATTATAAGAGTGATAGCACATTGCAAATCCATACGAATTTCATAAAGATTGATTATCGAGAGTAATTTGTAATAACCTACCAGCTATTATCAATGTCAGAATAAATGGTTTAATTCTGTAATTGTAACCATGATTTCATTTAATTGACCCTTTTCTGAGATGCCGTATCATGTTCGACAACAGTAAATTTGGCAACATCGCTATTTCGGTTACACTTTAAACCACTTTAAACCCCTTTATTTCTGGTACAGATTCTTTTCTGAGAAATATAAGTGTTTTGGGTTAACATTAAAACACATTCAAAAGGGTTACAACTTCGATTCTGTTACACTTTCATTCTGTAACACTTATTTGTAACCTATACGAATCTGTTTTTCAGTCCCTGGGTGGTGGGCAGTCAGAGTTCAGACAAAATATAGTTAATTTAATAGCTTGCTCTGTCTAAGCCCCAGGTCCATGGGGTTTAAGATATTTATTGTCTCAGAAAGAATTTTACAATTCACTTATTTGAGACTTACAGGCTAACATTACTTAATAAGAACATTACATTTCGAGCGCACAGGATTAAGTTTACTATAATAATTATTAGTACTTATAATATTACTATAATTTACAACAAACACAATAATTCTAAACGAAATACAACTCAGTTTCTCTTAAATTTATAGTGAGGGTAGTCTTAGGCATTAGCTGTACGAAACAACAACTTGAACTAAAACATACCTACCAAGTACACGGATAGCACAGTGCGGATAGTCTGCCACGGAACTGTGTAAACATGGATATATCTTAACTAGAAGTGACCAAAGTTTAATTCTTCTATCATATTTTAATTATTTAAAAATAAATAAATAAATCATTTTATTTTCCGGAAATATATATATAATTTAGTATTTAAGTATTTTAAGTATTTAGTTTTTATAGGATAAGTAAATTTTAAGTAGTTTTTGAAGATGTACCTTCTTTGGCAGTTTGGTATATACTTAACTATAAATTATAATGTTTAACTGTGTGTTTAAGTTTTGTTAGTAAAGTGGGCTTTTAGGAGTTTTTTGAATGTGTGCATGCTTTTGCACTCCTTAATATTTTTCGGAAGTTTAATATATAACTGAGCACTTTCAAAAGTTATATTTCGCTTACCATAGTTAGTTCTTGGGGGGCGTAAAATTATGTTATTGGCACTTCTTAAACGTTGCAGTTGAGGATATTTATTTTTGATTGTAAAAGTTATGTTTGAATGTATTTCTTTTGATAATAATTTTCGAATTAAGATACAAGTGTAATATTTGTATGTATTTGTTATATTCATTAGTTTAGTTTCTTTATATATTTTTTCTGTTGATGTTAAAAAATCGTAGTTAAATAATACTTTAATCAATTTATTTTGTGCCGTTTGTAATATTTTAAGATTACTATTAGCTGCAGATCCCCATACTTGGATTAAGTAATCTAAGTGTGGCTTCACTAGGGAGTTATAGATTAAATAGCGGACTTTATGGGGTAGGCAACGTATTATGCTGCGAAGGGCTCCAGTTAGAGATGCTAATTTAGTTTTGATATTTTTAATGTGTGGTTTCCACGTGAGCTTATTATCTAAAGTTAAACCTAAATATTTTTCGCAATCTGACCTACTAATATTAATATTATTTATTTTAAGTGGTTCAAAGTCCTTAATTTTTTTATTTTTAGCTGCAAATATTACATAGTGGGTTTTGTTTACATTAAGGGTAAGCAAATTACATTTAAACCATACATGAAGTAGGTTAAGATCACTTTGGGCATCTTGAATTATCTCTTCAATTTTATTTCCATAATAAAACAAGGTGGTATCATCGGCATATAGTGATAGTTCCCCTTTAAGCCCAAGTTTACTTATATTGTTTACATAAATCAAAAACAATATGGATCCAAGAATCGAGCCTTGAGGAACTCCGTAAGTTATTAGTTTTTTAATGCTTTGGTATTCACCAATCTTAACTACTTGGAAACGATCAGTTAAATAGGATTCAAAAATTTTGTGAGCGTTATCGGTGATACCTATGTGTTTTAATTTGTCCAAGAGAATTTTGTGGCTAACTGTATCGAACGCTTTTTTAAGATCTATAAATATGCCAAGAGCAATTTTCTTTTCGTCTATATTGTTTTTTTTATTTTAGTAACTAAGTCAACAGTAGCAGACAATGTATTTGATTTTGATCGAAATCCATATTGTTTAGGATATAGATAATCAATGGAGTTCAAGTAAGATTCTAGCTGATTGTAAATAACTTTCTCAAAATTTTTTGATAATACTGGGAGTACGGAGATGGGTCGATAATTGCCAGGATCTGTTTTCGTTCCAGATTTGTATATAGGCGTCACTTTGGCTATTTTGAGACTCGCGGGAATACTACCATTTTGTAAACAGGTATTTACACACCGAGTGAGTTCGTCAGCTATGGAGGTTTTAATAGACTTTATAACTTTAGTATTTATGCAATCAATTCCGGAACTGCTATTGACGTCTAACTTATCTATTATTTCAATGATTTCTTTTGTTGTTGTTATGTTTAGTTTACTAAGGCCAAAGTTAGGATTATTAACGTTAGGTGTTGCATCGGTATAGATTTTGTTATTATGGTACTTTGTTTGAATAGCTTCCGCTAGCAATAAACCAATAGTTGAGAAAAAATCATTAAAATATTCGCAAATTTCTTTTCCATCTGTCAATTCCTTATCTCCTTTTTTCAGCTTAGTTGGTATCGAGACTTCTCTTATCTTATTGTTAGTTAAGCTATCTATTAGATCCCACATCTTTTTCGGTTTCTTCTTACATTCGGAAAATCTTTTACAATAGTAATTACTCTTCATAATTTGTATTTCCTCTGAAACTGCTTTTCTTTCTTTTACGAACTTTTTCTCAATATCCTCATCTTTTGAATTACTTTTATGCTGATTCCAAAGTATGTTCTTTTGATTTATTTTATGTATTATGTTTTTATTTACCCAGTCCTGTCTCGGAGGGTTTAGTATTTTAGTTTTCTTGACTTTATAGTGCTGAATATTTTGTATTAATTTGTTTTCAAATTGTTCGTAGTCATCGTTGATATTCTCGGTGTTATTAATTTCTACAGTTTCATTGAGTTTAATTTCAAAATAAATCTGCTTATGGTCTGACATCGAGGATTCAATAACAGCCAAGTGAAACTGGTGGCCCTTGAGATTAGTGGATACATGGTCGAGTAGGGTTTTCTTTTGTGGTGTTTCACGAGTACAGTGTTCCGTGTTGATCTTGTTTATAATTTTGAAACCGTTTTCTTTGAGCGTGTCCTTATAATCTTCTACTGAGTTGTCCGGGGCCAGTAAATCAAAATTAAAGTCTCAAAAATTACTGCTCTTTTCTTGCGATTTAGTTGTATAGAAAGAGTGTCTAGAAAGTTTTTGGCGTTTGTTCGACCAGGTTTATATATAGCTCCAATGTCCACGGATAGCTTTTCTAGATGTATCCATAAGTAGTGGTTATCGTCTTGTGAGAGGTCTTCAATTAAACTATGTTTTATTTTGTTATTAGCGAAGATCGAGACTCCTCCGCCAATAGCATTTTTTCTGTAATGATAATAGTGAGTGTAACCTGGTATACGAAGTCTTTTGGCCTCTTCATCGCTTTTAATCCAAGTTTCTGTTAAAATTACAAGATGCAACGTATATTTAAAGGAATGCACTATACATCGTAACTCATCAAGTTTTCCAGGTTTGACTACGCTCCGCGCGTTAGCATATAGACATTTCAGTGATTTTTTATTAGTTATTAAGCCATCATAATTGTTTAAAACTTGGTATGTGGTGCATTTGTCTTTTTTATTACGATTACTTAAGGCATGGCGTTTTTTGGAAGAGAACTGACAATTTTAGGCACGCCTTTAATATACTTGATTCGTAGGCTATCTTCTCCGTTTGCAGTCCGACGTTTCAGTTCGTCTCTGAGATTTTTAAATCGTGCTTGCTGAAATGGCGTTTGGTCCGAAAATATTGTTATTGCTTCGTTCTTCAACTTACTTCTATTTCGAAGTATAATCTTGGTTGTATGTTCTGATTCAAAGCAGGCCTTGATGGGACGATTTTCACTAGGTTTACATTTCCCGATTCTTATAATTTTGATGGGTTCAGGGCTATCTTTTGAGATAGCTTTAATAATGTTCATCACCTCAATTTTGTCTTTATTCTGTCGGTCTCTAAAGTCAGTGCATTGCGGTTCCGGTATGCCAGTTATTATAATATTTTTCTTTCTCAGAGTCTGATCTGTCATTTCGGCCAATATATCTCCATATGAGGCTTCAGCAGTCATAGGTAGTTCATTCGGTGATGTCTTTAGTTTCTGCAGACCACACTCCAAGGTTGCTATTCTCGTTTCCATTGTTAGTGTAACACTAGTAATATTTTCTATATCAGCCTTAATTTTTTCGTGTTCTGTAGTTATAGTTATTAATTTTTCTCTGTCTTGTCAATACCAGACTTGATTTCTGACATTTGCTCTTTTATAGTTGCTATATCATTCGCTAATTTGGTGGAGCTTTCCTTTTGTGTGTTTATAGATGTAGCTAATAATGCCATCATCTCAGCCATTTGTTTTTGTATATCCGTTAGCTGTTCATTCATATCACTGTCAAGGCAATATTTACGTCCATGCATGGCTCAATTAGTGAAAGGTGGTAAGAGTGCGTATTTCTTCATTGGGGCGCAGCGGAATTTGCAGCAGCACCGGCTAGCGATTTCATTCGTCTAACATGGATTGGCATTTAACTTTTTTATAAACTACAACTTTGCCATTGAAAGTTCCCACCTGACGGTAAGTGATGATGTCGTCTAAGATGGTAGCTGCATAATGTGGTCAACGTCTTGACAGACGATTCACGCACTGTCTAGGCCCTAGAGCAACACCCATACCCTTAATCGGTTTATACTTTATACGCGGCATCGTTTCGGAACGCAAAATCGTTTAATATCACAACAACACACACTATAAAATAACAATAATTATTATATTCAACCAATCAGTTTTTACACGGCATCGTACCGTAGCGCTTAATCGCTTGGCAGTACGTTTTTGGAGGTAGGGTGGTAACTAGACACGGCCGAAGCCTCCTACCAGACCAGACCAGAGAAAATTCAGAAATTATAAATTTCCAAATTAAACCGGCCAGGATAATTAAGAAATTATAAATTCCGTGGACCGAGTATGCTCAGTCTACGGTAAATTCCCAACATTTACCCTGCCGGGAATTGAACCCAGGACTATCCGTTAGACCACTGCGCATGAGAGATCGTCAAAAGGGTATACACTAATCTAAATGTACTTATGTTGTATTCTATTAGAGTATTAATTACTGTGCAGTATGCATCGTATAATGACACGAGTGGGTATCGACTTTTCCCCCGCCCAAGCGATCGCCCGCCCAATATTGCTTTAGTGATGTCGCATTTTACCAAATACCGATATCGACTATCGATTTTTGTAGAAATTCTAACGAATCCTATTTCCTTACTATACTATCATCCCAACTATCTTGACTACCCTTACTATCTTAACTTTCCTATCTATCTTAAATATAGTAGGTATAGATGATAATAAAATTATTAAAGATGCGACGGTGAGTTTGTTTGTTTGTTTGTTGTGCTTTCACGGCCCATGTTTTCAACCGATTTTGATGATATTTTCAGGAAGGGCATAGGCTACTTTTGTCCCGGAACATAACCTCGAAGTTGCTAACACCACAGAATAGGTAATAGTACCTACTAACTAACACGTAAACGTTAACACAAGTCGCAGGCATCAGCTTGTAACGAATAAAACAGTGATAGGCAGGTACCTACTTGTGTTACTGAAAACAAGGTTTTCAGTTTTCCCATTTCCCAACCCTACGTATTACTTAATTTTCTAGTTTCCCCTGCTCAGTTTGTGTTTAACCGTCGCGCTGAGCGGTCGTGTGTCCTCCCGCAAGTTCCCTATCGCGAGTAAATTATCTTTAACCTTTCAGTACAATCACGCAACATAACTTCAAAGAGTTTGTTAACATAAAACGAAAAAATTGACACAGGAAAATGTGACGTGTGAACTATGTGTGTTCGAATACAATAAGGCGTGAATTCGAATGACATTGTAAGTCTGTTGTTGTTATTACTTTGCGTAGAAACTATTGTAATTATTATAACACTTAAATGACAATTGGATGGGTACATTATACCTACCCAGTGCTTAAATTATAATTATTGGAATGAGGCACCGCTAAAAGCTTTCGGTCATTATTTCTACGTATTTAATATTTACCTATAGTAAGTTAAATAGGTACCTACCATTGTCGTTAAGACTTTCTTACTTTGTTATCTTTAGTTGCCGAATAATGTGATAATACCTCTCTCCCATCGACCTCTTTGGCATACTGGTGAGGGCTGTGGACTTACAAGGACGTCTTGGTTTTTATCGCCAATTTGGGGATTTATAATTTTTAAATAGTTGTCTCTGGTCTGATCTTGTAGAAAAGTGTGGTCAGCGGCGGATGCTTAGCTACCAGTAATTACCATACTGGCAAAGTATTATCGCCAAGTATTTCACGTACTTTTACTATTCTGGCAAAGCCTTATCATCAAGCAATTCACGTTTCGGTACGATGCCGCGTCATTTAGGAGTTGTTTGGTATGATGTTCTAGTATATAATAGGTACCTACTAGTAAAATAAAACTGCCATATAGCTTACAGGTTATCCCGTTTTCATCGTAGGCTGCCCCATTTCTCAAAATCAAGTAATACCGCAGCCAAAGGCTAACTCAAGTATTCGAATAAAATAACTAATTTAAAAAAAGTTCAGTAAGTAAGGAACGTGAGGAGCATCGAAGTCCCAGATTAAGCGAATTACTCTTTTAAGAATTTTCTCTTTCAGTTTCAAGGGGAATCGAACTTGCGATCTTTCTTGTAACACAAACAAACCTAGTGTATTTTTATATCCTGCAATTTTTTACTAAATTTCTCAAACTGACCAGAACTATTTGATCAGAATTTCCCGCCTGCTCGTTTTCTTGCTATATATATAGGTATATTTTAAAAAATAGTACCTAAGTATAATATACAGTTAGCAAGAAAATCAGTAATTTAACCAAAAAATTTTCAACTTCAGTTGGTCCGATAAAGTATTTTGACCCCTTTAAAAAATAAAAACACCAAAGTCTTCGAACAGTGTGGAAGTAATATACTTAATATTGCCAGTGTTGACATATGGATCCGAGGCATGGTTTCTAACTATGGCCATTAGGCATCATGATAAAGCTCAGAGTCACTCAGCGGGCGAAGAAGAGACTTTGATGCTCGGAGATTCTAATTAGTTGCAAAGTTAAAATAAAAACGCGCGGAGCTGGTAGATCGAAGAACCGCTAAGCGTTGGGCTGGCAAGCTCTCACAACCAAAGTGAAAGTTGCATCTGTGGACGATATTAAGCGAGTCGCAGGGAGCCGTTGAAAGTCTTTGCAAGTTCGGACGTTTCGGTTCCAACAGTGGACGTCTATCGACGACGATTGACGACGACGACGAGGAAACATTTTCCATTTTCTGGCTGACTTTACCTACATTTTTGCAGGTCAAAAAATCTCAAAAAGCTAAGGACAGTCTCCTAGGGTTATTTTATTTTCCGGTAGCCAAAAAACTTTGATAAAGGTTTAAAAAAAACATCGGTCAAAATGTACATACTTTACGCTTAGGTACCCCGTACCTCACCTTCCAAAAATCCACCTATCTATATAAGTTATAGGTACCTACTTAGCACATAAAATTAGTCTTTATCATAGGCAAAGTCCAGCCTTGCAGAAATGGAATGAGCCAGCTTGTTTTTTTAGTAAGACGGAGTATGTGTATAAAGTGTTAATGAACTGTGAAGACGCGAGCGAGTGCTTAGTTCGGTCGTTAAGACCCAAGCACCCACTCTATGGTTAATGGATTGCTACAATACATTGTTTCTATTTAGTTTAATCTACTTTATAACGTTCGCATTTGGATAGGTTACAATTAGGGCTTCCAATACCGGGATCCTGGTATTGGCTAATACTGGGATCCCGGACTTTTTTCGTCCGTTTTCAATACCGGTATTGAAATGTCTAATACCGGGATACCGGTATTGGTGACACTATAAACGAAACAGTGACTATTGAATATATTTCTTGGTACATGCCACTGTATTTATTCGGCTATGTTTAAAACTTGTATCTTGAGCAGGCTCAGCTTTAGTATACTGGACGCGGAGTTGGACGTTCATATTTTTTTTTACAGAAAGATCTTCATGCGGTAAGCCTTGCACTAAAATATTTTACGTCGAATCCTAATACTTTTCGAGAAATATTTTTTTAAAAATTCGCAATTCTTCAACACTTTTCACTATTTATTACGACATTTGCCATAGATTACAGACTCATTGACGTTTAGTTGGCGTACTAAAGTTTCGTTTTACGTAATAAAATCCGTTCCAAACTTATAAACTTATAAAGTATCACAAAATGCTAATAATCGTATTCAAACCATAAACAATGTCTATATCGATTATTGGAAAAACGGAACGCGTGCGCTGGCGCCAAAGTTTTCAAATGACATTATTGAATTCAAATTTACGAGTCATCGTTTTACGCGCTTTTCAGTTGAGAACAAAGTAAAGGTTATAGGTATACCTTGGAGGGGGTGAGAGGGAGAGGGTGAAAGCTAAGCGGTTTTCCTAGCTTCTCCACTTCCCTTTTTAGGTACCACTCCCACTCATGCAAGAGCGAGCGAAGCGAGCTCGGGACTGGGAGCACTCCGACTTGGATAGTTTAGGTGACGAAGAAGGAGGAGGAGGAGGTCTGAAAGATCCCGCCATCCTCTTCGTGGTTATTTCCTTTTAATAGCACCCAGAAATAAGGAGCCTTGGAGGGGGTGAGAGGAAGAGGGTGAAGTAAGAAGTTTTCCTAGCGTCCCCACTTCCTCCCCCCTACTCCCCCTCCCCCTCCCCCTCTAAAGTATTATTTAAGCCATTATTACGATAAAATTAACTTCATAATTAAAAAAAAATTCAAAACTTTAAAAAATTATTTCTCGAAAACTATTGAGGTCCGAAATTTTTCCCTCGGAGGGAGGGATCACCCCCCCCCCTCCCCCCCCTTCCCTCCCTCCCTCCCCCCTCCGCCGCGTCCAGTATACTAAAGCCCAACCCTTGAGTACATAAGCTCAATAAGAGCACCTTTATTGCTTAAAACCGCAGTGAAGAAAAGTCATTTTTGATGACTCAGAGGGAAAAATTAGTGTTTGAATTTAGAACCCCTGTGGCTTGGCATTTCTATTTCATTGACTCACGAAACGTTCAGAAATCTGTTTTATAACAAATGTAATATTTTATTATGATTTATTTTCTTTAAAAAAATAACTATTGAATTTTTGATTAATTTGTGTTTTGACTAAACTATGTATTTTTACGAGTGAAATAATGACATTTCTTCGTTGAATTTAAGCAGAAAAGTGCTCTTTTGGAGTTAATGTGGTGCATTTTTTTTTAATTGAAAACTGTTTTTATGGCGCTGTTTCCTTCAGAAAAGACTAAGTAGTTTTTCCCTAGTCTAGAATTTTCCCGGTATTGAAAAAAATATTTCCGGTATTAATACCGGTATTGAAAAAAAACGGTATTCGAAAGCCCTAGTTACAGTGTTTGAAAACTTTGAAATGCAGATGGTCCGTAGCGACAAACATTTCGGTCTATAAATCGTATTAAATACGTGTTTAAATACTTGTTTAAAACTAAATAATAAAGAAATAATTCTACGATGAATTCCCTAGCTCACAGAGGATAGGTAAATTGAAAACCAAAAAATATTAAGGCAAAATGGCGTAATATTATAAGCTCGTTTCTAGAGGCTCCTCTTTGAATAGACCTTCGTAATAAGTTACAGTTAGTTTACTTTTGCTGACTGAAAATTTAAATGCATGACATTGTGATATTTTGATCTAACCTACGTAGGTAAACCTGAATCAACCTGTAGGTACCCTGTACACAATATAATTGTCATGAGTAAAATCACAATTACCTACCTACAAAAAATTAGTAATTACATAGGTTTACATAAATGATACCTACCATGTCCACTATACCTAAAATAAAAACATTTTAAGCAGGAAGTGTTTACCTATACAGAACCCAAATAAAACACAGGATTTCTTCGTGACAATACCAATTAATTTTTGTCAAGTTTATTTGCAACGATCCCATGGCATAGATAGGTAAATTATCTTATTGGTATTACAGATTTAAGTGTACTTAATTGAGGGATCTACATTTATTCTATAGTACCTACTTTGAGACTCATTTTTGTTGAAAATCGCATAGTGAAAGTACGTGAACCGTGAACAGAGACCACACACCTGCGAGTAATTTCAGTACGTGCCAGTGATGTTTGAGTTAGAGCGTTAGTTAACGCTACGTCTTCATGGTAAACGTCTTGGGAAGGCTTATAAAAGTTACAAAGCAGTTTTTCTGTCACAGGTGAGGAGCACGGTCACAGCGACCAGATGAGCAGATTCAGTTGGCATCGAAGCAAAGTACGGCCACGAAAATTGCTCCACACGGCAGCCCGGCGCGAGCGTACATCGCCTACCACAAGCTTGCCGCAAGCATGGAGGCGCAAACTGCCACGCCGCAGCCCGAGTGCGAGTGCGGCGTGCATCCCTCCGTGTTCTACCTCCTGGCCACATTGCTACTCACCAGGTGACCTCTTCGTCCATGCATGTTCCCAATTCCCTATTCCCTAGTCTCACAGCTCACTCGCAGGCATGGAATCACAGACTGTAGAATCGGTAGACCCCTCCGTTCTACCTCCACACTGCTATAACTCGACAGGTGATCTCTTCAACCATGCATGTTCCCTTGTCTCCCAACTCAATTTAGTCCAAGTGGACAAAGTTACGGGCATCATTTAGTTCTCTAATAAACAGATTCCACGTCCTGGCTTATCTTTTCTACGTAAATTGGAATTGTAGCCACTTTCACCTGAATTTACTACTCCGAGCCGCATAGTCTTTACATGCCTACGAGGCAATAAATCCGAGTGAACCCTCACAAGTGAAACTCGTTTCACGGCTTTTATTAGTTTCGAAAATGCCCGAAACGAAATTACAGCGCAAACATTTGTCGCAAGCCTCGTTCCTAATTATAGTAAATGGGCTTAGGTGCATGTAGAAGAGGCCAGAGGGCGTTCACGGTGTGAAAATGTTTTGAGATAGGACTCTACGAGGAAATTTAGCACAACAATAATATTTTACATATTAGATTTCCTCTTTATAATATTACTAGCGGTCCGCCCCGGCTTCGCACGGGTGCAATTCAGATTTGTAATTTTATCGTGAAAAAAAAAAACAAAGTAAACAATTTACAGATGAGGTTTACATTGTTAATGCTACATAATTTCTATTATATTTTAAGCACCCGTCGCACACATTTTAATCCCCGGTGGCACGCGATTGCGACACGTATTCTCTCTGACTTGCAAGACGATTTTCATTTTCAAATGAAGATTCTCCAATACGACGTATTTTCACTGCCCTCGCCTGGGAACTATATTTAGAAAGTTGAGACCTTGATCTTTCAGGCTTTTCGCAGACGGTCTACAGCAGTTAGATATTAAAATGTTTAAAAAAAATTTTGGTAAGTTTTCTTGTACTTATTTATTATGTTTGTCTTGACAAATATGACGTCATAAAAGACAGTCTGAATTAATAGACTAATAGAGGTTTAACGTAAAAAGTTAAATTAGGTGAATTTTTCCGACTTAATTCACATTATTCCAATTTTCGAAGGGATTTCTAATTTATTTTAAAATAAAATGTAGCAGTTACTCGCTGATAAAGTAGCTTTCTATAGGTGAAAGAATTTTTAAAATCAATTGAGTAGTTTTTGAGTTTATCCATTACAAACAAACAAACAAATTTTTCCTCTTTATTATCTATATATATAAAATTCAAAGTACTGACTGACTGAATTACTGACTGACTGACTGACTGACTGACTGACTGACTGACTTATATATCAACGCACAGCCTAAACCGCTAGGGCTAGAGACTTGAAATTTTGACAATAGCTTCCTTTTGTGACGTAGGCGCTCACTACGAAAGGATTTTTCAAAATTCCACCCCTAAGGGGATGAAATAGGGGTTGAAAGTTTGTATGAAAGTCCGTCATTTCTCAAGGTATATCCATGAAACTTGGTATATGTGCTGCGGGTTGAAAATTAAGAAATACGTATTTCACAGTTGTTGAAAATTCTACCCCCGAAGGGGTGAAATAGGGGATGAAAATTTATATGAAAGTCCTTCATTTCTTAAGATATTTCTCAAGTTGTATCAACGAAACTTGGTATTTTGACTTTAGGTAATAAATAGAGAAGGGCTTTCAGTTAGATATGCAGAAGTACGTGTTTCACCATTTTTGAAAATTCGACCCCCAAAGGGGTGAAATAGGGGTTGAATGTCCTTCATTTATCAAGATATTTTTCAAGTTATAACAACGAAACTAGGTATTTTGGCTTTCGGTATAATATAAAGAAGTACGTGTGTAACAGTTTTTCAAAATTCTACCCCCAAACGGGTAAAATAGGGGTTGTCAGTTGGGGTAAAAGGCCGGCGTTTTTCAAGTTACTTTTAAATCTGTGGTTACAGCCATGAAACTTGATATTTGGGCTACCGGTTTAAATTAAGACATAGGTACATTATACTTCGTCGCTTCATTCTTCAGATATAATCATAGACAACGTAGTTTCCTTTACGTAATAGCAACCAACCGCACAGACTTCAGAGGAGTTATAAAAAAGAACCCCCACTACCCGCCTCTGTGTCGCACGACAGAGTAGCGGCTTCGTTCGTCATTCCTTTTTCGTGCGTAGCAACGATCTCACGTTCCTACTTTCTACACACTTATAGATTAAAGATAATTTTCTCTTTAAATACTTACATTTTTGCAGGTGACTCTTTAATCTTTCATTTTCAGCAATTTATTTCAGCACCACGTGTTTGAGTAATCATTATTTCATGCAGTGTTTTTATTTTACACTAAAGGTTTTCCTGGCGGTTGTCCGAGGGTCAACACGAAGGAGAATAAACCTTTCAGCATGACGCGCCTAATAAATTATACTTTCATGCAGTGTTTGTTTACACTAAAGGTTTTCCTGGCGGTTGTCCGAGGGTCAACACGAAGGAGAATAAACCTTTCAGCATGACGCGCCTAATCAAGCATACTTTCATGCACAGTTTGTTTACACTAAAGGTTTTCCTGGCGGTTGTCCGAGGGTCAACACGAAGGAGAATAAACCTTTCAGCATGACGCGCCTAATCAAGCATACTTTCATGCACAGTTTGTTTACACTAAAGGTTTTCCTGGCGGTTGTCCGAGGGTCAACACGAAGGAGAATAAACCTTTCAGCATGACGCGCCTAATCAAGCATACTTTCATGCACAGTTTGTTTACACTAAAGGTTTTCCTGGCGGTTGTCCGAGGGTCAACACGAAGGAGAATAAACCTTTCAGCATGACGCGCCTTACTTTCATGCAGTGTTTGTTTACACTAAAGGTTTTCCTGGCGGTTGTCCGAGGGTCAACACGAAGGAGAATAAACCTTCCAGCATGATGCGCTTAATCAATTATAGTTGCCGGAGAGTCAACATGAAGGAGAATAAACTTTTTAGCATGGCGCGCCTAATCAATTATATTTCCTACAGTGTTTATTTACACTAAAGTTTTTTCTTGGAGGTTGCCCGAGAGTCACTGCGATAGAGAATAAACCATTCAGTACGACGCGCCTGAGGAATTGTGGTACAATACTATTACTATGTAAAATGTATGATTTCCTAAAGAGGGTACTTAAAATAAAAGTTAGTATTGAATCATCTATACGCGCTCATTACCTACAGGAATTATACTTTCATGCAATGTTAAAATGCACTAAAGGATTTCTGGGAGGTTACCCGAGAGGTAACACGAAAGAATATAAACGTTTTTCAGCATGGAACGCACTTAAGAAATTACTCGTCCATGTAGTGTTTAATTGCACTAAAGGTCTTTCCGGCGGGTTTCCTAAAAGGTAACACGAAGGTTAAGCGTTTCAGCATGATTCACTTGAGTAAAATAGGTACTTAGACGAAGAAGTGCTAAGGTACGACAATGGTACACTGCGAGGTCACCCGCGAAGTAGCACGACGGAAATCAAACCTTTCAGCTAGACGCGCCTGGCGATGGCATCTGCTCAATTAGCAGTCCGGCGATGAAGAATTATTTGTCCACCAAATCAAGATAGCTGGCATTTAGCAAGCTGTTCACCGTTCTCTGAACAAGGGGGAAGGCGTTGAGGGTCAAAGTGGACCAACGATCGGATACGTCGCCAAGGCCCAGCTTAGTAAGCCTAACACAAATTGATTTCGACTAATACTTGAGAAGTAACCGGGACTCAGGTAAATACTATGTACTTACCATAAAGAAGGTTACCTTCTACTTTATTTATCCTCTGCTGTAAATTATTAACAATCTTCAGTATTTACTGGATCAAAGATTGTATGGATACTTACTTAATTCGAAATCAAAGCTAAAGCTTTAAAAGATCTTTCGTACCTAGGTGTTACCGCTAGTTATATCAAAATAGTGGACATGATTTATTCAATCACAAGTACCTATCATGTAATATAATACATTATATTATTAGTGTTTGCATCGCCTACCCTTTTTGCTTTGTCTTCATAGTTCATACACTATCACCGATAAGGCCAAGAAACCTTATACTAATGAGGTTCTGTTTTCAAGAATAAATCTATTAGCATGGGGGCACAATAAAAGTGTTTATTATTTACGGTGACAGATAAACAGAATACTTAGAAATATGTATGTATTTAATTTCTTTTAGCAAGTAAATGCAATTATTAATCTAATACCGTTACCACAAAGCCTTATTTTAAAATGTAAACCTATGGAACAGATTCCATGATATAATCTCTGGAGTACCGTCTTATAAAAAAGGTATGTCTAATCGACTATAAAGAAGACTAGTAAAATTCTATACCAGTGTTTTTACTTTCAATGAAACACTTGTGGTGGTTCTAGTCATTTCTGCAAACGTTACTTACATATTTGCCCGGATATAACATGAAAAGATCTAGCATTTCAGATTTTTATTTTTGAGACTGCAATATAGTAATATTGAAGCACTATTACCTACTTGGTAAAAAATATACATATAATATATATATATATATATACAGCGTAACACCGCTTCTTAAGTTTTCAGCTTTTACAGATTTCAGCGCCTTTCAGTCTATAGTGACTGCACTATATAGGTACCTAAAGGAAACATAAATGTTTCATTCAGTGTATGCAGACTCAAGATCTGGGATTCAAAATGTTCAGAATATGTAATTGTTTGCAAGGCCTCTCGGTATCTTACTTACATACACCTGCGGAGTGGTAACGAAAGTTCAGAGAATTCTGAGGTAATAAATATCTTATTTTTTTTTTAGCAGCTACTTCAGCAATAAATCAATTTGTTTGCAAATACTATTCATACAGATACGTCAAATTTGAAATAAAATACCTGCTAGTATTCTACCCTCAGCGTGGCAGGGGTATGCAAAGAACATTTACGAAGGAAATGTGTGGTAAGATTGCAAAAATTACCCACAAGTTTTATGTTTTGTCCCTAACAACGTAGGTACTCTCGAGTTTTACAACTTAATAGTGCCCGGGAAGCATATATCATACACCCGCTGACGTGTAATACGGTTGATTATGCTTAAAACAGTTCGAAAAACCAAAAACTAACAAAGAACCTTCTGCTTTTTGGAAGTTGGTTTTTAAATAAAGAGAATCTAACGGCGAGTATTTTGATGACCGGATGTAGATTATAATATAACATAAAGTAATAGTGTAAAATCTCCATCGTAATTATTGTTTTCTTCTTTAAAGATATTTCGTGGGCATTTGTTTCTGCAAACACAGTAAAACGCGCAGGTTGTCTTACCCGAAACGGGAATCCGAGCAGGGTGCCAAGGGTCACTGGTAGCGATCTCGTATAGAGATTAGTGCTTCCTTGTCCACTATGTTTCTGTTTTTCTAAGTATTTTATAAGTTTTTGGTACAAAATAAAATAAAAAAGAATTTTAAGTTTAAGATCCATTCATATAATTATATTCATTATCCACATATTAGAAACAATCTTCGAAAACCCGTTATAAAACTTTCGTTATAATAATACGTACGATGTAGGCATCGTAATCATCGTGGCAAACATGGTAGGTACAATTTACTCGCGTAAACAATAATATGCTCCCGCAACACTTGCCTAGAGCAAAATTAAAATTCTTGTTTAGTCGATTCAGACCCTGAATGAGAGTAACCAATTAAGACATTAATGAAAAACAAAAATCGGCATGGAGCAGCGGCCGCAAATGTAACATTTGGATCACGCTTACCTCACATAGATCAGCCGTGTCATAAAATATCAGGGAATTAATGCATCCATTCAAAAATTATTATGAATTGAATAGCTTATAATGATGTTTTTTTTAAAAAAAAAAAAAAATTTTTAACAAAAATTCTACATTCAATGACCTGCACAGCTAGGTTATCCATCGTTGAAAAGTATAGAAAGACTCCTTAAATAACTTACTTCAAAGCACCTAACGTCAGTGGGGCTAAAAAGTTCAAACCAATTGATTAACCCTTCAAAGTCGATATTAGTAGTTTGTCACAATATCGACCGAATATTCATTCTTCACCTATAATTTAGGGCTAACTTTTACGCGGATAGGAATTTATTAAATTCCATAACCTTAATGACGATATAATTGTTCGACAAAAATAATGTAATTATTATGTATTTTAATATAAAATTTTACTTAAACATATAGCTAAAACAATACCCGAAATACCTTCACAACAGGACCAGAATATACCTGTTCTTTTCCCGCCGCACTTCCAAAAAACAAAATATGCCTTCTTCTGCTACTGGGCAGGATTTCGCACTTAAGCGTCCCATTGGACGTCTGTTGGGCTAATTGTGCAAATAAAATGAAGTATTGTCCCTGCTAATTTACTTTGTAGTAAATCTTGCAGTATTGACATCAATAACTAGTTCCATTCGCTTGCATCGAAACTATAATACGTTTATGCTTGTTACTAGCAACTAAAGCAAAAAAGCGCAAGATTTTATTATTGGTAAATTGAAAGTTATTTAAATTGAAACTTAAGTACAATAAATACTTAAGAGAAATTTTAAAGTCATATTAAATGTACGTAGATAGACATCTCGGGAAATCGGTACATGATTCTAACCTTAAACATAAACTGTTTAAAACATTACAGCTCAAATAAGAGATAAGAAGAATAAATAAAATTATTGATAACAATAATTAGTACCTATTCAGCGTAGATATAGTTCTTGCAAAAATATATACCTATCTCTTAACATCTACGTTGTCTATGATTATATCTGAAGAATGAAGCGACGAAGTATAATTAATGATTAAACGAACTTACCTGTAAGTGAAGTTCTATCATAATTATATGAGTCGCTTCATTCGAAGATATAATATTAAGCTCCCAACCCACCCATCCCGAAACATATTTTCGCAAGAGCTTTAAGTATAAGTATATCTCTAAACTAAATGACGAACGAAGCCGCTACTCTGTCGTGCGACACAGAGGCGGGTAGTGGGGGTTCTTTTTTATAACTCCTCTGAAGTCTGTGCGGTTGGTTGCTATTACGTAAAGGAAACTACGTTGTCTATGATTATATCTTCGAATGAAGCGACTCATATAATTATGATAGAACTTCACTTACAGGTAAGTTCGTTTAATCATTAATAATTCAGAGTTTTTATAAATTGTATACCACAGGAAGTTAAATAGTCCTTCACTCACGCCGCAACAGAGCAACGGATCGACGTGTTTGTTTTCATGGGTTCTTTTTATCCCGGAAAATTAAGGAATGCCTATGGGAATTAAAAAACATATGCCACGCGAACGAAGTCGCGGCCGTCCACTAGTATTAGTATAGAATAGATTTAAGTATACTAGCGACGCTGTCACTGGGTCAGATAAGTTTGTCGGACTTTAATACCTAGTTATCTATGACATATCATGAGCGTCATGTCGACTATAGCAGGCTATGGCTATGCACAGAACCTAAGAAGCTTTATAGAAGCAGTTTCCTTTTTCTGTGGCTATATGCCTATACACGTGTACCTACTCGAGGCCTCCTGCATGGACCTCCAAAGGACATGGTCTTGTTCCACTTGCTTCCAGTGGCTCCCAAATACTCGCTTGAGAAGTTGAGATCAACCTTCCCTCGGATCATCGTCAAATCTCTTAAAATGAACAAGTCTAAACCATAGGACTGAATTTTTGAAAGCTTCCAAAATAGGTCCAAAATTCCAAATCATGACTTTTTCCTTTAAAATGCTTTTTCTAGTAGGTTGCATAGAGAAATTATGCAATGCGATAATGTACAAATTAAAGTTTGAGGTAGTTGTAGTCTTGAAATTAGGTAATGTTGCGCAAAGCAGCAATGCGGCAGACGTCTAGATAATCTAGGAGTTGAGTCCTTTCAGACTGCATTGCTTACACTGCATTTCAAGACCTACGTATTTCAAGCCGTATTTTTTAATACGAATCACCATGTAAAGGATTACATAAATGGCAAGGAAGCTTTTTTTTATCCACTACAAGTTAGCCTTTGACTGCGATCTCACCTGGTGCAGGTAAGTGATGATGCAGTTTATGATGGTAGCGGGCTAATCTGTTATCGGGCATGGCATATTAAACCCATACCCCTATTCGGTTTCTACACGGCATCGTAACGGAACGCTAAATCGCTTGGCGGCACGTCTTTGCCGGTAAGGTGGTAACTAGCCACGGCCGAAGCCTTCCACCAGGCGCAATTTGCTTCAATAGCTCTGATATTTTCATAGTTTAAGATGATTTGTGAGATGGTGGTGGAGATATTTATTGATTTATTTATACGTTTAAAAAACCGGCTGAGTTTGGTGTGGGCTCTTCTCAGATCAGGGCGCGTTTGGAACCCTCGTAGCTTTAGTTTTAAGATAGGTATCGTTACAACTGATTATCACCATCATGTTTTATAAGTAATTGACGTCATTAAGTGCACCAGCATTGTACCTAATTTGAATAAATAAATGTTGATTTGATTTGAATCATTTCGATAATGTACAATTCAAATGCTATAATTGCTAGTGGTTATTTATAGTCGTTGTGGCGACTCCACTAAGTTGGCACAGTTGGCGGCGCAAAACCAATAATCCATATAACTATCCATACTAATATTATAAATTTGCGAAAGTGTGTTTGTCTGTCTGTCCGTCTGTCTGTCTGTCTGTCTGTCTGCTACGCTTTCACGGCCCATCTGTTCAACCGATTTTGATGAAATTTGGTACAGGGATAGTTTGTATCCCGGGGAAGCACATAGGTAGGCACTATCCCGGAAAATTAAGAAGTTCCCGCGAGAATCACAAAAACCTTAATCCACGCGGGCATGAATATAAGTTAATCTAGTTATGAATAAATTACTTACCAATTATAATATGTTATACCTAGGTACTAGATCTATAAATCTTATAATTGTATAAATAGCCAAGGTTCTCGCTAGGCTCTTGAACTCGGCAGGAATGGCATTCGAAACCATTGATTCACTTTTCGATTCATTAAAAGTTTAATGAAATAATAAAAATAAAAAAAATTTAATCATTTTATTTACTTTTAGAGTTCCGTACCTCTAACGGAACCCTTATAGGATCACTTTGTTGTCCGTCCGTCTGTGTGTGAAGACCCTTTTTCTCAGGAACGCATGGAGGTATCAAGCTGAAATTCATATCAAATACTCAGGTCTACTGTCCCTTGGAGCTGTGAAAAAGTCTAACTTCTAAGTCAACGCAATCAAAATATACAGCCGTTTATGCTGCACAACACTCGCAAGGGAATCAAAACCTACAGGGTACTTCCCGTGAACTCAGAATCTTGAAATTTTGTACGAAGCAACTTCTTATAGCACAGATAAAGGAAAAATTGCGAAAAGCATAAATTTTCAGTTACATCATATAGTAAAAATATTTTTATGCAAATTTTCGACACTCGCAAGGGAATCAAAACCTACAGGGTACTTCCCGTGAACTCACAATCTTGAAATTTCGTACGAAGCAACGTCTTATAGCACGGATAAAAGAGAATTGCGAAAAGCATAAATTTTTAGTTAAGTAGGTACATCATATAATAAAAATATTTTTAATAATTTTTTTACTACAGGTTTGTACGGAACCCTCGGTGCGCGAGTCCGACTCGCACTTGGCCGGTTTTTTTTAGGTAAATAACTTTCCGATCGATTAATTATTTATTTACTTAAATAAGAACTAGTTAAATCTCTAAACTAAGTATTTAAAAAGAAAATTTTACAAAGGTGCCATCAGAAAAGCTGTTGCCAACTGTACCTATTGCCGTAATAAAAAGTCTAAAAAAGCTGACATTTCGAGTAGGTACCTACTTACTATATTACTCGAGTCAGTCGTCGACCCCCTGTTATATTCAGATGGTCGGGGTTCGATCACTTCTAACTTGTGCATTAAAAATGTAATGCATCGTGAGGAATTCAAAGCTAGGTAAATTACCAAATATTTTTTTGGAGGAATTAACATTTGTTTTTCGTTAGATAAGCAGCCTACCTAACTTCACTCGACTCAATTTAACTTGAGTCAACTTTGAAAATTGTATTTACTTTCAGACCCTCGTTACCTTCAAGCATAATTTGGGTATTGGCAGGTTATATGAAAAATGAAATTTATTATAACGAACTATCTTATTATTAACGGCTATGCCACATGGAGGGGAAGTACCTACCTTAAATATCGTAGATGGAACATTTTACTGAAAGAAGGCTTCATTTTAATTTAAAATACAATTTAAACTGCATTAATAGATTTTTAAATAATTGCCTGGTTGTACTGGGACTCGAACCCGCTATACAAGAAAAAAAATCCTTTAGCTATATCATACCAATCGAAAGGCTTCATTATAAGGATTATTTTTTGCTAAATAACTTAGCATCAGAAATAAAAGGAAGACCATGAATTTAAACATTTGATGTAAAATTTTGTTCAGAAAAATGAAGAAAAGCTTAGGTACAACCGGTATCTACTAATTACATACGTACCTATCTCTTTATCATTTATCATGCAACCAAACAATTATTTAAAAATCTATGAATGCAGTTTAAATTGTATTTTAAATTAAAATGAAGTCTTCTTTCAGTAAAATGTTCCATCTACGATATTTAAGGTAGGTACTTCCCCTTCATGCTGCATAGCCACAGACCATACAATTACTACTCGGTGTGCATAGCCGTGGGTCGCCCAGCTGTATACCCTCATACCTACATAATAATGTTTGATTAGGATAAATTACGATTTAGCACTAAAAGTCGAGAATAGCGGTGGAGTCGTGAGATAGAAACCTAAGAAACGAAGCCTTGAAGCTGTTATAGGATCTTCCCTTTTCTGTCTCGATCACTACCTAATATCAACAACTTGAACACTAGACAGATTGATAGAACGATAAAGTATTAACATTACTAAAATATTACATCAATGGGTAACAATATTTTTTTTACGAATCCATTTATGTTAAATTATCATAAGTAGGCAACGACTTCAATTTACATAGACGGGCCCAGTCAAACAAAGAATGTGGGCGTATTTTTAGCAACACCATCAACGCCATCTAGTCTAAAAAGCGGGAACTTGCTTGCAACATATGCCCCCATCTTGAATGAAAGCTTGAAAACGTATGACTCGTAGACTCATGTAAAAATTCTCACTCATTTTTTAGATAGGTCATAGCCATAGAAGCCGTAAGGCCAGTTAGTAAAAAAATAATCATAATGTTTGCCGCGGAAATCAAATTATTGCGTAATGCATTGATGTTGAATTTTAGTAATGGATAAAAATATTAAAATAGGAAGATTAAATAACGTTTTTTTTGGAGATGTATAATAGTGAATCGAAACACTTACCTTAAAATAAAAATTATACAGTGCCAAGCTAATTAAACTTTAGATGTTAACTTAATAATAAAAAAATACTGCACGACGAGCGATCGTGACAGCGCTACGATGGGGACAAAGACAGGCTTATGACAGGTGCACTGAAAGAAAAGTTTTGTAGTTAATTACTAAAAATTAGCTACTAGTTACTGATTTATTTAGTTAGAAAGGGGACTGCTAATCAGTTAGCTAATCCTAACTAACAATATTTAGTTAAATGCATTTAGTAAATAAACTTAAAACGTTTGATTATAGCAGCTGAACACCGTTTAGCCATCCGAACTGTACGTTCCGTAAATATTAACTAAATGCTTTGCTAGATTAGCTGAACGCTGTTTGAACGCTGAACTGATCGTTTGTTAGATAATAACCAAACGTTTGACAATCGTAGCTGAACACAGTTCAGCTATTCGAACTGTTATTTAAGAATGTTCGCTAAGTAATAACTAAACGTTTGGTTAGATTAGCTGAACACCGTTTAGCTATCCGAACTTTACGTTACGTAGATATTTACTAAATGTTTTGCTATATTAACTGAACACCGTTTAGCTATCCGAACTTTACGTTACGTAGATATTAACTAAATGTTTTGCTATATTAGCTGAACACCGTTTAGCTATCCGAACTTTACGTTACGTAGATATTAACTAAATGTTTTGCTATATTAGCTGAACACCGTTTAGCTATCCGAACTTTACGTTACGTAGATATTAACTAAATGTTTTGCTATATTAGTTGAACGCTGTTCAGCTATTTGAATTGAATGTTCGGTAAATATTAACTGAATGTTTTATTTATTTATATTATATTTATTATAGCTATTCTAACTAAACGTTTTGTAAGTCTGCTAGTTTACAGATCCTGCCACCGAACGCAGCGCCATATCCGTCCGAAATAATACATAATATAGGTACATCTTCACTAGTGAGCTATGAACATGCTTGTCAATATTGTACTTAACTAATTTTTTCAGTCAACTGTTCAGGAGATAAATTTTTTTTTATTAATAAATTAATAATCGTCTAATTTTATAAATTCTCCTGATCACGTGATAGAAAAAATTACACAAGTACTAAGCAATGTTATAACTCACGAGTGATGATGTACTTACATTATGTAATATTTCGAACGGACATGTCGCTGCGATCGGTGGCGAGATCCGTAAACAGGCAGCTTACAAAACGTTCAGTTTCAGCTGGACTCAACTGGGACTCGAGGACTGAAATGAAAATAAAAATATTAAAAATTATTAAGATTGCTTTATTATTTTAAACACTCAGAGACTATAATTTTACATACAGAATAATAACTAATACTTTTTTTTACAAACAAATCAATTGTTGATCTTATAAAATACAAAATACTTACATAGTACCTACTTAGAAACGTTATAATGTTATAAAAAAATTTGTTACAAACTAATTAATGATCTTATTAAAATAAAGAAATACCTATACTTCAGGGCTATAAACCAAAACATACAAGTAAGTTAAGCAGTTTATTCAAAAAAGTGTTAATGATATAAGCGACTCGAGCGAGTGTGTATTAATTAGATTTTAGTAAGATATATATTTACAATAAATGGATTTTGTTATAAGAGAATGTCCAACTTACATATTCACGTTAACAGCAGATATAGGTACCGCCCGTAACAAAATTATTTTGAAATTTTAAATCAGCAGATTGTACTCATCAATTGAAGCAACTTTTTCTTTGGGGGCACCCGAAACTCGAGGAAAAAAACAGCTGTTCCATACCAGAATTCAGTAAGTAAATTTTTGTATACTGGGTATTTTTTTGAAAAATTGCCATAGCAAAATTCCTGATAGTACTCATCAAATAGAGCAACAATTCGTGAAAAAAAAAAATCATCTGTTTCATACTAAAATTCAGTAGTGTAAATAATTTTTAGTATGAAACAGATCAATTTTTTTTCGAATTTCCAGGTACAAAATATAAAAAGTTGCTCTATTTGATGAGTACTATAAGAGATTTTGTTTGGCAATTTTTCAAAAAAAAAAAACAGTATAACAGCTGATTTTTATTTCAAAATTATGTTATGCTGATTCTAGGTAATTCCATAAAGGAAGTTGCTATACCTATTTAATGAGTACTATCTGCTGATTTCAAAAAAATATCGTTCCGCCTTGTAAATACAATTTTGCACGTTTGCAAAAAAATCTCAATAATACATTATAGTATTAAAAATTTACTCAGACATACTGAAGGCCGTAACGAAATTTCTTTGAAACTTTAAATCAGCTGATTTTTATTTTAAACTTCTGGGTAGTTAGTTTCATAGAGAAAGTTACTCCATTTAATGAGTAATATCTGCTGATTTCAAATTTCATAGAAATTTTATTACTTCTTGTATACTGGGTGTTGTTTTGAAAATATGCCATAGTAAAATCCCTGATAGTACTCATCAAATAGAGCCACTTTTTGAAACAACAGAATATTTTTTCATGAATTTCGTGGTGCTCCCATACAAAAAGTTGTTCTATTTGATGAGTACTATTAGGGATTTTACTATGGCAAATTTCCAAATCAACACCCAGTATACGCGTTATTAATTTACACAAAGATTTTATTTTAACAATTTTTTTAGAGACATAATAAAAATAAAGGTACCGAATTATTACAATTGTGAACGCAATGTCACATATCTTTTTCCATCCGAAGCTATATTTATATGGTTCGGTACATGGGATAATAAAGCTTCCTGGAAAATATAAACCCTTGTTTCATTTTTTGGTATTTCTACTTCAAAACAACAGACATGGTCATTAAATTCTATTGTTGACAATAAAATACATTCGAAAATAATTCTATCCTTAGAGTAAACATAAATATTTTTAATTGACATAAAACTGGTCTCTCCTAGTTGACCTATATCCTCAATAAGTATTGTCTGGGATCTATATTCCGTTCCTTTAACTTTAGCCCACATAATGCGAAATAAAGTTTCATTTAAAGTGAGATTTAATGCAGCTAAAATTTCACTGCGTTTTTCATTTGTCATTCTTTTGGCTGGTCCTACTTCAATGTTTTTATTCAAGTAACCTCGCAAAAAAACCTCATTAAGCTGCATTTGATGTTTAATAGCAAGAGTCAATGTTAAATTTCGCCTGTTAAATGTAGCCCGAGCTGCAATTTTAGATAACCTATGTTTTGCTTCAAATCTCATTGACCAAAAGTTAATTAGAGGACCAAATTTTTTCATAAATGTAGAATAATGAACGAGGAAATGAAACTTCGGTTTAAGATGGTCATTTGTGAGTGCTAAATATAACTCATTAAATTCAGCAATCAAGCATTGTAATAAATCGCAAGTTTCGCTTGTAATTTTTTGACAAGTGACTAGGTCTACAATCTTTCTCAAAGTAGTATACAGGATCCAATACTGTTCATTAGTTGGCAAGAAGTCACCGATAAGTAAACCAAAATAACGAAGAAAAGTCAACATTTCTGAAGCTGAAAGGCGCAATTTATCGTGGGAAATATCTTCCATACTAAGAACACACGGTTTACTGCTATTATCAGGTCCATAATCAAAACATGAAATTCTATCATTTAGAACTTGAAGAGGGAAATATTTTAACTCACTTATGTACATAGATAATAAAAAACACATCACATATTTGGCAACACCCTCCAGTATGTCATGCATTACGTCAACTCCTACTTGGTCAAATAACCTGAAAGAATTAACAGAAAGCCATACACACTTCTCTTTTATACCAGTTTTGGAACAGTCGTTTATTGCTAACTGTGATTGGTAATCAGCTGTATTGCGAAGAAGTTTGTTGTTTTCATAACATTGCTTTCTCAAAACGTTTTTGGACACATTACAAATACGGCAGGGAAAATTCGCGTTAAACGACTCGGCGAAACCAGTTATAGAGTGAAGGCCTAGGTTATCTCCTATTATAAGAGCTAGTTGGAAGTATAATTTACCACCTAACAAAACATTATCAACTTCTATACCTTCTTGTAATAAAAAGTTAAACTCCTCAATAAGAGGTTGAAAAATAACACCGTTACCGAATTTAACTCTATCTGAGGAATGAAATAGCAACGCAAGAAAAATATTAGACAGAGAAGCAGCTCGATCAGGTGGAATACATCCTATTGACACATAGACAGCGCCTAATTTGTGAATACCAGAATGAGATCCAAGAACATTGCCGCTCTCATAGTCATCGAAGAACATAAAAAGTGGTAGTACAACTTTACCTTTACTTTTATGATTTTTCATCTCGTTAACCCAAAAACTACCTTGAATATAGTTTTCCATTAAATCTCTTCGAGGTTCAGCAGACAAACATTTAATGTAGTTTAATGTTTCAGTTAAAATATTATTAAGGGAAAAAAATTTTTGCAACGTTAATCGAAGAGGAATAAATTGTTCAGTGCAATCTATTGGAACTACAGAAACTACACCGCGTTTCTTTAATGTAGACATTCTTCGACCTATAATAATTTGTTTAGGCGGTATGTAGGACCCCAGTTCTGTGAAGTATTTCAATCGTTTATGTTCTGTTTGAAATTTTTCTAAAGGGGACTGTAAAGCGGATAAAATCTTTTTCCTAAGCAAAGTTAAGTCCTGACCTTGTTGTAATGCTGGCAACATGTCGTCAAAAATATATTCAATACTTTGAGATAATCCCTTGCGCATATAATTACTCATTCCTTCAACAACAGATTGAACTGCGTTTCTCGGTAGCAAAGGGTTTGCATATAATGATGACAAAAAAATAGGTAATGAATAAGACTCTTTTTCTAATGTAGTATTCTCAGGGGAAACTGATTGTACCACTGGCTCCGGACTTGGACTATGTGCGACATCAATATCATCATATACATTAGAATTAGTACAAACATTTGAATTTACATTCGATTCTAGAAACACATGCTGCTTTTTAAGATGTTTCCTAAATGTATTTCTTAAATGAAATGATCTTCCACAACCATCATCCATGCAATGGTAAATTGTAAAATTATGTGCAAAATGGAGACTATTAAAATGTTTAAATAATGTTTTCACATCTTCAGTAGATTTATTACAAAGAAAACAAGTAGGCATTTTAAAAAAAAATGAAGTCACTATATATATAATCCCAAAAGCAATTTTTTTTACCTTTTTATACTGATTCTAATGCATGTGTTATCTAGATTGAATTATATCGCAGAATAGCTGAATGCAGAGGGCGGAGGATCGCGTGGGGGTGGCGTAAATTGAGAGAAATTAGAGGCCTATATCCAGCAGTGGAATTACACGGAGGAAGAAGAAGTGTCTAAGCCGAGTTCATTCATAAGAGAATTTACCGTTGTATAAATCTTGTCAAATTTAGTAGATAGTTTATAAAAACCCTTCTGAATGAAAACCCACACATTTGAACTTTCAGCCGGGTATTCAGCATTAAGCACAAATAAAATTTTAAAGCATGAGTCTACCGCATGTGTTATCGAAGTTGACCTATATCTAACACATTGTGAGGCACAGTATTTTACATCGTTAATGACAATATATATCTCGTGAATTTCACTTATACTAGCACCTACTATTACTATGTATGGTTGTAGAGTGAAGCCCAATTCCGTTAGTTTCTTCTTTCTCCGAGTTATAGTGTCCTCCAACTGGTCAGCGCTTCTTACGTGTGTTATAAATCCTTCTTGAGCCTCTAGGCGGCTAGGCCTCCATTGCTTTTTCGTTTTTGCTCTGCGTATCGTCGCCGTGCTCATTAGGAAAGGCAGGACCATAAATGCTGCAGTGTTGAGGGTATCCTCGTCAGCTAAAAAAAATGTAAAATAAGAAAAAGAAAAAAAAAACGTTATAAAAAAGTTTGGAAATAAAAATATGAAAGTTACCATTATTTGTACAGCATAACAAGATCTCCTTGACATGAGGATCAATGCGTATGCGATTCCTGGCTAAGTCGAGTATTTTCCCCCGATATAACGGCCAGTGATTGTATAATAAATCGTCACATCCAGGGTATAACGTTGTAAAATCCTTCAGCAGCTGCAAAATAAATATATTTTTAAAATATTAAAAGATGTAAACAAATATTTTTTATTGTATTTATTGTGTTGTATTTATTGGTTAAAAAGGTGGAGAATGGTTAGTGTCAGGCATAGTCTCAAGCAGTAATTAAAATTCAAATAGATACTCACTAAATATATACCGCTGGCTTGACCCAATGCTCTAAATCTATTATAGTATTCATTGATGGTCATAGACTCCTCAGAAAATTTTTTAAACCTGGCCTTCGCCGTCAAATCCCAAAACTTTTCCACAGTATCCCATGGATCGCATGAATTTTGAAGCCACAACATGCATTCTTCTATATTTACTCCACTTGAACACGATGGATCTTCCAACTTGTCAGCAGCTTCTTCAACCCTTAACTTTAATTTACATGATGATGTGGCACTTGAGCATGAAGAACTTTCAGAAGCTCTCCTTTTTCTTGATTTTATTAATCCAGACTTTGAAAACTCTCTACGACGATGTCGATAACAGTCTAAAAGTTTTCCCTTTGCTGCTGTTTTCAAGCCAGGACTGAATCGAACATAGGGAATAAAGTATACAGTTGACAATTCTTTTTTGAATACTTGAGTAATTTCATAAGCCAGCTGATAAAATCTTGCACTGTCTATTTTACAGTCAGGGTCGTCTTTCAATTCCCGTCCAATTATTATATTGCACAGTCGTCTCCTTGCAGTGTTGTCCAAAAGGCCACTTTCTCCAAATTGCAGTAATAGAGCTCGGCCTTCATTTGTACTATTAAGATAGTTGTATAACTCCTAAAAATAAAATAATATTTTATATTATATTTATAAAAAAATATTTTTAAAAACAAGCTTTTATTTAAAAAACTAAAAACTAATAATTTTATTTTTTACTTTTAGTCAATCCCTCCTCCCTTCATTTTGGATTTTCATAAGTCCCGTTAAAGAAAATTCAAATAGCTACTCATGGTCAAGAGTTGTACTGATTTGAAATTTACATAGACAATACAGCAGACTCACGCATTTTGGTTCTTCTTCCTGCAGGTGTAGTCCATCATCAACCATCGGGAGGCTATTTATAAGTGAATCATTCAGTAAGTGTGACAACGATAAATTGGCAGGGTCCACATAAAAGGTTTCTACTCCTCCTGTAGCTACTTCTGTAGTTTGTTTAATTGCCTAAAAAATATAAAGGGTAAATATAATAATTTATAACAAAAGGAAAAATATTAACTAAAGTACCTACTACTAAAATATCTAGACACTGGCCAGAGAGCCCGCCTTATGATATTTACACGTATGGGATCGGGTAGTACTAGTTTGTCTACTATACATAACGAACTGGCTGTGGATCTGGTCCACAAGTTCAAAGTAGCTCATCGAGCTATGGAGAGAGCTATGCTTGGAGTTTCTTTATGTGATAAGATCCATAAAAGAACTAAAGTCACCGACATAGCACATACAATTAGTAAGCTGACGGTGGGCCGCATATAGAACCAATAACCGTTGGGGAAGAAAAATTTTCAAATGGAGACTGCGAATTGGTAAACGTAGCGTCGGACGCCCCCCAGCTATATGGACTGATGAACTGCAGAAGGTGGCAGGGAGCGGCCTATGTCCAGCAGTGGACTTACACAAGCTCAAAAGAAGAAGACATGAACATGAAATACAAATGATATACAAGTTCTATGCATTTAGGCTAGAATTAACTTACAAGTGAGTTAGATTGAGGACTATTGATGACATTCTTCAAAGCCTTTATTTGAGCTGTCAGAAGGGCACGGTGACCAATACTTGGGACCAGATCCTTAATGTCGTCTTGTGACAAAACTTGTAAAGCGTTTAAGTCAATAGAGTGTTCTTGAACAAAAAAAAAAGAATGTTATTAAAAATTGACACCACTATATCAGTTATGTATTTCATTAGATAAGAAATACATAATTGACGTAAGCAATATTCCATATAGCTCTATTTTACATTAATTATTGTACCTACTTATAAAAAGGCATTGGGTCTTTCTTTACAGAACTCTACCTATGGCCAGCGTGGTATTTCTGACAAGTGTGACATAATAAGTTATCACCTGCTATCACTATATAGGTAGGTTAACAAGTACTACACAAATGTTCAGTATATGGTATTTCAACTGTTTTAATTTACAACTTTTAACAAACCTAAGTAAAAGTTCTACGACGCTGACACTAGCACTAACTGACACAAGCGTGGTACAGACTAACCTCACAAAATGGCGGACTTCGTTTGCCTACAGACCTGATTAAATGACACATGCCGCAACAACCCAATGAATTCGCTTCGCTATTAAACTAACATCACATATAGGTGTACTCGGCGATACTTATACTAAACAAAAAAAGACCAAGCACTCGCTATGTAAGAATAACAACAAAAAACATAACTATGCAAATAAAGTTTTTTGCAGAACATGTGGGATTCGAACCCATAAAGTAGTTAGTAGACCCTTGGCTGGAAACATGTAAGAGCAGTAGGTACAAAAAAGCGGTAAGAAAATAATATATCAATACTAAAATAGGTACTACGCCTGTAGGCACATGATAATTTAAAAAAACACTTACCTCTGAATTTTTCGATGTATGCCTCGAGATTCCATAAACGTAGATAATCTTCCACAGATTTTTCCGCCATGATAACGATTTCTTTGTAAGTATGTAGCAAAGATCACTCTACACGTACCTATTTAGAATAGAACCGAACTGTATCGCGATGCAAAGGCAAATGAAATGAAACATGGCTGATGGCGACTGGCGTGGTGTCGCCCGCGGTTCGCTTGTCAGTTGTCGCCACTCGCCAGTCCAGCCAGTGCGTCACCGACACGTCACCGATGCCCTGTCGGGTTGGGGGGAGGGTGGGGGTGCACCGGTTGTCGAAGCACTGCCTAGGAATCTATAATATTATCTATGATAAGAATGGACTATCGAATGGAATGGACCTACTACCTATTGGTTGTTTGGTGAAATTCAGCACACTAACAAAATTTAACACTCGATTTTAATAAAATTTGTGAAATTGTTTACGTAATAATATGAAGCTAGCGTCAACAACCACCGGTGCACCCCGTACCATAAACGTCTTTCACTTACTAAAATTTAAAAAATACTACACAGGAACTAGGAACGCGGACCTGTATTTATAGATTTTATTTGATAGTTAATTACTTATCGTACAGTAGACTGTTACAAAACATTGTTTACTAAATAATAATTGTTTACTAAATAAATTAGTTACTTTACCTAAACGTTTTGTAAAAATATAGTATATAGTAGACAATTACTAATCGTTAAGTAAATGGCATCGTTAAGTTAATGCGTACTTAGTAAATAGTAACTAAACATAGCTAAACATTGAGCTATCGCAGCCATTCAGTAAACAGTTGCTTAACGTAAGGTAATTATTTACTGAAGTTTGTTTTGTTTTGTAGTTTGGGTATAATAACTGAACTGTTTGGTAAAAAGTAACTAAACTTTATTATTTTATAAACAGTCTCGTGCGCTCGTTAACGACTAATTTTGTAAACAGTACGCATACCAGTTCAGTAAAATTATTTATTTAGTAAATCCAAAACAAATTGCTAAATGATTGTCTAACATTACCTATATAAGTTTGGGTACTACTAGCTAAAGTTCATTTAAGTTCAGTTGACACAGCTCAATTGTTTGGTTAATATACGATTTAAGTTTCGTTTAATAAATAGTACCTAATTGTTTGGTTTTTGGTAGCCCAATAAGTTTTAACTAATAAGCAATTAGTTAGAACAAATAAACGAGTAGTGAGATAGTTGATAAACTTAAGTAATTATCTACCAAAGTTTAGTTAAACGTCATGTTACTGAACTGCTTAGCTAAATTATTTTTTTCAGTGTGTGGAACGTGTTCAGCAAGTCGGACGCCCGGCTTTTGTTCTATGAAAGGACCCATCTAGTACCTACATATAATATATCGATCTAAGTAGGTACCTACTCTACCTATCATGAGGATCTGGATAGGGTTATGAGCTTAGTACTTACCTATTTATCTATCTATGTACATCTACATCTACATCTACACTAATATTATAAAGAGGAAATATTTGTATTTTTGTATTTTTGTATGTAACGAATAAACTCAAAAAGTACTGGACCGATTTTAATAATTCTTTTTTCATTAGAAAGCTACATTATCACTGAGTAACATAGGCTATATTTAGTACTAGATTACTATAGAAATCTTTAGAAATTCCTATTAAAACCAACCGAAGGTGTAAAAAAATTAGCCATAAAATGTCTTTCATCGCATACTTACGCTGCGAAGAGTATTAATGATAGGACAAAAAAATGTTCGACAATATTATAGAATATATCAATATCTACAAAACTTCGCGAGACCATGTGTCTAACTATTGTAGTTACGTCACTATAACTACTTTTTTACATTTAACAAATTGATAGCAATGCCGATCAAAATCAGACAGTGTTATCCATACCATTTATAAATTTTTATCCAAATAAATAATTTAATATTCAAGACTGTCTCAATACCTGATGATTACTTTTTGAATTATTGAAATCGGACATTCCATTCAAAAGATATCATAAAATTAAAATAAAAATACATGCCGGCGGCGGCCGCCACGCAGCGCATCGAGTAACTAACTCTTTTCCAAGATTTAAAAACGGTTGACGGAGTTGTTAAAGAAACTTACCAAGCCGCTTGCCGAGATAGGGGTTTGCTAGAAGATGATAACCAATAGGAAATCACTTTGAGAGAAGCTTCGATTTCTCAATGTCCGTTAAGGCTGAGAGAGTTGTTTGTGGTAATATTATTATTTTGTTTTCCCTCGGAACCTCTTAAATTATGGGACACGTTTAAAGATGATTTGTGTGAAGATATCAGACATATAGCCCAAGAACGAGGTTGATGTATATAACCAAGGTTTGATACAAATCGAAAACAAACTTTTAGAATTAAATGACAAAAGTTTAAGAGACTTTGGACCTTCTCCGAATCGCTCACAAAATGTAGTTGATGCCATACCGTGCCGTACATATTATGATGTTAACGAGTTGTCAGAATTTGTCAATTCAAATGTACCCAAGTTAGTGGCAGATCAAAAAATAGCGTACGATGCTATAATTGAAAGTGTGGAAAATAACAGTGGTCAACTATTTTTTCTGGACGCGCCCGGTGGCACGGGTAAAACCTTTCTTGCCAATTTAGTATTGTCAAAAGTACGATTATCCGGAAGAATAGCACTGGCAGTGGCATCGTCAGGAATTGCTGCAACCCTATTAAATGATGGGAAAACGGCTCACTCTACGTTTAAATTACCGTTGGCTGTTTCTTTAGATCAACAGTCTGTATGTTCAATCCGTAAAAATGGTCCACTGGGAAAGCTCTTACAGGACACGTCGCTGATTATTTGGGATGAGTGCACAATGAGCCATAGAGCTCATGTAGAAGCAGTGGACCGCACATTAAAAGATATAAGAAACTCATGCAATATGATGGGTGGCGTAACTTTTGTTTTCGCTGGAGACTTTCGCCAAACTCTACCAGTTGTAACAAAAGGTACACGTGCCGACGTTATTAAAGCGTGCTTTGCGTGATATTGTCACCCAGAAACGACTCAGTAAATGAGATAAACAAAATTATTATTGAAAAAGTACCAGGTGATTTTAAATGTTACAAATCTGTTGACACCGTGTGCAACATCGAAGATACAGTGCACTACCCCCTCAATCCTGCTGGCTTGCCACCTCATGAACTAAAATTAAAAATAGGTACGCCTGTTATGCTTTTAAGAAATTTAATCCCTCCCAATATGTGTAATGGTACAAGACTATTGATCAAAGAATTAAGAGATAATGTGATTGTAGCAACTATCATTACGGGTCCCGCGGCCGGTCAGCTCGCACATGTTCCGATGATACCAACTGATTGCCCATATCTTTTAAAAGGTTACAGTTCCCTTTAAAAATATCCTTTGCCCTAACAATAAATAAATCCCAGGAACAAACTTTTTCCATAGTTGGTATCGACTTAAGGAAAGAGTGCTTTTCCCACGGGCAATTGTATGTGGCACTTTCTCGAGTAAGTAGGATCTCCTGAAAATCAATACGTTTTGTTGCCACCTACAAATACCACAGCCAACGTTGTGTACAGGGAGGCTTTAAAATAAGCATAAATTTTTTTTCTAATTTAGTGATTTATGGTCGTTTTAATTAGCATGCTTATAACTTAAATATCTGTACCTATTCATGTCTACCCGTGCGAAGCCGGGACGGGCCGCTAGTACTGTATAATTTTTACAATCAAGAAATCAAAGAACGGATCTGGATGAAATTTGGCACAGAGATAGATTACCTATAGTCTGGAATAACAAATAAGCTCCTTTTTATCCCGAAAAGTTAAAGAGATCCCGCGGGAACCTAAACTTCTTAATCCACGCGGACGAAGTCGCGGGTATCAGCTAGTATAAGCAACATAGCTACAGTAGCTATACAACTACCTATCCAATTTACCCTAAATACACTAAACATTTCTTTGCCCATTGTCAAGAATGTACCTAAGTAACAAGATTCGCGAAAATATGAACAAATATGTTAGTTGTTGTTACCTTCTTGTGTAGATAGAAATCCGTCAACATGTGACTTTGTTTAGTTAACCTTCAGCAAGGGGCGCGGGCGCGACCACGCCATTTGCTTAGTCCCACCACTTTTCGCTTACGTGTACAGATTGGGAAATGGTTGTTTGCGTTGACTTTTGTTTTACATACGAAATTAGTTGTAGGGTAATTTTCTTTTCATTATTACTAGAGTTCCATAGCAGAATGTTTAAAAAAACACTGACATGAACAATCGTAGTTTTGTTGTCCCAAAAGCAAGTTTTTGGGACTTGATAATTTTATAAACTAAGTAGGCCCAAAATATATACTTTCAGTTTCACGTTCTTATTGTTACTAATAACAATAATTACTTATTCATTCAAAATTGGCATACTGATAGCTATTTTTACGCATCAGCTAAGAAAGTATTTTTGAAAATTCAACTCCAAAGGGGGTAAAATCGTTACAAAACTCAAACTTAATCTCATATTTTTGTATTCAAACAAACTTTTACTAGTGCTTTTGAATCGTCGAGTGAATCTACCACTGGTTCGGAATGCCATTCCTAATCAAAAGAACCAGCAAAACACTCGGTGGTGGAAACTTGGAAAGTCGAAGTCATCGTGAGCGAAGCTGCGGGCAAAAGCTGAAACCAAGTATAATAACAAAAAACCGGCCAAGTGCGAGTTGGACTAGCGCACCGAGGGTTCAGTACTCAAGAAGTAGGTATAATTACCTTTGTTAGTGAACCGCAAAACTAACTTTGTTTGTAGAGGTTTACTGTTAATATCAAAAAATTACGTTTGTTGTATGGGAGCCCCCCTTTAATATTTACTTTATTGATATTTAATTATTTATTTTGAAAGGTAATATACAAGTTAATATTCTGTGAAAATTTGAACCGTCTACCTGTTACCGTTTTTAATATTGAGCAAAAAAATACGAAAAAAACACGTTTATTGTATGGGGACCCCCCTTAATATATATATTTTTTTAATTTTTAGTATTTGTTGTTATAGCGGCAACGGAAATACATCATTTGTGAAAATTTCAGCTTTCTAGCTATCACGGTCTATGAGATACAGCCTGGAGACAGACAGACAGACAGACAGACAGACAGACAGCGGAGTCTTAGTAATAGGGTCCCGTTTTTACCCTTTGGGTATGGGACCCTAAAAAGTAATCGACGCAAAAGAAGTTTAGTTTAAATTAGCCATGACATGAGTCCATGAATCTTTGGTATCAGGACCCGTAATAATATACTATGAAACCAGTAAAAAAGAGGAGATCTATTAAATCCAGGCAAATTTAAATAGGCCTACAGTAACAAAGGAGTATTGAACCAAACAAAGGCTTTTGATACAAAAGAAAATGGTGCGTGGGTCTGCCCCCCCGCACATCACAATATACCTAAGTAGCTAATGTTGAGGTACATTTTGCACGAATGATGAAATCAAAACGCAGGCGCGCTAAGTTGAAATCGAAAAATGGAATATAAGTAATTTGGTAAAAAAAAAATCGGCAGTCATAGAATGCGGATGTACAGTTATCTCACTTTTAAATTTCAACCCTCAGATTTTCCCCCCTTTTTAAATAAGAACAAAAATAATTTCCAATTTTTTTTTAATTCCAGTGTCTTTGGGCCACTAATATACACAACTATTCCAAATTTCATGTCGATAGCTTCGGTAGTTACTGAAATAATCGAGTGTGACGGACGGACAGACGGACAGACGGTCAGACAGACGGAGAAAGTCGCACCATAAGGGTTCCATTTTACCATTTTGGTACGGAACCCTAAAAACTGATTGTTTCGCACTGAAAGAGCCTCTCAAGCTCTACTCGAAGTAGACAAAATTATAGGGATAAAAAATTGTTGTCCCGTCCGCCCGCCGCTGGGCCGTTGTACTTATTGACCGCGACTTCGTCCAAGTGGAATTAGGTTCTTGAAAACCCCGCGTGGCCAAAATTTTAATAAAATACATTTTTTCATGAATATTATTTAAAAATGGCGAACTTACGTAACTTGTACAAACTTTTATCCCATATACGTTGGTAGGTAATTCTTTGTTTTAAACCTAAAGCCATATTCTTAAGTTTCGTTAGATACGAGTATTACTTGAAAAATGAAGGACTTTCCTACTTATTTAACTCCGTAGGGGGTGGAATTTCGAAAAAATTTTTCTTAGTGAGTGACTACGTTGTAAAAGAAACCTAGACTACGTATCTAAATTATAACTTGCTCTCATTTATAAAATTCCTGCTCACATAGATATTTTTCACGAATGCTTCTATTACGAACACAATTATTTAAACTCTGTACAGCGAAATTCATTTTCTGTGTTAATTAAGGGAAAAGCGGCGGGAAATATACGCAGCGGCTTGCTCTATGGGCGTCATTAATGACTATCATTAAAATGTAGAAAGAAACTCGGTCTAGTGGGGGTTGAGCTAACGAGAATAATAAAATTAATTTGGTCACACCATTGGATATCATCATACCGTGACCGAAATTCCGACCATGGAATTTCGGTCACGGCGGCAAATCCTGCACAGAGATTAATTAGCCTTCTGCGCGGTGGTTATTTTAACGCACAAGGTTAACTTCCTAGTACTTAAACTAGGTACTTTAACTCCGTGGCCCGTCAGTTTTTCCACCATGTATTACCTACGCATTAAAAAAATAGATGGACTAATAATTTGGTTCATAATTGCTAAGTACTTACATAACAAAACTACAAAAAACTATTCGACAAAATAAAAACACATCGTAGCTTCGGAATACCTACTTTTAATTTAAACTTAATGCGGCACGTTTTTCACAGATAAAACCTGCCCAAAAAGTGCGATGAACGATACCATAACAATACAATCTTTTATTTTAAAGCTACACTGAAATTCGGGACATTAGTCAAAGTTCGGGACAATAAAAAAGTAATTTAAAAAGAACAAAAAACCCGACTGCTTGGATACCAAAAAGTATAAAACAAGACATTAATTGAAGTATTTCATTATTATCAATTTAAATCGTATAATATAATAAAATTTATCAAGGCGCAGTCGCACGTTAAGGGTAAGCTATTGGACGTGCGACTGCGCCTTGATAAAATTTATTAATATTATACGATTTAAATTGATAATAATGAAATACTTCAATTCATGTCTTGTTTTATACTTTTTGGTATCCAAGCAGTCAGGTTTTTTGTTCTTTTTAAATTACTTTTTTATTTCAAACTTTTTAGTTAAGGATTTACCGTAAACAGGCGACGTTTTATCTGCTCGAAGTAGCGTCTATTATCTAATCTGTGGTAGTACCAAAGGTACTAATAAGTATTTTGTAAAAGAAGTAGTAATAAGCAGCGGATTAATTTACTCGTAATGACGAGCGGTGATCACCATAACCATCAGCAAATTTGCATATGTTATAATGCTAATATTAATTTGGTAAAGTTTGTAAATCTGCTATTTTTCCTAAAAATGAGCTCATTAATTTTTGATACTCCTATCGCATCGAACGTCACGAGACATAAGCAATGAACGTCGGCCACTTACGAAAATGCCCGTAGACAATGCAAAAAAGTATTTTTAAGTATTTTCAAAAACACAATTTGTACGTATTTAGTACGTAGTGGGCGTATTTATTTATGTAGTATTTAGTTTATAGCTAAGTGGACTCGGAACCAATATTTTAATAGACATTAAAAATGACAGTCGGAAGTTATGTTAGTCGCTGCATGTGGCATTGATTTATTGATTGATCGATTGAAGAAGTAAAAATTATCAAGTTTTTTGAGACTTGTTATGGCTTTGGTATTACTATGATATTATGTTACTACCGTAATATGTGAGAGCCCCCACCTTCACCCCTACCTAACCGCTGCCGGCCGCGTCATTTTTAACAGACTTCCAAAAAACCGGCCAAGTGCGAGTCGGACTCGCGCACCGAGGGTTCCGTACAAACCTGTAGTAAGTTTTAAATTACTTAAATGTTTTTTTTTAAATATTTGAGTTGATTGAATGAAAGGTAAATTGCGGTTGACGATTTATGACGTATTAAAAAAACTACTTACTAGATCTCGTTCAAACCAATTTTCGGTGGAAGTTTGCATGATAATGTACAACATATATTTTTTTTAGTTTTATCATTCTCTTATTTTAGAAGTTACGGGGGGGGGGACACACATTTTACCACTTTGGAAGTGTCTCTCGCGCAAACTATTCAGTTTAGAAAAAAATGATATTACAAACCTCAATATCATTTTTGAAGACCTATCCATAGATACCCCACACCTATGGGTTAGATGAAAAAAAAATTTTTGAGTTTCAGTTCTAAGTATGGGGAACCCCCAAAATTTATTATTTTTTTTCTATTTTTGTAAAAAAATCTTAATGCGGTTTACAGAATACATCTACTTACCAAGTTTCAACAGTATAGCTCTTATAGTTTCGGAAAAAAGTGGCTGTGACATACGGACGGACAGACAGACAGACAGACAGACAGACAGACAGACAGACATGACGAATCTATAAGGGTTCCGTTTTTGCCAAATTTGGCTACGGAACCCTAAAAAGGAGGAGGTTCTCAATTCGGTGCGTATCTTTTTCTGTTGAAGGTTACTGTATTTCTACGATATCTCATAAGATATTCATCTAAATTGAATGGTGTAAAGGACAATTTTTGTCTGAATTAAATACTTGAGATGGGTAAGATATTTATTTTGATACATTTTGATAAGGAATTAACGATTAGGTAATACTATGTTGGTAAACACACCTTCGCAAGTAAAGCACTGTTTAAACCAAATTTGAAAATCATAAAAATGGTTATTGTGAGCCAACCTTAAAAGATAGTTATATGCTTTCGCGGACATTTTTTTAGAACTTTTTGAGACTGAACGTTTCCACCGTACATTGTTGTCGTGTAACTTTAACGATTTAGGCAGCGCACACCACGTAAGCCCTCAGATGAGATGTTTTTTTCCGACTTTACTAACATTATTGCAATTTTCGTAAGGATCTCTAATTTGTTTGGAAATAAAATATAGCCTATTTTACTTGTTAATAATGTAACTTTCTTTATGTGATATAAGTTTTAAAATCGGTTGAGTAGTTTTTGAGATAATCCACCTAGTTTGATAGATATAGATGATATGAGTGGGAACTTTAAACATTTCCTTTGTAACCTCGTAAATCCTAAATTATCATTTAAACGGAAAAATGGTTTAAGTAACCTAGGTGTGATTTTAAAAGACCTATCTAACGATACCCGGTACCCCACTTGCTTATAGCCTATCGACTTTCATTTATTAGGTAACTGGCGTCTAGTCGACGCCATTTTGTTTTTCTCAAATTCGACCTCCGTTGTGACACTCGGAAGACTAAAACAAATCTATTAAAGCAATTACTATCAAAATCGGTTCAGCCGTTTTTTCTGTATAATGTGTCACAAAGGAATACAACTTTTGAAACCTCGTAAATCCTAAATGATCGTAAAAATGAGAAAATGATCAAAGAAACCTAACTATGATTTTGCAAGACCTTTTCATCGATACCCCACTTGCCACAGTCCATCGACTTTTATTTTTTAATTTGGTACATTATGGCTTCTAGAGGGCGCCATTTTGGTTTTTCTGAAATTTGGCTTCCACAGTGACACTCTAATGATATATTCGGCACAAACTGGTGCAAGAATCATCAAAATCGGTCCACGCGTTTAGGCTGTAGCTGGCTTGCAAAGAACATACAAACATATATAGACTGATGAACACATAACCCTGTGCGTTCCGCAGTCGGGTAAAAAATAACGCTACGCTTGTCAATTGAAATTTGAAACGTTTGTTCGTGTTCACTTATTATGTCCCTTCCCAACAAGTGAAATGTACAAAATATTTTTTTCCATTTACAAGCTGTTTTTGGCTTTCAAGTTTCAACTCTACTGCTATCTATAGGTAATATTATATGTATAATATTAGATATACATGCGAAAGTTTGAATTGATTCATGGATGATGGTTACTCAATCACGCCAAATTGGCTGAACAGATCTGGATGAAATTTGGCACAGAGATAGATTATAGTCTGAAATAACACATAGGCTACTTTTTATCCGGAAAATTAAAGAGTTCCCGCGGGAACCATTAAACCTCAACCCACGCGGGCGAAGGTGCGAGCATCAGCTAGGTTTAAATAAATTAGTCAAATAGTAATAAGACAGCATAGGTATGAACATAATTATGGCGTAGTAACAACCTGCATTATAGACATTATTTTGACCAAATATTATTAAAGTATTAATTTTGACTTACTGAACTGAAACACGCCTAAAGTAAAAACTATAGTCAGCCTTTTCAACAAAAAGGATGACTCTGATTTTAGTCTTGTCAATTAAAAAAGTTTAGTTTGTGTTTGTAAATAAATATTAATTCTAATACTTGTATACTCTACTTTCTAGATTATATTTATTATTTTCGCAGTAAATATTAGATACAGCTTGTTTTTAATAAACGAACAAAATTCTTCAGTTGAATAGAATTTGTTTTTTTCACGGAGAAAATTATCTGTTTTTATTCCATTTACTTGATTAATAATTTTTAGTTAATTATGCACAACAAACAATGAAATAAATTGGAGCTTGGATTAATCAATTAAAAATGTTAAAGGAAAGATAATTAAATACCTAATTCAAAAGGAGATACCCAACTTTGCTGACATAGTTACCTACTGTCTATTATAGGAGAACGTATATGAATACAGTAACACATTTCAGTCAGTTCCCTCGCTAATTGGATTACAGTTGCGAACATCTGCCAGTTTTGTATACGTGTGTAATATAGGATACTGGATATATATCACTTTCATACATCTAGATTGAAAGACCTAATAATTAATATCCAGCTATTCAGCTAGTCAAGCTCTTACCCTATGAGGCCTACCAACGAAATCACGTCTGACCTCAATCATACCCTGATCTGCATACTGAACTGCAGACCGCAAATCTAATTTTAAAAACCTATTTCAAAGATCTATGTTCAATTTTTAAATTCGAAAGGTCGGATAAAATCTGAAATGTCGCACTGGGGTCTTATGTATTACACGTGTTTCAACGGTTCTTTGCTAGTTTAATTTGGGGTTGACATTTAAAAAAGCAATTTAGCCTTATATGCGACTACAAAATAGGATTCAGAGTTCAGACTAGAAATTTCGTTAACAAACGGCTGTCATGAAATTTCCAATAGCACAAATAGCACTTTGATTATGGAAGTAAAACGCCTTTTTTAATGTAAGGTACACCCTAAGCACACCAGTAGCTTATGTTGAGGCTACTGTGTATAGGATTACTGTGAATGAATATCATCAGTTTAAAAAAAATACTTGAAAAAAATCTGTTCTCTGAAGAAGTGAGTTCTTGTGAACAAAATGAACTTCCGCCGAGACGATAAGACGCCAGTAGGTAATCGATGGCCGCTTCACTGTGAATAATGCTGATGGAGCGTGCACTAGAATTTATTCAATGCTCTTTTCGTTATTGCTACTTGACTACTTTCATCGGTTGTTATTATTATTTTATTGTCATGTTCAGACTAGGTAAGAAAACATGTCAAAATATTCTGTTGTATTAGGTAGGTACACATTAGGACCGAGCGAAGCGAATTTCTCTGCTGAGTCTACTTGAGTGAATTTGCACCTGTCCGTCCGTCCGTCCGTTCGTCCTACTGTCAGAGGCCAGAGCCTTATAACTTCTGAATTACTGAACATAATTACTTCAGATTTAAATCTATATATATGTCACCGTAAGATTGTAAAAACCGTTGGATTATAATCTAACTCGCGAAATTGTAAACTGTCGAATGATTACAATATAACGGATTATTTTTCGGTAGATTGTAATTTGATAGGTTTATTAATCCTATAGAACCTAAGTGCCCGGCCTGCGGCCGGGCACTAAGTACTTGATTATTTATGTCGAACCCTAACCTAACCTACAAGAAAACGTAAATACAATGAATATTTCAAAAATTGACACTTAAAACATTGAACGGTTCACAATCTTTCGACTGTCTACAATATATCGAAAAAAAGCGTTAGATTACAATCTTACGGTTTTTACAAAAACTCAATGTCCTCACTGACTGACTAACTTATATATCAACGCACAGCCTAAACCGGTAGGGTTAGAGACTTGAAATTTTGACAGTAGCTTCCTTTTGTGACGTAGGCGCTCACTAAGGAAGGATTTTTCAAATTTCCACCCCTGAGGGGGTGAAATAGGGGTTGAAAGTTTATATGAAAGTCCATCATTTCTCAAGTTATATCCATGACTTAGTATATGAGTTACCAGTAAAAAATAAAGAAATACGTGTTACACAGTTTTTGAAAATTCTACCCCCGAAGGGATGAAATAGGGGATGAAAGTCCTTCATTTCTCAAAATATTTCTCAAGTTGTATCAACGAAACTTGGTATTTTGGCTTTAGGTAATAAATAAAGAAGTACGTGTGTATCAAAACTCCACCCCCAAACGGGTAAAAAATGGGGGTTGTAAGTTGGTGTAAAAGGCCGGCGTTTTTCAAGTTAAATAGCTGTGAAACTTGATATTTGGGCTGCCAGTTTAAATTATGAAACACATAATTCACAGTTTTTATAAATTCTATCCCAAAGGACGTTAAATAATCCTTCAATCACGCCGCAACAGAGCAACGGATCGACGGGTTTTTTTTATGGGTTCTTTTTATCCCGGAAAATTAAGGAAAGCCTATGGGAATTAAAAAACTTATGCCACGCGAACGAAGTCGCGGGCGTCCGCTAGTACAATATGTAAACCGATGGCCTCCAGCCGAAAATGACTTTAAAAGTTATGAAAATCTTTATTTCAGGGAGACTCTCATATAGAAGCGAATGCGAAGTAAAATATTTTTTATAGCGTTACATAGGGTTGAACCACTAGTCATAACTATAATTTAAGTATCTTAATTATAGTAAGTAATTTAAGGATCGAATTAATCGATTAGGGTAATCAACGCAGACTTTTGCACGCATTACGCAAAGTAAGAATTTTAATAATGGAATTTATTTACTTGGTTTGGTGTAGGTATATTCCATTATTAAAATTCTTTAATTTTAGGTTAATTGTTTTATAGTTTCATAATATGGATGACTCCACGACTTTAACGCAAAATTTAGATCTAACACTCTTTCTAACAATATTATGAGTAGATAAGACAAGGTTTTGGTTCAGGTATTTTCACATTCTCCGGAACTTCTAATTTAGTTTATGTTATTTAAAGAGTCAGTTTTTAACTACGTACCTACACAAGTAGAAAAGTACTCTATTCACACTATTTTTATCGTTTTTAATATGTTTTAATTCCTATAGCTCTTGTAGTGTGGGACCATCCATCGTCTATCTAGAAGTAGTTAGTAGAGACGTATTGGCATCGACCAACAATCGATGTTCGTAACTTCGTAGACGGCCTACGCAGATGGAAGCGTCGAATGGAATTTGTTCCACACTTATTTATTGCCCACTTGGAAATATGCGTTGATCATTATTTCAAAATTTATTTACATCTTGAACGAATACTCTACTAAGCCGACATAGTAATTGTTATTATAAATAATAATTGAATTATATTTTCCTTAGTAACATTCAAATCTAAATTAAAAACTAAACATTAAAAATATCATCTATGCCGCTGCAATGAGGCAATGAGCTCAGAACGCTGGCTGCGTTAACCCGCTGAATAGCCAAACTTATATGTTGGCCGAGGTAACTGCCAGCCCTCCGGTCACCTGTGGACTCTGTGAGACTTAAAAAGAGTCTAGCATCTTCGCCCTACGACCCCAGGGTTTCGGGGTCATGGAGGACGCTTGCAAGTGGGACAACGCTAGCGTATCCATGCATGTGGCATCACAAACTAGCGACCTTCCTTGCCTCCACGGTCCAAAAGTCATCCCGTCAGGTCTCTTACCACTGTTATTATATGACTTTTTACAAATTAAACTTTTTGACAAATTAAAACTGTTCCGTTCTGAAAACAGATTTAAAATATATTCTAATTCTCCTGTCAAATTACTTTATCATAGTGAATAATTAAGGTTTTTGACAGTAAGTTTATATAAATCTACTTAAAATTTAGTTGAACCTGAAATTAGCTGAAAAAGTTTAAAATAAAAGGAGTCTAGGTATGTTTCCTCACTTTAATCTTGAAAACTTTATAGTTTCCTATCTTGATATTCACAAGACGCCGCGCCCGAGGGAGAAAACTTGAAAAGTGTGTCGGGCGGCACCCACTTCCGCGAATGAGATTTTCCACTGAAATAAAAAGTCTTTTGGTATGAAAAACATAATAAATTTTGACGCATAAAAAATTGGCATGAAATTTCAAAAAGAACAATCCTAATACTGCGGAGTAAATTGCCTTAAATTGAATGGGTGGCAAATATAGTTTGTGGAACTTTATATTTGACAAATTCCTCAAAATCGGTTCAACATTTGAGCCGTGAAAATGAAATTTTATATTAGTATGGATTTCGATCAATATATAAAAATAATCTTTCTAGCCTACCCAAGCCTGACCAAAGCGTACCTAATACTTAAGGTAGGTACATGAATATGTACCTAGGTAATAAAGTTAAAATCTAAAGAGTTGCTACGAGACATCTAATAGCTCGGATTCAAGCTTCTAGAAATGTCTCGAAATCGTATTTTTAGGTATTTGTTATCGTATTTACCTATACCTAGGTATATTTATATAGACAATAAGCAGATTCATTTTTCTGTTTTGTAAAAATAGGTGGTATGTGACCACCTATTTTACGATTCTCGAGGAGCGGATTGTGTAGAAATTAAGTCAAAGGATGTGGAACCAAAACAAAAGAAAAAGTAATAAAATAAAATATGACCAAATTTGCAATCAATCGGCATATTTATTGATGATCAAGTAGTTTGCAAATGTTCATTTCGACCTAGTGACCCGTTTACGAAGTCGGATATGACGTATGTCATATTTTTGGGAAATTAGCTTTTTTAAATTAGTTCCGATTGGATTATATTGGGTAAATTTTTAATAAGGCCCTTTATTAAATTCAGACGGGGAAACTTAATAATTTATTTATTTTTCTTATTAGCCCCGAGTATCTTGTAAAGTACAGAGTTTGCCTTGGCTAACAATATTATCCGTCTTTGACGAAAAGACAGGAAAAGCTTTAGGCTTATATGGATGTCAAAAAGTTTCCGTGAAAATATCAGCTCTATCAAGATTGCGCGCGTTATAAATTATTAATTTTTAGCCATTGCATACATAAAAGTACCAAAGAGTAGCAGTTCTGGCGCTGCACGCAAAATAAAGTCAAAGCGACACTTTTATGACAGATAGTATGTGGATAAACACAATCCAGATGCTGTAAGGATAGTAAAAATGGGTTCATCTCTTTTCCTCTAATGGTTACAGTCACTCGAGAGAAAATTCATGTCATCCTAATAGCAATATCTGAATATTTTATTTGATATAATTCAAAACTTTTCATGAATCTAAGAGGTTTTTATGAATAGGTATGTTACCTTTAACTGTAACTTACGTAGCAACTATGCATTGAGAGCTTTCAAATCCCCACATTAGAGCTGCAAACTCTTCAAAAGGTACATGTATGTAGCACACATACCCACAATTTGCGCTGACATGACAATTTGATTTCCATTTTCCTTGAACAAGTTGTGAGGGAACTGTATATTATGCATTCTGAATGCATGCAAAATGTTTAAGGTTATATCATTCAACAAAATTAGCTACATACAATAGCTAATTTTTTGAGAAAAGTTTATAAACTAAACTAAAATGAGAACTCGCTAGTCGAGTAGTTACAAGTATTTTATCTCGTCATCATCAATCTGTCCAACTACCTAATGGCTCCATATGACAAAGTTTCGGCCATAGGCAACCACGCTGACCAAGTGTGGGTTCACAATTTTACACACCCTTTATAAACATTATGGAAAACTCCTTCACCGTAATGTAGAGCAAGTGATATTTAATCGCGTAAAACGCATTGTTTCTTTAAGAGCGCACATACTAAGCGACAGAATAAAACGTCGTTCTCCTCCGACGCGTACATTCTGTCGTGTCCAGCTCTTACGAGTATTATAACTGCGCTAGTATGTTTCGCTCTAAAATGCAAAGTATTAATTTCGTAGACAGTCTACTAGCCAAGTAGTCGACAGATTTTGCTACGAAACTCTACAAAAAATGTTTTAAGATTAAAACTATATTTTTTCTGGTGTATGCGCCTGTTTAATCGCTTTTTAATCGTGACTGAATGTACTTAATTGTTTCAATGGATTTTATGATTACTTACCTACGTGTCAAACGTACTGCTTCACAAGCTTTTTTTATCAAAGTACCTTGATAGGATTAATTAAAAAAAATCATATGTGCATTAAAAATACTTAAGTTTTTTTTTAAAATCAGTATAATCCCTATCTCTCAATACAATATTTATAAAAAACTGACTGACCGACGACGTACAGCTTTAATCACTTGGTCTACACATGAACCTTATATTTTTAAGGGCTAAGGTTTATTATTTTAATTAGAAACTTGTTGTCTTAACGAACTTTGTTCTGACCAAAACTAAGAACACTTAGTTTTAGTACTTTAGTATACCAAATTAGAATTTCGCAGAACAGTCCACGTTTTCTTAATAATTAAGTTTAAGCCCCAGTTAAAAAAATATCAACTATATAATAATTTTAATTAACACGTGGTTCAATAAGTCCCGAGATTAAGTACCTACTAAAACAAGGTTGTTTTTATAAAATTATTTTTTATTCATCAACGTAGTCTCCTCCAAGAGCGATACAGTCCCTCCAACGCTTTTCTAACTTTTCTATCCCATGCGTGTAGAACGATTTGTCTTTGGCTTCAAAATAAGACTCCGTTGCTGTGATAACTTCACTATTTGAGTCAAATTTCTTACCCTGGAGCATTTTTTTGAGATCTGCAAACAGACAGTAATCGCTGGGGGCCAAGTCTGGCGAATAAGGGGGATGAGGAAGCAATTCAAAGCCCAATTCATTAATTTTAGCCATCGTGCTCACAGACTTGTGACAAGGCGCGTTGTCCCGGTGAAACACCACTTTCTTTTTGTTCATTTGAGGCCGTTTATCCGCAATTTCGTACTTCAATCGCTCCAATAAGCACATGTAATAGTCACTATTTATATTTTCCCCTTTTTCAAGGTAGTCGATGAAAAGTATTCCACGCGCATCCCAAAATATAGACGCCATAACCTTACCGGCCGATTTCTGAGTCTTTGGCCGCTTCGGGCGGCTTTCACCAGCCGCTCTCCACTCCGCTGACTGCCGATTGGATTCCGGTGTAAAATGGTGTATCCATGTTTTATCCATTGTCACATACCGACGAAAAAAATCCTTTTTATTACGATTCATCAGCGCCAAACATCGCTCTGAATCATTGATACGTTGTTCCTTTTGATCAGTTGTAAGCAAACGCGGTACCCACTTGAAAAAAAGATTTTTCATGGCCAAATTTTTATGTAAAATAGTGAAAACACTACCAGCTAAAATCTTCACTATCTCGGCTATCTCGCGCACTTTTATCTTCCGATCTTCCATTACGATTTTGAGGACTTGGTTAATATTTTGTTGAGTCACTGCTTCATTTGGACGACCTGAGCGTTCCCCATCTTTTGTGTCCATGCGACCGCGTTTGAAGTCGGCATACCACCGACAAATGGTTGCTTTAGAGGGAGCTGATCCCGCATAACATTTCATAAGCCATTGCTGTGCTTCAACGGTATTTTTAGGGTTCCGTACCAAAATGGTAAAATGGAATCCTTATGGTGCGACTTTCTGCGTCTGTCTGTCCGTCTGTCCGTCTGTCCGTCCGTCACACTCGATTATTTCAGTAACTACCGAAGCTATCGAAATGAAATTTGGAATAGTTGTGTATATTAGTGGCCCAAAGACACTGGAATTAAAAAAAAATGGAAATTATTTTTGTTCTTATTTAAAAAGGGGGGAAAATCTGAGGGTTGAAATTTAAAAGTGAGATAACTGTACTGTGTGGGGTATCATATGAAAGGGTTTACTTTGTACATTCTAAAACAGATTTTTAATTATTTTTAGTTATGATAGTTTTTGATTTATCGGGGAAAATGTCTAAAAAAATACCGTTCCCCCCCCCCTTATCTCCGGAGTTTACCAATCGAAAAATTTGAAATAATTATGGTCAATAGGAATTTACGTATATTTTACAAAAAAACTATAGCCAATGCTCTAACTAGCATAGTTTTTTTGATATTAACAGTAAACCTCTACAAACAAAGTTAGTCTTGCGGTTCATTAACAAAGGTAATTATTTATTAATAATGGTACGGAACCCTTCTTGCGCGAGTCCGACTCGCACTTGCCCGGTTTTTTCCCATTAAAAAACAATGTTTTATCAACACGTGAAACTCGTTTTTTCCTATTGTATCGAAACTACAAGCGTAGCGTCACTTAAAATGTCTGCAAAATCAATATTTTAATGTTCCATTTTTCCAAAATGTTACACATATCTTAATTTATTGAAGGCTAGTACTTTTTAAAAATCAAAAGATTTTTTAATTATACACGCCATTTCCAAGTTAGTCTCGAGACTTATTGAACGATCTAGATACTATAGAAACACTAGATTTTGCATGCGATTATGTGGTACACCAAGTGGTATCAAAATCGGTTGAACAGATGATGGGCCGTAATGGTGAAGCAGATAGACAAGCACACTTTTGCATTCACAATACTACCTACTATAGAGCCGAACACTTTTCTCTATTCTTTGTAGTACCTACTACAACAGCTAACTTTTTTTACAGCTGTTCGACGGCTATGCTGTGCGCTGCGATCATGACAGAGCATTGGGAGCACGTGTCGTGGGAACGCGCCGCGCTCGCCGCTCTCGCGAACGCCTCCAACACGGCGCTTCACTGGCTGCTCGATGAGAAAGTCGTGAAGGTAGGCATCACCCCGTGTTATAACACCTGTCCCCCTAGCCAAGTTACATACAATTCGTGTCTATTATCTTTCTATAATCGTTAACGCTTTAGCAGAGAGAAAAAAATAAGTGAATACTTAGTCTACCTATGGTTAGCGTTTTTAATCGCTAACACTAGCATTAACAATTATAGAAAGAGAAACGAAACGTAAGTAACATGGCTAGGGGGGCAGCAGTATTACCTAGTAGTCCAACAGCTGTCTTTAATCAGTGCTGCCATCATGACAGAGCATTGGGAGCACGTGTCAAGTCAACATGCAACGCCAACGCCTCCAACACGGCACTGGCTACATGATGAGAAAGTCGTCAAGGTGGTCTCCAGGTGTTATACCACCCTTAGCATTCCAACAGCTATGCTCAGGACAGAGTAATGGGAGCACGTGTCTATATGCAACGTTCTCGCCAACGCCTCCAATACGGTGCTTCACTGGCTGCTTGATGAGAAAGTCGTGAAGGTACCAGGGTTATAATTACCACCGTTAGTAGTCTAAACTAAAAGCTATGCTTTGCGTTAATTGTTATAACTTTGGAGTGTCAATATGCAACGCCAACGCCTCCAACACGGCACTGGCTACATGATGAGAAAGTCCTCAAGGTAAGCTGCAGGTGTTATACCACACCACCACTAGCTGATGCCCGCGACTAAGTCCGCGTGGATTGAGTTTTTTAGGTTCCTGTGGGAACTCCTTAGTTTTCAGGGATAAAAAGTAGCCTATGTCACTCTCCAGGTTCTCAACTAGAACCATGCCAAAAATCACGTCGATCCGTTGTGGCGGGATAGAAGGACAAACCAATAAACCAACAACAACTTTCGCATTTATAATACAAAAAAAATAAAAAAAATACAAAAATATTTATTTCTTCTTAATGCGATACAAAATTTTTACATAGTGATTGGGGCCAACCCTTTAAGTTACCACTAACAACTAGTACTTGTGGCGGGCGGCCCCGATCTTCCATAACATATTACTAACATAAATTAGTTATATTTAAAAGTTATTTTTATAAATTAAGCATAGTACAATATAAATATGTGTGGTGTGTTATGAGTGTGCGTGTGTGTGAGTGTTTGTAAACGTGTGTGTGTCTATGTGGTGAGCCACTTGGCAGTGACTAGTGACTACCCAAACTCACTGCTATTAGAAGAGTACAAAAGGAACATGTGGATCGGTGCATGCACGTGTTATTATATGTATACTTGTTGCATCAAGTTTTCTGTTTCATCATAGTTTAATTTAAGCAACCACTCAGAAACTACTTTTTTACAATCATGTAATGACAGTTTATAGATGTTCAACTTGTTGTTTATTATGTTGTAAAGATGAGTCGATTTCCTTGTGAATTGTCGGGAAGCAAATTTAGTTTTACTAGGAATCGTGTGCAAAACCATCTTTCGTTTCCTCTTTTTAGATTTTTCAATGTAAATGGTACCCTTTTATGAGCTTTTAATAATGAGTTTAACAGATATAATTTTCTGACTGTTAGCAATTCACAATGTCTATAAAGGTCTATGGTTGAGAATCTGTACCTATGGTTTGAAAAACATTACTTTTAGTAAAGACCTTTGACCGCGCTCTACTTCAAGAAACTTTATTTTTGAGGCTGCACCCCAGGCTAGGATACAGTATCCCAGGATAGATTGGCCCAGTGTTACATAAATCTGCGTTAACAATTTTTTAGTTGTCACATGTCTCAGTGCTTTAAAAATCCAAATAAGTTTCCTAATTCTACCTAATTCTAACATTACTCCCAGGTATTTTATTGTAGTTACTTTATTAAGAAATGGACAGCTACAGTTTACAGGGTTTAGATTATTGCATTTATGAATTTTAATTTGGTAATCATTGTTAGGCTGTGTTTTAGAGTTTATTATAAAGCATATATAAGTAGTTAGATTTTTCAGTATTTAACGTTAAAAGATTTGCTTTTAGACATTGAGAGATTTTTGAGAGGCCTGATTCAACCATATTTTTAACCGACTTCCAAGACATGCTAGAGAAAACTATAGCAGTGTCATCAGCATAAGAAAACAGATGGCCACCGTCAAGTTTTAAATTACATAAATCATTAATGTATATTAGAAACAGGGTTGGTCCCAATACACTTCCTTGTGGGACGCCAAATGTCAATTTAGAGTCCTCACTAACATAGCCCCCTATTTTGACACGCTGAGTTCTATCATGCAGATAATCTCTAAGCAATAATAGTGCTGTACCTCTAATGCCAATTCTTTCAAGTTTCTGTATTAGAAGGGGAATAGAGACGGTATCAAACGCCTTTTTAATGTCCAAAAATACCGTTAAACATTTTTTACCTTTGTCTAATTGTTCCGATAATATTAAGTATGATTCGCTTTATACGTCCACTTACACAGCAACTATGGGGCATACTTACTACCATCGCTTAAAGCAGTATTAGGTGTTTTAAAATGACAGTTTGATATGCCCTTAAATAAGGATTATAATTCTGAAACAAGAGCGTCAACAATATTAAAATATTGCTGTTTTAAGCGATGATAGTCCCCCAGCCCCAAGCCACAGCGAAACTACTAAGCTATTAGTACCGAAAAATCCTCACTAATATTATAAATTTGAAAGTTTTAGCCGGTAACTTTTTCAAGTCTCAACCCCTGAAACGATTATTACGAAAATCTTGCACCCTGGAGACATTGGATTTTTCATTCTATATACCTACTAGGTACCTAATCAAAGAATTCCCACGGTTTAAAAAAACTTAATCGATGCGGACTAAATCACGGGCATAATCTCGTCATTAATAAAGCTTTAATATACAATTTCATAAATCTGGATCGTCGGAAGAGCCATTTATCAATGTCCGTGGATCATATTTTGAGAAGCTAAAATATTTCAAGGGAAAAATGTCATGTGCCTTCGCCAGTGAAATGATAGATTTGTTCACAGGATTTACTAATGGCATGGAATATTTAAAAGATATTTTTTCGCTTCTATTTAAAAACTTGTGTTTCATTTTATTTTCGACTGGTTTTTCATTTTTTTTCTACAACCTCCGTGGCGCAGTGTTGATCTCTGTTGCCTTTTAACGTGGGAGGTCCCGGGTTCGATACCCGGCAGGGTCGATTTGGGAATTTATAATTTCTGAATTTTCTCTGGTCTGGTCTGGTGGGAGGCTTCGGCCGTGGCTAGTTACCACCTTAACGGCAAAGACGTACCGCCAAGCGATTTAGCATTCCGGTACGATGCCGCGATAGAAACCGATTAGGGGATGGGACTGTGCGTACCTCGCACATTATAGTACAGATATACTTACGAAAGTACTTACGTCACTCGTTCCCGCGCTCACAGCTGTTGAATACCTCCATATATATACCTATACCTTTTACCTACAAAGTACCTCAGACATATTTACCTTACCGGCGCTACGAGGCGCTACCGTTTACCGGGAAAATGGAAGAAGGAACAGGAAAATGGGAAAACCAAGAGAGAAATAACGTACACGGGAGATCGCTTTATTATCACAGCACAAGAGAGAAATAAGACACGGATTCACGTAATATTCTTTATTGCCTAGCTGACATAGTTCCAATGAATTCCAGATAACAGGAAGGTGCGAGGTCAATCTTGAAAAAGACAGAAGCTCGCTGGAGATTCAAAGGAATAGTCAAGCGTTGTCTCGTTCCTAGGTCACACTCACCGATAACTGAAGACTGAAGAACTGAATGAAGATCAGGCAGTGTATTGTAAGGGAAAAAGTGGTTCTGAAAATAACCGTTTTAATTGCCTTGATCTTGCGATGCCGTCGTACGCCAACAAACACCATGGAGCACCATCAACACGCATTGGGTCTATTCGTGGGTCCGCGGTCCGGCACTGAGGCGCGCGTCTTAACGCTATCACAGTTCGCGGTTCACTGCAGCGGCCAGCGGATCAGACTGAGCTCCTGCGCGGCCGCCGCGTCCCGCGCCCCGCGCCCGCGCACCGCGTCTCGGACGCAAGCCACGCCCACTTTCCACTACACGCGTCATTTAATTATTATTATTATTTATTGAATTCAGGGAAATTGCGCGTTACCGAGAACAAGCATTGCGCGCGGATCTGTTTGCCGTTTTTATTGGTTTTAATGTAAGGTCTCTCATTGGTTGTTATGTTGTAAATATTTAATCTTATTTTCTATTGGTTGTTAGTACTTAAGGTTTTCTGTATATATATCGCTAAGTTTTACAAATTAAATTATTCCTTATTCATTTCTCAAATCAATTGTGAGTTTTAATATTAACCAGCTCGTGAGATCCCGCTACAGTGGTGACCCTCCGACAAATAAGAAGAAAAAAGGAATCAACAAAAGGCTGAAGTTATGGCCGAGCAAGAATCAAAAATCGTCGAGGAAACAAAAATCGCCGACCTGGCTGCGATCTCCGTGCAGTCAAGGCTCCTTCCATTTTGGCGCACTGTTCCAAGAGCCTGGTTCGTCCAGTTTGAAGCAGTCGTCGATCCCTTGAAGACATCAGATGACCAAAAATACCGATACGTCCTTTCGAAGCTAGAACCGGCCGATCTACAGCACATCACCGACCTACTATACAGCCCACCTGCAACGGGGAAATATGAAGCCGTGAAAAATCGACTACTCACCGTTTACGAAAAATCAGAAGTCGAGAACTTTCAGAAACTCATCAGCGGTCTAGACATCGGCGACCAGAAACCCAGCGTGTTGCTTCGAAAAATGCGAGAACTGAACAACGGCCTCATCACAGAAGAAGGTTTGAAGATCGAGTGGCTCAATCACGTGCCAGCCCACTGTCGCTGCGTGCTCTCTATCAACAAAGAATCTTCGCTCGACACGCTAGCAGCAATGGCAGACAGGATGATGGAGTACGTTGGGAGCACGTCCGTCAGCACCGTGGCAGCGGTATCAAACTCAACCTCTTCAGCAGCATCATCTACCAGCACCTGCGAGCCAGCGTATTCAGAGATCCTATCAAGGTTAGAAAAACTCACATTACAAGTGGCGGAATTGCGAGCACGAGATACTACGCGTCAACCATTTCGCGGACGCTACCGCTCTCACTCGCGCTCATCATCATCATCTCGTGTGAAGCCTGGCGATCCTACGTGGTTATGCAGATATCATCACAAGTTTGGCAAGAAAGCAAGACGCTGCGAATCACCGTGCGCACAACGTAACAAGACGACGGAAAACTAACGTCGACACCGACCGTGGCGGATGTCGGTGTCCCCATGATCAGCAACCGCCTTTGTGTTCATGATCGCGACTCACATGAACGTTTCCTCGTGGACACTGGCGCTGACATATCTGTTTGGGCTGCAACATCGAAAACTAAGAAAAAGGCCGCACATACCTACAAACTCTACGCGGCAAACAATACACCGATAAATACCTACGGCGAAAAAACAATCAAGCTCAACCTGGGACTACGGCGCAGTTTCACCTGGACATTTATTGTCGCAGACGTGAAGACTTCCATATTGAATGCAGACTTCCTACGTCACTACAAGCTCCTTGTGGATCTTCACAGAAAAAAATTAATCGACGACGAAACCAAGCTTACCGTCGACGCTATTGAAGTATCAACAACCGCCGAGTCCATTCGCATCGTGAGCTCCGACCAACAATATCACGACATCTTGAAGCATTTTCCTGGCGTTCTCCGACCCATGTCTCTAAAGCAGCCAGCCAAACACGACGTCGTGCATCACATCGAAACGACGGGCCCTCCGCTTTCCGCACGCGCCCGCCCTCTACCGCCCGACAAATACAACGCCGCCAAAGCCGAATTTGATCGGATGGTGGAGATTGGCATTTGCAGACCTTCAAGCAGTCCATGGGCCAGCCCTCTACACGTCGTAACGAAGAAAGACGGCGGACTCCGGGTATGCGGCGACTACCGAAGATTAAACTCAGTGACGCAACCCGATCGCTATCCGATACCACGCATTCAAGATTTCACATATCCACTCAACAACAAGAAAATATTTTCGAAACTTGATCTCAAGATGGCGTACTACTGGATACCTATGGCAAGTAAAGAAGATGCACAGAAGACAGCAATAATCACTCCGTTCGGGCTATACGAATTTACATGCATGACGTTCGGTCTACGAAACGCGAGTCAAACTTTTCAGCGATTCATGCATCAAGTTCTCCGAGGTATAGAAGACTGTTTCTGTTTCGTCGACGACATTCTCCTATTCTCAGAAGATGAAGATAAGCATAAGAAGCTTCTCCATCAAGTCTTAGAACGTCTCGACAAACACGGCGTCACGCTCGTCGTCGTCGTCGTCGTCGTCGTCGTCAACCGATGGACGTCCACTGCTGGACATAGGTCTCTTGTAGGGTCCTCCACAAGCCACGGTCTTGCGCCGCCTGGATCCAGCGACGTAAGACATCACGCTCAACGTCGACAAATGCCAGTTCGGAGTTGAAACTATAAACTTCCTAGGCTACGAAGTTTCCGCCAGCGGTATCAAGCCGACGAAAGATCGCATCGAAGCAATATCTTCGTATCCGAAACCGAAGACAGTCGTCGAGCTACGACGTTTCCTAGGCATGCTTAATTTTTACCGAGATTGCCTACCTCATCAAGCCGATTATCAACACGAACTCAACAAGTTTCTTCACAACAAGAAAAAGAATGACAAAACGCCAATAGAATGGACACCGGAAGCGAACGAAGCTTTTGAAAAATGCCGCCAAAGCATCACCGAAGCAACAACGTTAAGCTACCCTGTTCAAGGTTGCGAACTCGCTATAATGACCGACGCCTCAGATCACAGTTTAGGCGCAGTACTACAACAAAAGGTTGAGAACAACTGGAAACCATTAGCATTTTTCTCGAAGTCAATGAGTCCTACGCAACGCCGCTACAGCGTGTATGATCGCGAATTATTAGCTATGTACACGGCTGTAAAACACTTCAGAAGATTGATTGAAGGCTGCGAAGTAACAATACTCACTGATCATAAGCCTCTCTCTTTCGCACTCAGCAGACCTGCAAGTAGTAGCGACACGCCGAGACGAGAACGACAGCTACACTTTATATCTCAATTTTGTTCGAGTATCAAGTACATCAAAGGTGAAGAAAATCCAATCGCCGACGCCTTATCACGAATCGAAGACATCCAGAACTCAAGTATCATAGACTACAACCAACTTGCAATAGACCAGAGCAACGATGAAGAATTGGAAAATCTGAAGAAACAGCCTAACTTAAAGTTCGCCGAAATAACTCTACCCGGACTCGACCGACCAATCACATGCGAACTATCGACTGCATCACCCCGTCCGTATTTACCTAAAACATACCGCTATGCCGCATTCAAAGCGCAACACGGGCTATGTCACCCCGGGGTAAGAACCACACGGAAGCAGATAGCATCGAAATTCTTCTGGCCAGCCATGAACAAAGAAGTAGCAACATGGGCCAAAGCATGTGTTAACTGTCAGCGCAGCAAGGTACATCGTCACGTCGTCACTCCTCTGGCGGAGTTTCCACCTTCTCAACGTTTCGAACATATACACATAGACGTCGTGGGACCGCTACGATTATCGAACGATTTCAAGTTTTGCGTCACCATAATAGACAGATGCACCAGATGGCCGGAAGCCGTTCCAGTTCAAGACATCACCGCAGAAAGCGTCGCAAAAGCACTCTACGAAAATTGGATAGTCCGATTTGGCGTCCCGCTCAGAATTACAACAGATAGAGCACAAAATTTTGAGTCAGCACTATTCAACACACTACTGAAGAGATGGGGCATATCCAGAATCCGTACTACAAGTTATCACGCCCAGGCCAACGGAAAAGTGGAACGATTTCATCGTACAATGAAGGCAGCTCTCATGGCGCGCGGTGCAACGACAACTTGGGTAGAAGAGTTGCCCACCGTACTATTGGGTTTACGCACCGCACTACGTGAAGATAATCTCAGCCCCGCACTGATGACCTACGGCGCAACCCTACGAGTACCGTCCGATTTTTTCGTACCTACACAGTCGAAAATTGAAGATGCAGAGTACGTGCGACGGCTAAGCGAAACAATGGCATCGCTAATACCTACAGACCGTACGATATCGTCACGACCTACGTTCGTACACAAGGACCTAGCTACATGTACGCACGTTTTCGTTCGAAACGATGCGGTCAAACCACCATTGACCCCGCCATATGATGGACCCTATCAAGTTCTAAAACGTCACGAGAAGTACTTCAAGTTACAGTTACCACTACGTACAACCGTGATATCACTGGATAGACTAAAGCCGGCCTACCTACTTAATGAAGATGACGTAAGCGCGAGCGACACTGACGTCACGTCGAAACGCAAGAGATCGAGTTCACCGAACCATGATCCAGTCGGACCATATGGAACACTGAATTCGACTCCAGCTGTTTTACCTACGCCACCTTATATCACAAAGCGAAGCGGACGAGTAGTAAAGAAAAACGTACGCTTTGCTTGAAGGGGGATACTGTGCGTACCTCGCACATTATAGTACAGATATACTTACGAAAGTACTTACGTCACTCGTTCCCGCGCTCACAGCTGTTGAATACCTCCATATATATACCTATACCTTTTACCTACAAAGTACCTCAGACATATTTACCTTACCGGTGCTACGAGGCGCTACCGTTTACCGGGAAAATGGAAGAAGGAACAGGAAAATGGGAAAACCAAGAGAGAAATAACGTACACGGGAGATCGCTTTATTATCACAGCACAAGAGAGAAATAAGACACGGATTCACGTAATATTCTTTATTGCCTAGCTGACATAGTTCCAATGAATTCCAGATAACAGGAAGGTGCGAGGTCAATCTTGAAAAAGACAGAAGCTCGCTGGAGATTCAAAGGAATAGTCAAGCGTTGTCTCGTTCCTAGGTCACACTCACCGATAACTGAAGACTGAAGAACTGAATGAAGATCAGGCAGTGTATTGTAAGGGAAAAAGTGGTTCTGAAAAGAACCGTTTTAATTGCCTTGATCTTGCGATGCCGTCGTACGCCAACAAACACCATGGAGCACCATCAACACGCATTGGGTCTATTCGCGGGTCCGCGGTCCGGCACTGAGGCGCGCGTCTTAACGCTATCACAGTTCGCGGTTCACTGCAGCGGCCAGCGGATCAGACTGAGCTCCTGCGCGGCCGCCGCGTCCCGCGCCCCGCGCCCGCGCACCGCGTCTCGGACGCAAGCCACGCCCACTTTCCACTACACGCGTCATTTAATTATTATTATTATTTATTGAATTCAGAGAAATTGCGCGTTACCGAGAACAAGCATTGCGCGCGGATCTGTTTGCCGTTTTTATTGGTTTTAATGTAAGGTCTCTCATTGGTTGTTATGTTGTAAATATTTAATCTTATTTTCTATTGGTTGTTAGTACTTAAGGTTTTCTGTATATATATCGCTAAGTTTTACAAATTAAATTATTCCTTATTCATTTCTCAAATCAATTGTGAGTTTTAATATTAACCAGCTCGTGAGATCCCGCTACAGGACCATCCTAGACTGCATCATCACTTAGTTACCATCAGGTGAGATCGCAGTCAAGGGCTAACTTGTAGTTGATAAAAAAAAATTAAAGTTAGGACAAAGAAAATTAAAATGTAGTACCTACCTACATTAGCCAAAATTCTTTTGTGAACATGCCCAAAGTAAAATTTGAAAGCACTAAAATACAAGTCACCATTTTCAAGTAAAAAGGTGAACCTTATCTTACTCTTAGTTTAGTTACAACTTACCTACTAGTTAGTTTTCAGTTTACCTAACTGTTAATTAATGTTATTTATTGTCCTAATTAAAAAAAGTAAGTAAGTAGGTCCATTTTCTTTTGACATTTAGGTAGCTTAGATAAAGATAGTGTGCGTCATTATAATATGTACATAGATATTATAATATAAGCGTATTTTTTCGTATCTAAACAATATACCTAATTAAAATTCTCTTAGGCATAAGTCCCGCTAATATTTTTGCATATTATTATCACATTATTACAGAAAATAAGCAATATTTTTCAACGAAATAACCTTGACACATATTTTGCTTTGCACGCCATTTAAACACTACACACAAAACTTAACAGAGGATAGGTGGGTACCTAATTAGTATGAATCAATAATAAATTACTTATTCAAAGCCAATCCGACTCTCGTAATTCGGTTGATGTGAGGTAGGAATTAAGAACAAAAGAATTTTAAAAAAACCGGCCAAGTGCGAGTCGGACTCGCGCACCGAGGGTTCCGTACTCAAGAAGTAGGTATAATTACCTTTGTTAATGAACCGCAAAACTAACTTTGTTTGTAGAGGTTTACTGTTAATATCAATAAATTACGTTTGTTGTATGGGAGCCCCCCTTTAATATTTACTTTATTGATATTTAATTATTTCTTTTGAAAGGTAACAAGTTAATATTCTGTGAAAATTTGAACCGTCTACCTGTTACCGTTTTTAATATTGAGCAAAAAAATACGAAAAAAACACGTTTATTGTATGGGGTATTGTACCCCCCTTAATATATATATATATATATATATATATATATATATATATATATATATATATTTAATTTTTAGTATTTATTGTTATAGCGGCAACGGAAATACATCATTTGTGAAAATTTCAGCTTTCTAGCTATCACGGTCTATGAGATACAGCCTGGAGACAGACAGACAGACAGCGGAGTCTTAGTAATAGGGTCTCGTTTTTACCCTTTGGGTACGGAACCCTGAAAAATATCTTATTTTTCAATTTTAATTTGGAGCTGCACCAATTGTTTATTTTAAAATATTTTTTAAAAAAATGACCAGTTTTAATGTCAGAGAATAATTAGGAAGAACAAAGGAAAAATATAGTTACTGTGGTGTAGTCACTGAATAGATAATATTCCTAGTATAATACAGTGATAGCCAAGTGCAAGCTCAAGGTTATAGATACACCCTGATTAAAGAAAGCATTGTTTTATATTGCCTCTGGCAGATTGCTCCCTTGGCCTTCGCTTTAAAAGCGTACTTTCTTTCTTTTACGATATTTTCCGTGGCGTTGTATTGTCTGAAACTTGAATTGTATGTATTCATTTAAGTACTTATTTTGTGGTTTCTGTGTTACCTACAGGGAAAGTAAAAAAAGTTACTTTGATTGATAGAAAAGGATTTTCAGCGACAACTTTGTGCTGGCAGCAACATACCTAATAGCCTTGAATATTTTTTCGCTAAGCACGCGATATTACTGTGTAGGAGTAATAAATTAGAAATCACGGAAAATTCTTTATAAATTGAGCGGCAAAAATGGCAAACGGATAGCAAGTTTATGGTCTTACTTAGTGGACGATAATATAGCTAAGCTATGCATAAGTATTTTTCGCAAGGTTTTCCCGAAATCAATTCGATGATTAATGAGCAATAATATTAGGTATTTTATGTAGGTAGTTGCCAAAATTATTTTTCAAACACGGCTGTAACATTTATTTATTTGACAACTAAAACAGATTACAATAAATTTTGCTCTAACCTAGTCTTATCTATTAATAACATTACTACGTAATATTACTTTATAACTAATAAGAATTTTATAGTTCTTATTTTGATTTATCGGTACTTAGGTACCAACCTATTATCTAGCCTAGGTACCTATAGATTTGTGACACGATTTATAAATCTATTTAGCTTCGAGTTCTTATTTAAGGACATAAAGTTTTATATTATTTCTGAAATAATTTTATCTCACAGAAGTTTTAACAAGAACAACTATGTCAAGTTGTAGTTAGCTAGGTAAGTAGTTAGCCAAGAAAGTTAGCACTTATTCGGGAGAAACGAATGACGGAAGTTATTCCATTACGTCATAGGTATAAGTTGTAACCAAAATTCAGAGATAGGCTTTGAATCACGGACATCACGACGGGACATCATAACTAAAGTGAAATCAAAAAACATTTGCAATGTTTATTTATGTACCTATCTGTATAAATAAAATGTAAATAATCATACTAATATTATAAATGCGAAAGTGTGTTTGTTTGTCCTTCAATCACGCCGCAACAGAGCAACGGATTGACGTTATTTTTGGCATGGGTATAGTTGAGAACCTGGAGAATGACATAGGCTACTTTTTATCCCGGAAAATTAAGGAGTTCCCGCGGGAATCAAAAAAAAATTAAACCACGCGGACGAAGTCGCGGGCATCAGCTAGTAAGATCTAAGTTTTAGTTGAACCTATCGAGAACTAGTAGTTAGCTAGAGCGATTTCAACTCAGCTTCATATTCAATTCACTGCGAGCTAGTACTCGTAGCTACACTGGCAGACAGCCGTTACACACCTTTAGTATTTGCATACTTTCTTTTGTAATATAGGTACCTACCTAATTTGTAAGCTCTAATTTACCTTGCTGCTGAGAACTGGCTTTTAGATTTATATCCAGGTTCCTAACATTTTACAAAGAAAATAAGAAACGTAGTCTACATCAATTCATTAAAGAACATAGGTACATAGTATCTACCATAATTTTTTTTTCAACTCACAAATAATTAATTATTTAAGAATGAAGGCACTAGAAGTTCCGCGACAATAGGTAATCTATGTGGTACAGTGTGTAGCCCGCAATATTCACCATACCACAGAAATATAATATTAATAAGAATAAGTAGGTACCTATTCTGTGCTAAGCACAGCTATAAGTTCGGGATACACACTGTACCGCATAGATAGACCTATAGATATTGTCGCGCAGATATTGTCGCGGATTACCTATAGCGAATTAAACTTCTAGCTAGTTCCTTCATTATCATGGACTTCCGCAAAGTAACGCCTGCTTCTATCCAATAATTATAAAGTATTACGGCAGGTTTCTGAATTGAGAATTTCATGTTGAGTCTGTCTCAAAGACTACTTAAGGACTAATTAAGCAATTTTTTGTTTCTGAATTGATATTGTGTAAGGTTTGAGAGTTGGAGCTTGCTGTTTTTGCTTGAATGCGTAATTCAGAAACCGGCCCAATACCTATCATTTCAGAAACAAAAATTTGCTTAATTAGTCCTTAAGTAATCTTTGCGACAGAACGAACATGAAATTCTCAATTCAGAAACCGGCCGTTATTTCGTAGGTATATAATGTAATAAACGGGTATACCCATACGTAACATAATACCTAGATATGACGATTATTTCGACTCCTTTACATGTACCCTCCTATCGTTTCGTCAAAATACCGACAGCTTAAATCGTCATAATTATCGTGGTATGTACCTACTACCTATTTATTACATTAGAATACCTAATACCTTATTACATTCAAGCTACGCAGGTACGAGCAAACCCAGTGTTTTTTTAATCTGATAAGTACCTAGCGTATGTTTGCAATATGTGAGTTCTTAACCAAAACAAAAGAACAGGTATATCAGTGGCTATAACAGAGCTCTATAGCTACATTACAAAGGTGGGATCGGAAAAGCTTGTGCCAACTGTATTGCCGCAATAAAAAAGTCGCAAAAGGCTGACATTTCGTATATATGTCACCGTAAAATTGCAAAAACCGTTAGATTGTAATCTAACTAGCGAAATTGTAAATTGTCGACAGATTAACGCATTATTTTCCGGTAGATTGTAATCCGTTAGGTATATTAACCCGATAAATGAGTATTTATTTATGTCGAACCTTAACCTAACGTACAAGAAAGGAATAAGAAAACGTAAATACAGCGAATATTTCAAAAATTGACACTCAGAACATTGAACGATTCACAATATGTCGAAAGTTTACAAGTTCGCTAGTTAGATTACAATCTAACAGTTTTTGCAATTTTATGGTGACATATATCTACCCTGGAGATTCGGATCACGTGCGGCAAAAAAAGTTTTTTGGCACAATGAACTTTGTAGGAAAAAGCTAGCACAGTATGTATTGAAGTTACGACGCTATTCATACGCTTTACTTACTGCTCTTTTTATATGTTTTTATTTTTCCATATTATAAAGTGGCGTAGCGACCAAATAAAATTACTTTTCTTTTTTCTCCCGCCTATGCCAAGTAGGTGAACGATTTATGCAATGGCCCCGTAAACGATTACGTGTAGTTTCTAGTTTGGCAACATTTGCTTATCTCATTGGATAACTGGACGCTAATGCTCAATGGCAAGCAAAAGCTGTCCAAGTCAATCCAAAAATATTTTGAAATAAGTAAGTACAAATTTTCAGAAAAAAATACTGATATAATTTAAAAAATACTGATATACTTATTTCAAAGAAAATTCGTTGTTCTAACTAATATGGGTTTATTTCAGTTTGTTAATGGAATTATGGGAGTTTTCTCCTGCCTTAATAGGCATCTTTGATTAGGTATTTCAAGGCAGGAGAAAACTCTCATAATTCCAAATACATCAATCTTTTGCTTGACCCTATTTTCTATTGATAAAATAAAAACGTTATTAAAAGGCGCGCTGACGTTTGTAATCTCGTTTAATATAATTAAAACATTTTAGACTTTAATTAAATATATTTACCACAAGTTACAGGAAATTAACTATAAAATAAAATTTTAAACTAATCTTTAAATATACCTACTAACAAAAGATAAAAATAAAAACCTAATCAAAAAGACCACCCCTGGTTGCCCCTGGACCAAAGGTACCCATCAAACTTGCAGCATTGCCACGCTGAATGGCGATGGATAACCTTTGAAATTAAAACAATTATAAGTAATAATATTATAAATGCAAGTGTGTCTGTCTGTCGTATACGCTTTCAAGGCCGATCTGTTCAACCGATTTCGACGAAATTCGGAACACAGAGATTGTTTTGATCCTGGGAACTAAAATAATTCTCACATGACTTTTCAAGAACCTAAATCTACACGGACAAAGTCGCGAGTAGCATTTTCAGAAGGTTGTCTATAACTCAGACTTTATTATGATGTTTGAACTAAATGCACGAGTCTTTGTACAATGTTGTTGTTGTGAGTATCACTCGTGATCACTCATGATACGGTTAAATAATAATCGCAAGAGAATCCTTACATAAAGCGGGATTACGCCGCAACCAATTTGTTCTTAGGTACTTCTTACTACTACTTGTATGAGACTATCGACGTAAATCGCAGATTTATGATTTTTAAAATTAAAAAAAAGAACTCTGTGACAAAAAATAAAAGTAAGCGGATGAGATTTAAAGTGTTTAGTCTTCAATAAAATAACTGACAAAAATCCGAATCGTCACGTCGCGTAACCCTAGTCGTTACTTATAAAAGACTAGCGGACGCCCGCGACTTCGTTCGCGTGGCATAAGTTTTTTAATTCCCATAGGCATTCCTTAATTTTCCGGGAAGAACCCATTAAAAAAACCCGTCGATACGTTGCTCTATTGCAGCGTGATTGAAGGACTATATTACGTCATTTGGGATAGAATTTATAAAAACTGTGAATTATGTATTTCATAATTTAAACCGGTGCCCCAAATATCAAGTTTCACGGCTATTTAACTTGAAAAACGCCGGCCTTTTACACCAACTTACAACCCCCATTTTACCCGTTTGGGGGTTGAATTTTGAAAAACTGTTACACACGTACTTCTTTATATTATACCGAAAGTCAAAATACCAAGTTTCGTTGTTATATAACTTGAAAATATGTTGATAAATGAAGGACATTCATCCCCTATTTCACCCCTTTGGGGGTCAAATTTTCAAAAAATGGTGAAACACGTACTTCTGCATATCTAACTGAAAGCCCAAATGCTAAGTTTCATCACTATAACTTGAGAAATAAAGGACTTTCATAAAAATTTTCAACCCCTATTTTACCCCTTTAGGGGTGGAATTTTGAAAAACTGTGCCACACGTACTTCTTTATTTATTACCTAAAGCCAAAATACCAAGTTTCGTTGATACAACTTGAGAAATATCTTGAGAACTGAAAGACTTTCATATACAATTTCATCCCCTATTTTACCCCTTCGGGGGTAGAATTTTCAAAAACTGTGAAACATGTATTGCTTTATTTTTTACCGAAAACTCATATACTAAGTTTCATGGATATAACTTGAGAAATGACGGACTTTCATACAAACTTTCAACTCCTATTTCACCCCTTTAGAGGTGGAATTTGGAAAAAGCCTTCCTTAGTGAACGCCTACGTTACAAAAGGAAGCTACTGTCAAAATTTCAAGTCTCTAACCTTAGCCGTTTAGGCTGTGCGTTGATATATAAGTCAGTCAGTCAGTCAGGACTTTGAATTTTATATAAATAGATAAAGAAAAATTGACTCATCATTCAACCGCCACACGAATGCTGAATGGTGGATTTCTGGAAACTGTTCATCTCTCGACTATGAATTCTGCTGTACTTAAATTTCCAAGACTCATACTTAAATTATTTCATGTAATTTCATTTGGTGTGGTAGGTACTCCGTACTTAGCACAATCATTCATTTACTTCTAGGCTTAGTAAAATTAGCAATTCATTTGTTGGAAACAGTGTCCGCTTCTACAGTAAGCTCCCAGAAGACATGTTGAAGATGTCTCTGAATAAGTTCAAAGTTAATGTAAAACGTAAACTCACTGAAAAATCTTATTACCATGTAAAGGATTACCTAAACGACAAGGAAGCTTGGCAATAATTTGCTCTAATGGCTCTGATAGTTCCTTAATAAAGATGATTTGTGAGATGGTGATAATAAAAAAAAACCCCGGCTGAGTTTGTTGTGGGCTCTTCTCAGACCAGGGCGCGTTTGGAACCCTCGTAGCTTTAGTTTTAAGATACCGTAACCGATTATCACCATCACGTTTTATAAGTAAGTAATTTTTAACGTCAATAAGTGTACCTACAGTGTACCTATATTGAATAAATGATTTGATTGATTGATTGATTGATTGATTGATTGATTGATTTACAGTTATTTGGACTAACACAATTAGATTTACTTATAGAAACAAAGTGAACTCGACACGTATTCTTATTAATTGTGAAAGAACCGCTAGTTCCATACCAATTTAAAACCAGCTATTACTTTAAACAATAAGCCATGTAAATATTCCACAAATCCAATAACAGCTCTTTCAATAAGTTCATAATTATTATTAACAAGCCGTAAAGAGCAACGGCGAAGTTCCATACATCAATAGTATTGAGAAAAAAAATTAATGTACACGTGTGAAAAAAATATATTTAGTTAAGCGTCGAATACCAAGCTCTCAGAAGCTAGAATTTTTTTTAATGAACCTAGAAAAAAAAGATATTACGTTTTAAAGTTTTGCAGGTTAAGTGATAATGTCACTTTTGAAAATGTCAAAACTCCGTTAAAACATCACAGAATTATCGGAGATGTATGTTTACAGCTTTTTACTTTTTATTCTGAGTGTAGTCTTTAGGAAAACCACGATTTATATTAATACACAGTACCAGATGATCGCGACTTTGTCGCCGTGTATTTACCCATATAACCACAGACCACATTTATATGTGGTCTGTGGTTCTATGGTTATCCATAGAAGCACAGACCCATATAACATTAATTGGCATAAACACAGACCATCAGCATCAGTGTTGCCAATAATATTCTTTCATTTATTACCATTCTGTTAGAGATTATTACATAAAATAAATAAATTAAATGCTCTAAAGTAACAGAAAATCCACTAAAAAAGGACTATCCTATTGTTTAGGCAAACATCAATCAGATAAAATAATTACAATTTTTAAAAACGATATTAATAATCTACCAATTTAGATTTATTCTAGCTACTAGGTAGATTATATATGAAATGGTAACACTAAACTGAGAAACGGGAGCTAAATGAACTAAAAAGATTCCCTAAATATTTTATTTTTTTACCTAGGTTCAATTAATTAAGGTGAATACTTGATAAAATATAAAAAAATAAGCAAATTCCTTTCGTCTTTACCTTACTTGTGTACAATAAAGATGTGATCTGTACTAATTTCGCCATTGCTCTTTCGTTTTTCAGATCGAAGATACGAACTCCAGGAAGGGGGGCGGCACATTTTTGGTCCCAATGAATGGCGGTATTTGGACCATGTGCGTGTCTCTCGAAGGTACGTAATATATACAAAGCCACCACCACCACTAACGCCCACTACAGCCCATTAACGTCCCACTGCTGGGCACATGCCTCCGCTCTCAAAGGAGAGAGGGAATTAGAGCTTAGACTCACCACGCTGCCCCAATGCGGGGTTGGCGGGCTTTAAGGACTATTATCATGCTAGTGTTTTATTAACCGGGACCGATGGCTTGACGTGCTCTCCGAGGCACGGGGGTGAAACACCGCCAACTCCCTAACTCCGAGCTAGTAAGTACTGAGAATTTCTGGTCAGAAAAACCCAACACTTAGTTCACGACCCGGGACTCGATCCCCGGGACCTCGTCAGCCGCAGTCGTACATATGCTAACCACTAGACCAACGAGGCAGTTACAAGCAATAAATATTTATTAATTTAAATTCAAAAAAAATTCAAAGGCGACCAATTTTTTGGATGTGTACCTACCTAATCATACTAATATTATAAATGCGAAAGTGTGTTTGCTTGTTGGTTTTTTGGTTTGTCCTTCAATCACGCCGCAACTGAGCAACGGATCGACGTGATTTTTGCCATGGGTATAGTTGAGGACCTGTAGAGTGACATAGGCTACTTTTTATCCCGGAAAATTAAGGAGTTCCCGCGGGAATCAAAAAAACTTAAACCACGTGGACGAAGTCGCGGGCATCAGCTAGTCCGTCATAAAGGATGAAAAATCTAATCTAAACTTACTTAAACCGTCGCGTCGCCGTGATAAAGCGCATAAAAACGCGTTATCAGCGCCTCTCGAGTCTGGTGGTCAATAATGTACCTAACCAGGAATTTTACGATATCATCATGAATTGGTTGACTATAATATCATGAAATAGCCTGAACGTATGAAATAACTGCGTTTAGATAAGTATATAAAGTTGACCATTTCATGATATAGTTGACTGACTACCTATATCATAAAAATTCTTTCCAAAAAACCGACTTCCAAAGCCACTGTAAAGTAAAAAATAAATTTGATTTCTACACACTATGGTGAAGTCGGGCGAGTATAACAAAGATAGGCAAAGTTGATGCGTCAGGCTCGCCCGACTTCAACATTAGTGTGCAGAAATCAAATTTATTTTTTACTTTACAGTGGCCTTGGAAGTCGGTTTTTTGGAAAGAATTTTTATTTTTAACTTTTTAGTGTACTCTTAATACCCACGGCTTATGAGTGCAGTACCCTGCAGCATCAGAGTTGAAGAGCTGGGACTTGGGTTTAAGTATGAAGTCGCTGTTTGACACACATTATGAATTCACCATAAAAAAAAAGCTAAATCGCTATTTTTAAGGAGATCTGTACCCTGCAGCATCGAGGTTGAAGAGTTGAATCGTATACACGTGACTTCACCAATTCACCATCAAAACTTCCGAACTCCCTAGTTTTGAGTGGCGCGAAAAAACGCGCCGAATTGAGAACCTCCTCCTTTTTTGGAAGTCGGTTATGAAATGAGGAATTTTACGATCAGAGTGCCCAACAGAAGATTTTCTTCCCATCCCATTCGGTAGCGCGACTAATAATGGGGATGATGACAACCCAATCAAATCAGCAACTCTTTATCAAACTCAAAAACGGAATTTGTATGAAATAAATAGTTGTGACGTCATCAAATTTCAACTCGCTTTACTCTTTAATCTTCTCATTCTCTGTCTACGTTTAATCTATTGTTTAAAATGGTTATCAAACTTAAAACTAACCGAGGATGTTAATTTTAGGTCTTTTGAAAGACCCGCTATTTTTTTCAGTAAGAACCAATTTATTTTCGTCATAAGCATCATCCCTATTGTATGGAATTGTCACGCGCTTGATAGCTGGCACTCCACAGTCCACACTCGAAGTCCATCGCGATCGAATACGTAAAAAAAAACCTTTAGGCTTATTCACAAGCAGCAGCAGGGGTCTGTTCACAACACCGAGTAGTTGGTTGTATGGTCTGTGGTTCACAACATGTTTATTGCGACAGTTATACCTACTCATAAAATAGATGGCGCTGGAGTACCTTGTGTCGCGCTAGAACTCCGTCGCTAAGAAAGTATAATACTCAAATCCACGAGTGTTAATGTACAGACACAGACGGACGAGATCCTATAAGGGTTCCATTTTTATAGGGTTCCGTACAAACTTTTAATTTTTGAGAGTGTACCTATTATTAGGGTTATACACTCCTGTAAAGTACTGTAATCATCCCTCTCCTAAATAAGAAACTCTCCTGGCTGGCTGTGGGTATAATAAAGAAACTAGAAAGCCGAAGAGAAAAAGCCAAGCAATATGCAATAAGGGAAGATATGAGGCATATAAAACCAAACCTGGTAATCTCCACTTTGTCTAATTGTTGAGGAAGTAAAAAAAAGTGATAGCAATCGTTTAAAGGCAGTTAATAATGCAGAGTCTAATTATTATTGACATAAAGTAACATTGTAAGAAAATTTTGACTAATAGTAGTAAATAATTAGAAATAACTGTTATATTTTAACAAAATTAGTTTGGAGATTGCCGACTTTGATATGACTACAAGGACATTGCCATTTTTGATTTGATAGCCTGTGGAGAAAGCCAGCTTTGATATGCCAGCTCGCTACTCAACTGCGACGTGAATAATGTTGATACTTAAGGGTGAATTAAATTATTAAAAGTATGACTTTAAATTAAAATGAAATTTTATTTATATAATATTTAATATAGTAAAGTACCATATAACAATTAAAATTAAATTTATTAAACATAATATTACGACTTTGAGTAAGTAATAAAATCTTGCGTGGAAGATGTTGCAGCAGCACTCAGACGATTTCGCTAGGGTAAGTAAGGTTGACCCAAGTCAGTAAATGGATGGGAGACTTTGGCTTTTTCGATTCCTCCATGCCTCGAACAGAATCGTTATTATCACTAACATCTGATAATAAATAATAATAATTATTCTTATGCCTCAAAGGCGAAATCTCGTACTCTCAGGGTGTATGTGGAAGGAGCTGGGAGCCTACCGCAGGAAAACTCGATACCAATATGTGAATAATGGAAAGGGGTCCCCTCACCCCTCACCCTCAGCAATCCTACTAATATTATAAATGCGAAAGTTTGTGAGGATGGATGTATGGATGTATGGATGTATGGATGAATGATTGTTACTCTTTCACGCCACGAAAAATGAATCGATTTGGTTAAAATTTAGAATAGTGATAGCTCATACCCAGGATTAACATATAGGCTACATTTTATCTCGGAAAATTAAAGAGTTCCCGCGGGAATTAAAAACCTTAATCCAAGCGGACGAAGTCGCGGGCATCATCTACACTAGCGGCACGCTATGATGGCCGGTTTGACACCCGGTTTAATAAATAAATTTTGAGTCCTAAACCTAAAACAACATTCGATAAAATTTATGAATCTCTGCACATCACTATCGTCAATAAAGTAATACAATTATTTCCTTCAAAGTCGTTATCAATTAATACGGAACTCGTTATCAATTAAGCGGACAAACGTCAAACCGGCCATCATAGCGTGCCGCTAGTTTAGTAAGGAATACGACGCAGAGAAAGAAGTAAAATATAAATTATTGCATTTTTATAAAGTGACCTTAAATTCTTAGGCTGTGATCGTCTTCTTGTGGTTCACACACGACGTCATTTATAATTGGTGATTCTTCTTTATTATTATCTTCACAGTTTTGATTAAATAGATTCTTGTAAAAAATTAGCGCCTCCATATTTTGCCACTGCTCACCGTAATGAGTATTCAGTAATTTTTTCACATCATTAATTTTGTTGATGTTAGTCTTTATTTGACTACCCTGAATAATGTTAGGGTTTAAATTTTTGACTAGTTTATTTTTTTTGGTTACTTTTTTAAATACTCCCTCACTGCATTTATAATTAACATCACCTTTTACTAAAACGTTACCCGGTTGTTTAGACCGAGCTATGTAAAATCTTTTACATTTCTTAAATTGGAAGTGCCAAGTTCCAACATCCTTTATGATAGATGACATAGCACTTTTAAAATCATATACTTGACATTCTGCACCCATTCTGATAACTGTACTCCACTCACCTATAATTTCTAAGTAATCTTCAGGTCGCACTGTTATCTCTCGTTTTCTAACTTGTTTCTCAATTTGGGCAAAGATCCTATCTGGAGGGATAAAAGAATGTCCAACTATAGGGAAAACAAGTTCTAAACTTTTGACATTGATAGGTGCCGATTCCACCAACCATTTGGAGCACATAGCTATCATAATTGAGTTCTTGTTTTGACCTCCGCATCCATCTGCTATTAATCTTATTGTTTCAATGCCAGCGAGGTCAGTGTTCTATACCACCATATACTTACTTCTATACCATATAGCGCCGTATACCATAAGTCTATGGTATACGGCGGAAGATATCTCATTTGATCCTTTCTGAAACTCATTTTCTGTCCAACAATAGGCGAAAACGTTGTTCTTAGTTAATTTAGCCTTGGAGCTCCCTTCAACCACTGTGCAATTATATAAATAAATTTGGCGCGAATAATAGGTGCTTTGATCTGGTAATTTGGGTAATGGCATGTTTTTTTCGCAGTCAAACGATAATATTTTCAAATATGGCTGTTCTTCCTTCACTAAACTAAAAAATGCTCTTGCCTTGAGGCTATGTAACCTTTTCTGAACTCTAAGGGACTGCAGATTTTTTGGGTCTTGCTCTAATTTGATTTTTTCGACGAGTTGGAGGCATGTTGAACATACGTCTGTTCGTGGGCTTCCAAAACCAAGGGAATAGTTTCTATTAAATACTCTTCTGAAAAACCCATGTTTTACCTTTAAACATTCTTCTTGCTGTTGGGCATTATACTGTCTAAACATTTTGCTTATGCTTAGTTCAGCAGAAAGGTAATGTCTTTGAGATTTACCGCGTTTGTGCTTCGTCAACATTAAATCGGTTAATGAATGTCATGACTGCTTCTTTTTTTCGGGAAAATAAATGTGACTTGTGATCCCCTCCCCGTTGTTCTTTAACAGGTTCTCCTGTTTCGAAAAATTTTCTCATAACATACTGAACTCTGTGTTTAGTAATGTTCAGTATATTAAGAAAAGCTTTTTGACATACTGGTATACGAGTCTGTTTTGATCGACTGTAGATAGTAAATTTTGTTTGAAATTTTTTTTCATTATTTTTTTGGTTTTTCGGCCGCTTTCTTTTTGTCGGCACTGCTGTGCAACACTTAAGTAAAAATGCATCTTGGGTCTCTTTGTCTTTATACTTATAAAATGAACGATGAAAAACGAATAAATCGTCCATACTTAATGTGCTGCACTGGTAGGCTTTTTTTTCATGTCCACACTCAGGCCTTACAGGTAAAGCCTGAGGAGAGTAGCTGAAACAACAAAAGATGTTCATTTATTTCGAATATCTACAATGACGTATATTTTTTAAATAATTTTATGCATTCAAAATACAACATTACATAAATATGATTAGGAATAATTAAATAAAATGAGTATACAAATAAAGAGAAACAAAGTGATAATATTAAGTTAGTTAAAAATAGGTGAAATATTGCAAAAATACGACGCATAAAAAAGTACTAATAACAGAATTACACGCACATAAATTTAATTGCTTTGTCAAAATATCTCAGCACTCCAATTTTCAATTAAAATCACCTTAGGTACTATCCGCGTGCAGAAGGTTTTGCCGATGGCTGCCCTTCTCGCCTAGTATTATAGTAACAAAAAAGGCGAGCGCGAGTCGCAGTCGTTGGAGGCGGGAGGGGTAGTCATCGGCAAACTTTCTGCGCACGGCTTATACCTACTGAAACTCATAATCACTATATGGAGGCGTCTATATGGAAGGAGTATTAGACTCATTTAAAAAAAATTTATTAATATTCAGAATGTGGCTCAATCAAAATATTATAATTAAAAACATTCAATACAGATAGCATTACAGGGATTACTAAGTAAATAAAAAGTAAGAATTATCCAAGTATCAAAATGTTGTAATCATTGCATACTTACAGAGTTCTCTTTGCAACATTTTTCTTCCACTTATCTGGCTCTGCCTTACGTTTCCTGGTATATTTTGTAGTACACGGAGATGCTGTGAGTTCCATGTTTATTTTAAAGTAGTCTTAAAAAATATTATTGATGAAAAACAATAAAAAATTTGCGAAAACTGGTACACCGACGACGACGAAATCACACGTTCTGCTATACTAAATTCATTAATATGGCGTCCCAATGCCATGCTGTGATTGGCTGTCATGGATATTGCCACTTTTGAAATACATCACACTGGAGTTTGCCGCGTTTGGTTCGGAATCAATATTTTGGGAGCCTATTTCTATGGGATATTGCCGACTTTGACACATTATGGTTTTTTGCATGTAATTGTATGCCATAAATAAAAAATCTTGCATTCACAGATAAATATTGACAATTTATGGAGATTGCCAGGTTTGGTTTTATATGCCTCATATATAAGCCAGGCCGAGGACTTCCCAACTTCCCAAATCCCGGGTGATTTTAATTTTTAAGTAAAGTAGGCCGTGAATTGCTATTTCGGCCGAGAATTGAATAGTAATTTTCTCTAATTTGCGAGGAAACAAGAAACTTATCTATTAATTCGGAAACAGGACTTCATATTAAAAGTTCCATTGCAGACAACTTTAACTAATATTAGTCTAGATTAGTAACCGCATTCTAATCCATACTTAGGTACCTACTTCTATTATAAATGCGAAAGTGTGTCTGTCTGTCTGCTATGCTTTCACGGCCCATCTGTTCAACCGATTTTGATGAAATTTGGTACAGCTACAGGGATAGTTTGTACCCCGGGGTCCGGGGAACGACAAAGGCTACTTTTTATCCCGGGAAAATTCAACAGTACCCGCGGGAAACATGAACCTTAATCCACGCGGATGAAGTCGCGGGCATCAGAGTACTTAATAATTTTTGAAGAGAAAATTCCTGAATCTTGTCCCAATAACGGAATTATTATGCGTCCTAAACGACCACCTATTTTATTTCTCATTTCACGCAAATGTCTTCGTTTTACAAAGGCCATTGTCCGTACAAGATTAACTCTTTCTTTTTTATTAGATCTTTTTTTTACTTATGTAAGTATAAACGTGTGCCACTTAGACCTTAGTGCTTCTTTTCCTGTCCCAGTTCAAATTTTTATATGTTTTTAGAGGAAGAAGTATCAATATTATCAAGAGCAGGATTTCCAAAGGAGCCGCTGTGCACAAATTATTTGGCTGACGATGAAAATGAGGAACAAAGAAGTGATTGGCAACATCGTGAGTATATTTCCTTACAACTTGTTAGGTATATTTAACACTGCCATAATATTATATGTACTAAAAGTAAAGAAGATTCTCGTTACTATTTTTTTATTTATATAATTGATAGGCTACTTTATTGACTATTAAAATTTAAAAGATATGTATACAAAAACTAAACAAAAATTCAAGTCATGTGAGTTGGAGTGTCGCTATTTTTTATTCACATGACTTGAATTTTAGTTTAGTTTTTAATACTTAGTACTTACATCTTTTTTTATTTGTTAAATAATAGATATTTATATATTTTTTCTATTACTTATATGGAACGTGAAGCGTAAATACCGTAATTTAAGACTTATAAGAGAAAACGATTGCTTTGTTGTACAACAATGTTACAAATTATTGTTTTTGTCAACAAACAATAAAGCAGCGGAACACATTATTTAGGTTTACCCATCGGGTTTACCTCATAGAAGTATTTAAAAAAAAATTTGAATAACATTTTTTAATTGTTGGCAGGCATGCAGAATCTGTCCATTTCATGCGCGCTGGTATGCCTCATAGTGTTGGGGAGTGCAGCGTTGGTCGGCGCTTTTGGTCTCTGCAAACACCAAATCAGCGCCGTACTAGTTACTGGCGTCATGTATCTTTTAGCCGGTGAGTTTTATTTTACTTAACTAGATGATGTCTGCAACTTCATCCTCGTGGGTTAGAGGTTTTTAATTCCCGCGGGAACTCGGGATAAAAAAGTTGCATATGTTCTTCCCAGGGATACAGATTTACCAAATTTCATCAAAATCGGAACAGAGGCCCAATTGTCTAACCAAATCTTTGGAACAGTCTTCGATCGGAGTGCACTGGTTTTAAATATCATGTTCATAAAGACTAACAAATTAGGCACAGTCCATAGAATCGGTGAAAATCGTATTAAATTAACGATAAGTATAAACTCAGTTAATCACATTAACGTGTTTACGTCGAAAATTTCTTAGTGCGAAATCTTTCACGAGTAGATTCACAATTCGGCCAATTTGAAACCTCAACAACTCTTCATAATAATATATCCGCTGAACAACTGAAACCCTAGCTTTTGTAGGTTCGAACTGACCGTTTATTGTCCATTTACATACTTATAGTCTTCCATAGACCGACAAACCTATCTGACCCAGTAACAGCATCGCTGGTATCTATGAAAAATAAAATCTTTATTTACGTAATCATTAATAACAGATATTATGAGGGTCGAGTGGTCTAGTTGTGACAACGCATATCAGTCGAATAGGCATGATGACTGATTTTGAGAAATGGTCAGATTATGTTCGGAAGTATCTACTATTTCGAAAAAATATCTTATTTCAGTAGAAAAATAAAGTTTGGTAGATAAAATTAGCATTTGAAATTTAAATTTTAAAATTCACGCCAAAACGTTCGGCGGTGTCATGGCGTCGTTGTGACGTCACTATTGTTTTTACCAATGTACTCTGTGCGGTGTGCAGTAAGCAATAGTGTGATTTCAAAGCTCGAAAACAAACAATTGTGACGTCATTCGCTTCTTTGTGTTTTATGCAATATGGCGGATTGCTGTATTTTATAGTTTTATTTTATCAAAATAAATAGCAATCTCACTCGATGTTGAAAAATAAATACGTTTTTTATAATCCATGAATCCTATTTCATTAGATAAATTCATAATTGCATTGATTCTTGGTTACTGTCATCATGCCTATTGCGAATGACCCAAGTCGGTAACTGGAGTCGTTTCCTCCGAGAGCACGGTGCCGGTTATTGTCACTAACATCTCATAAAATCGTTACAAAAACCTAAGAGTATAAATACTCTTACCTAGTCGAGTCCTCTGCCGAAGGACGTGGGAATCCACCGCATTATTATCCCAAGAAAACTACTACCATTATTTGATTGATAGAAAGGGGTCACGATCCCTCATTAATGAGGAATACGAAGCAGAGAGACTAACAGATAAAATATTGACCAACAACATTTCAACATTAAAAAGAAAATATTTTTTGTTTCAGGTCTATTCGCCATGTTCACAATAATGATAATCCACTTCAAACGCGTCCAAAGAGTTTCAACCCGAGGAAGTTCACACGGGGACGACACAGCCGACGGGGTCATAGGCCCGCGTTACCCCGCTCTACCCTTACTATCAGCAAGAGAGTTCACTACCTCATGGTCTTTGGATCTCGGGTGGGGAGGTGTGGCTTTGGCGACCACTACGTCACTCTTATGGATATTACTATCGAAAATAATGAGATACAATCCTATATCGTCTATGCTGTTGTGAATTTTTTAAGTTGCTTATTAGTTCATACTAGCCTGCTACCCGTAATTTCAACGGGGGTCGGTTGATTTCTTGTTTGAATGAGAAATGGAATGATATGCTACAGTGAAATACATAACATAATGTTAAAATAATAAGTTATTCCTATATCTTCATAATATACTCTATGCTATTGTGATTTAGATATTTTTAAAACGTTTACACGGAAAGATTCCAATTTATAATTATTATTTTTATAAATACTTACTTACGAATTGTTTTACTTTACAGGTTCGCTTTTGATCCTTGAAGGAAGTAAAAGGCTTGACTTCAATTTTAGTTTGACTCAAATTGTAGTCATCCATTTATGAAATATCTTTCGAATCCTTTATTTTGTTCTTAAAACTAAAATATTAAAAACAAAACCCGTGTAAACGTTAAGTCAATTATCTACTTAATCTCAGTTAGTAGGTACGAGTACTTAAGTCATAGTACTATCTGGCGACTTTTACTGCGCCATCACAATCATTGACGTTTTAATGTTATCTACAGTACATTTTCGTAAAGAGCAGCTGGAAAAGAATATTTAATAAAAAACTTAAGTGTTATTTAAAATCAGTTCGCAAAATAAATATTTTATTTATTTTAAATGTTTATTTTCAATAGCTCTTTGGCCTAACGCAAGGCTGGGTGCCGACTGCCGTCCATTACAAAACATACACTACATATTTTATTGTTTAAATAGTATTCAAACTTTTTGCATCTTGTCACGCGTCCTTTTCACTATTACGCTTTAATAAATTCCTTCACTAAATAAACAAAATGAAAGTACTTATTTTGAGCTTCTATTTGAAGTATTTTTGAACACTCGAGCTTCTTAATTAATGTCTTGTACCTACTTACCTATCTATTTTTTGATACATTGTGATAGCGGCTTGGAATTCGGATTTTGCGAAATATTTTTGCCTATACTTCCGCCACTTTGCGCCAATTATGAGCTTATTAAAATTATATTCGCAAGCAATCGACTATATTGTCTTCTTGCACTGCTAATATTAGGTATAATCATCTTTTACTATACTGCCTAGATGCTTACGTATTTAATAACTTAATACATAAATAATTAACCATTAAATAGAATTTTTGTTTTAGTCATAAAAACAAATACAGTCAAAATCTGTTATAACGACATCGAAGGGACTGCTCATATTCAGTCGTAAAAACCGATAGTCGTAACAACCGGTGATTTTTAATGTGTATCGCGCAAGTACAAACAAATCGATAGGTAATTATTGGAAAAATATATTCATGTATAAAATTAAACTATGTACATTTTGTTTAATATTTATTTATTATTACACATAAGTACAATGCATATTATTTCTCTGGGTGCATAAAATCTGTAGTTTTAGTCTGTTTGGAACACTTCTGTTGTGCATAGATATTTTGTAATTCACGTTGGATTTAAATTAACGTATCGTCATAATTGCTCTTAACTGCATGCACATGTTTTGTTTCTAAGAATTAGAAAAGACCCTACACTAAACTAATTCCTAAACGAAATCCTATTGTTTTCTTTCCTGATTTTAATAGCCAGTGAAGACAAATGTGGATACCTATTCAAATTGTTTACAATACAGCTTAGCCGGTCGTTCTAACAGATCTAATTCTCCGAAATATAAGTTAAATGTAGTCGTTTAATGAGGTATGTCGTTATTAGCAATGTCGTAAAAAGCAATATTTTTGATAAGGCGGTCATATAGCTTTCAGCCGGGACCTTTGTTCTAGGTTAATATAACCGGCATGTTGTTCTAAACGATGTCGCAGTAAACGGTTTTGACTGTACTTACTTAGACAGATATGCCTACATAACACTTACCTCCAAATCGCTATTCCATAATTCTCTTTATGTTACGAATAGTCTAACTATGCATTAGTAAAAAATAAAGTTTTTACGTGTTATCTTCTGTGCTAAGGTGTACTCCAGAACGGATTCGCTTATCTTCGTATGGTTGGACACAAAACTAAATGTAACTAAACTAAGAGTCAAGCCACCCGTTCCTGTAAAGAACATGTGCTATTTGGTTTTTTTTTTGTTAAAGTAATTAGTCAAGTGACCAATTTAAACACAAGCCTAGCTTCTTACAAGGAATATGGGTCGGATAAATTAATTTTAAGTGTTAATAAAATAAACGAATAAAAAGTTGTGCGTTGTTTGAAAGTTGGTGCTGTGAGTTAAATATTACAGTAGTTATTCATAGTTTATAATGTTTATAGATTTAATCTAGCAGTGTTAGTAAAACATAGCCCTACCTACCTATCAACAGCATAAAATACTAAGATAGTGACAATAGTTGATATTAGGTAAACGCTTAATTGCTTTTACCTATATTATCTATGACCGAGTCATACGTTTTCAAGCTTTCATTCAAGATGTTGCAAGCAAGTTCCCGCTTTTCAGACTAGATGGCGTTGATGGCGTTGATGGCGTTGCTAAAAATACGCCCACATTCTTTGTTTGACAGGGCCCGTCTATGTTAATTGAAGTCGTTGTTAATAAATATGAATAACCGTTGGCCACTAGTCTTTTGTTAAAAATTGAGATATATGTCTATACTGACTAAACTAAATTTCGAAATGGATATTAAGTTTTATGCCATTGAAATTTAGTTCAGTCATTATTTTTTGCACAATAGAATAGATATCTCACATCAATTGCAGCTACTAGCTAGAGCCGTAACTTAAGTCCTATTATGTTGGTATGTTAATTAGGTATTTAATTAATTTGCTTAGATAAGTTAATAAATATTTACTTAGTCACTTTTTATATTGGATAATTAACTTTATTATTATGAATGAATCTACCTACCTTACTATTACTAATACTTGAACTTGAAGATGTTCTCATAATGTTTGTTAAGTTTATTTACTATAGTAATTTTTTATGTTATGCTTAGGTAAAACATATGTATTTGGTTAAAATAACATTACCTACTTGCCAACTTGAACTTCTGCAGTAGGTAGTGGTTTTTAAATTTAACATTAAAATTATCTATATTATGAACCGAAATAAAACTCAGCGAAGAAAATAAAGTGAAGTTAACTGAATAATATTCATCGATACCAACAAAGCTCAAAATTCCTTTAGTTTTGTTTTAATCTACCTACTTTGTGGTGTGTATTAGTTTTTGGCCTTAGGTAAAATAGAACTGACACCGCCTTCGATTATATGCATTGTGCATAATATATATGCACCTACTGTATCATAATCATCTTAAGTTAGAGTATTTTTATAATAATCATGCACCTACGCAACTTTTTCTACAGACTTTATTTTAGAAATTTAGTTAGGCCCAAACAATTTACTTAGTTATGACGACTTCACTAAATTTCCCGGCTGGGGAAAAAAGTTCCTGACTCTCTGGTCTGGTGGAACGATTCTGCCGCGACTAGACTAGAAGTTACCGCCCAAAGAGTAATTATATGTAACACTACGTTATATTACCGCCAGCGGCCAATGTAGATCCAACGTAGGACTTGACCTATCCTTATTGTATTTTGATGATCCTTACATCCAGTTTTTATAATAGGTGTAACCTACCTATCCTATCCTATAGATGTAATGTACCTATCTTGAAAAATGTTATCAACTGAAATAGAATCGAAGTTAATTAAGCTTTTATGCACCTTAAGAGAGCATCGTTTAATGTTCTTCATATTATTGTGAATGTATATTTTATTACGATTAATGTTGTTAATTGTGTTGAATAATTTTTGTAATGCATAAAGCAATATTACTTATTTTGTTTAAATTGTCTTTTATTTACCTAGACCTCACCTAGACCAAAGCCACAATCCAAACTTCAGTAGACCGTTTATAACATTGTCTAAAATCGTAGACAGAGAAGGCTACCTGTACCTACCTAATGCGTAAGTAGGTCTACTTACCTACGCTTTTTCTTTCGTCCGAGTCGACGTCGTTAACCGATTGACGTAAACCGTTAGACATAGCTCTCCTATGGTGGGATCTTCCACACGCCGCTAACCTAACCTCCGACATATTTTTTTGCATTACCTATACCAATTTCAACAGTATGGCAAAGTTAAACTAAAACTGAGTTTGAGTCAAGATATTGATTTCCTCTTTTCTTACTCTCTATCGTTAAATACCATCGCCTTGACATGTTGAGGTTAATAACGTGTGTACTTCGAAGCTCCGAGCAAAACAAAGAAAGTGTAATAATAATTAATTAAACATTTATTTACAAATCAACATTTCAAATAATATGTACAAAAACATTACAAGTGTATAACATTTTTAAAGGTAAAACTAATTGATGACTCATTGGTGCCTTCCTCGCCAATAAATAAGTCCGACGATATTAGTAGTCGATTACACATCGGCTGAACGCTACAGGATCAAAACAATTGGAACCCAGAGCCGTAAAACCAGTTATTTCAAAAAAACATCTGAACTGTGAGGTAGTCAATATGGTACCTATCATATACCTATACAAATTTTTTATTTTAAAGAGAAATCTCAACGCGAGGCAAGCACCAAAATAAAATAGAAATTTTAAAAAGTGCAAAAAGGGTCGTAAATTATTAAATAGGTTTAACACAGAAAAAATTCTCAGAAAACAGAATCATGGGAAAAACATTTAGCGAAACCTAAGGGTCATTGAAATGCGATACTACGTTATTTATCGCCTAAAAATCAACAGGGTCTACGCACTTAAACAGAAATGTTTTACAAACAGTCATAAAACACCAAAATTTCAATTTGGCCAGACAGCTAAAACTAAAGGAGGCAATAAATACTAGTTGACTACATTGTGTAAGTGAACACAGCGTTGGTAGAAATCGATACCAGATGTTGATGGACCTCTAACTATAAAAACAAAATTTAAAAATTAATGCTGTAGAAATCCTTAAGACAAAAAGTTCCCAAGAGAAAGGGCGTGGTCTAAGCGACTTCGCGATTATTGGTTAATACAAATGCATGAAAATTATGTGACCAATGAGGAGAACGAATACTGTGTGTAGTTTTTTTGCAGTGGCACTCGCTGGGGGAAAATCTAGCAGGGAATAAGGTGTGAGGACATCGGGAAAAAGGGATTATTCAAGCTCCGAGCGCAATTCAGAGAGGAGAGTTCTCAAATCCGCAAATTTATAACGTATAAAAATATAGAGTTCAGAGTAAAAATTGGGTCTAAAGTTTGTTTGTAAAATTAACGGTGTTAATTTATACTTTTCCACTTAATTAAATGGTTGTATAGATTCAGATCATATTATAGATAAGTTCTTTCGGGGAATAGGCTATTATAAGTGATTTTAGTGAGTGAAGCTGTTTGCTGAATATTCGGTAAAGTACACAATTAAATTAAATAAGGTATCGTAAACAAGGTTCATAAAAAGGTTGAGCAAATCTTTAAAGACATCTAGTCATAAGACGCCTGGCTAAATGAACGCAGACGCTAGCCTAGATTTTGTGTATGAGTTGATGATGAAAAATGGGAATAAAAATTGGTCCCAAATAGATATTATTATATTGATAATGCAAATAGTTACCATTCTCTTTCTGCTTATAATGTTGTATAAAAAGAATTGGGTAAGAGGCGTATTACGTGCAATGTTTGGACATTGCTGTATTGGAAATACTCCCGCATCAAACATTGAGTTGGGAATGATTTAACCCTTTAGATCAAGAAGAACTTGACCTTGTGTTTTTTGCACAGTGCACCTCGCGAATCCGCGAACCATCCGCGCGCCCCTCGCGCACCCCGCAGGTATCACGTTTCATAAACACTCCTACAAAAAAATACCCAGGCCACTTATCATGGTTCTGTAAACGGCATTGGCTTTATCTATAATACATCTTTATGAAGGTATGATTTATAGAAGCTGATGTTTACAAACAATTACATATAAACGGAAAGAATGCGTCAACGACCGCGATAACGATCGCGATTTTTCAAAAATATATTTTCCCGATAAAGATATTACATTTCAGTGATAATCCAGTCTAACACTGCACTAAATTACATATAAAAACGTAATGTATTGAGTTTTTATTTGTATTTGTCACCACTTGTCATAAAAATCAATAAATAACACAGAAAAAACCCAAAATTTTGGCACAGATTCAAATGACTTTTTACCATAGCTATATTTTTTTTATTTTTTTTCGCACTTGACGATTTAGTGGTGTCGTGTAAAGATGACTTAATAAACTTCTCTATGGCCTAAAGTTGTTCAAACAGTAATAAACTCTATAATTAAGATAAAACCGTTTATAATGGTCTGGACCGGCCCGGCCCCCAACGACCGCTTGCGCGCCTAAAGTATACTCCATGTCTAGAGTTATATAATCTGTGCCTTAAATCTTTCTTTATTATGAATCATGAATTAAAACTGTGTGCATGTGTGTATATAGTTATAAAATAAGGTGTATATTAGTCTTAAGCGGCTGTAAGAGTTTTTATCTTTGGAAATTCTCTTTTCTCTTACTTTAGGAAGCCTAGGTAACGAGAATTTTCCCACCAAATTGATACGATTGCTTCAACAATCGAATTTGGTGTAAATAAATTAAAATCAGTGTCTTCTCTTTAATAACACTCCATGTGGAGTAATATAAATAAATTTTCAGAAAATAAAAGTAAATTATATTAACAATCTCTCTTTTATTATTGCATATAAGTAACCTTACAGATTTATTATTGGAAGTTATTAAGATCTGAACAATTACTTACCTTTTGCCCTATAATAATTACCATTTAATGACTTGTGCTAGAGGTTACGGATAATATTCCAATAATGAATTTCACCCCGCATATCTAGATTTACAGTCACGATTCTTATCCTTAAAGAAACGAGCTAGGTAGATTCTATATAAGTTATCATATTTAATTTAGGTCTGCAGGATAAATTCTTAGTTAAAATCTAGAAGCAGATTTTGCTATAAGCAAAATCCATACACTACTTTTTATACAATAGAGCGAGTATTGACTTAACTGAATAGCTAAATTTAACACAGTCTAGGAAATTACTGCTTTTACAAAATTTGGCATAAGGGCTAAAGAGGCCTGAGCTGTGTACATAGGGTATTAGCGGCAGCAGAGAACAACAGTTTTTCTAGCATAATTATATAGCATTTGAAACTAGACGGCGATCTACAGCGACGAGAGCGAGGGACAAAGCGTGCGAGCTACATAAAACAAAAGGTCAGGTATACGACTATTGTATCGAGAAATGGGACGTAATCGCAGAGTATTTGGCACTTTGGTTGACTTAATATTGATAATTTGATTGATAGTGATTGACAATATAGTCAAAGTAATCGGCTACATGGCTGCGTGGTGACAAGTTGGCAGCAATGGTTCAGCACACCACACACAAACTCCTCTCGCAGATCAACCTCCGACCTTGAATTGGCCAATTCATAAACCTTACTATATGAAATGATAAATAAATTAAGTCCATGGACCAGGGGCGGGCTAAAATGCCCATAAAAGATAGATCCAGCCGTTTACGGATGTGGAAATAAAATTCGCTTCTGAGCGCATAAAAGGAGGTCGAAATGCAGCCCCAATAACAATGATTAAAGGCCTCGTGTAGGCGTAGGGAAATTTCCCCGTGCTCGGTTACCATTGGTCAGCTAAGATGCCTTTTAAAAGGAAATACACGTAATCAGCAACCATTCAATCCGACCCTGATTTGCAAACTCGATTTATTACATGTTACTATGCCATAATTTAAATAACTCTAAGTTAAACTTCGCGATAAGGTATCGATACAGATTACTAAAATTCAGGCGGATTGATTAGGTCTGCCTTACGCGTTCACCCAGCGTACTGTGCTAAGTACCAGTTTTACTGGTAATTCATGACAAACAATACGACTACCGGATACTGAAAGTGCCACTAACTCTACAGTGTTATTTTCCCTTTCCTTAGGTTTATAGGTTTCCTAACTTATACTAGCCACGATATTTTATTAGCTAAGACGATCACGCCGGTACCATCACAGAATTTTGTTGCCGAGAGACCAGGGATCTATGTACGTATTCGGAATGACGGTAGGAATCGTGACTTGTATGTGAGGTTATATGAACAAAAAAAAAAATGTATATATATATATATATATATATACATAGAATAAACAAGGAAAGATTTAAGACACACTGTGCATGTTATTATGTAAGATTATGTTGTATTTTTTTATAGGAATAGTCGAGGTGAGCGGTATATTTTTATAGATGTACTATTTACAGGGATCGTCGGGAGATTGATTGCAGTGACCGAGATACTAACTCTGCCTTATATTTTAGACTTTTTCCCTTGAACTTTAACCATTCATAAAATCTGTGTATATCCCTAGGTTTCTAAAACATCTGGTATAGATATTACGGTGGTCTTACATTATTACAATAATAAACTGTCTGTCAGATTTAAAAAGGGCGCGCAAGTAAAACAAGTAATTTAGCGTTAACGAAAATAGAACGGAAAATAGTAAATAGGCGAGTTTAAGTCGGACTAGTAACGATGCCAGCAGGTAGAAAGGGTCGCAGTGCGAAGCAGGTAGCGGAGAATCGACCAGAGACGAGTGTTGCAGGAACGAGCGAGCAAACAGAGACCGTAGGGAAAGCGACATTAGAGTTGATTTTACAAAAAATTAGTGATTTCGAGAAGAAATTGCAAAATTTGGGTTCGAGTCCCAATGCTACATTGAACGAAAGGGCAAGTGTTACGTCACTAGATACAGTTAGCGTAGTACGTAGTGAAGGGGGTGAAAGTGAAAGACAGGAAACTAGTGTAGAGTCTGCGAGTTCTAGTACGGCACTATCCGAGACTCGGAATTTATATGTGGTACAGCCGTCGGTTAGCAAACCAAATTTCGATGGGAAACCATTCACCAACCCTATTGCGTTTTTAAAGCGATTAAAGAAGTATATAAGGGCTGTAAATGGAATGGACCGCGAGATTGATATAGCGCTAGGTTGTATATCGGGGCACGCGAGAAAGGTTATGGAATTGTACTCAAAGGATTGGGTTACGTTCGCTGATTTCGAGACAGACTTTAGACGAAATTATTGGACCGAACAGATTCAAGAATCAGTAAGATATAGGTTAATTAATGCAGTTTATACAAGTGACTCAGGGATGTCTATGTCTGAGCACTTTGCAGAGCAAGCTGAGTCAATGCAGTCTTTGACTATTGCGTTTAGCGAACGGGATTTAGTAAATTCCATTATGCGCCACTATGCAATAGATATTCAACGATTATGGTTTACCAGAACTGAGGAAGTTAACATCATGAATGGGGCGAAGTTCCTTAGGAGCTTAGAACAAAACATTGTCGACAAACAAAAGGGAGCCGCGCGAGGCATTATAGGTAGTGGATTTAGAGGACGTAGGTACAGTGAGTCGCGGATGGCGCGTCCCATTGTAGCAACAATTTCAGCTAACAATTGGGCTAGTAGGGGTAATTCGACAAGGGGACGAGTCTATCGCCGAGGTCGGCTAGGTTATAGAGCGAATTTTAATAGACCTATTTTGTCTGAAACTGAAAGAGTCAGACCAGCCATTACTTTTGTAAAGGAGGGCGAAAGCTCTAATTCATCGAAACATGTGGGGGAGGGAAATTCAAAAAACTAAATTTCCCCACACTAGTAAGGTCCGATAGCTTAGTGTTGTGTAAAACGGGGAATAAAGGTATATCGGAACATAAAAGAATAGGTTTGGCTTATACAATCCTAACGAACGATGGATGGAAGCTTTAGGGGTCGGCGGAAATGGTATTACGCGAGCATTGAAAGGCGAGATGAATGACGGGGGTTATAGTTGCCAGTTAGAAATTGATAGCATAGGGATCTTGTTGGAAAACCAGTTTGGTAATATACTGGAATGCGACGAGTTAGACGAGGCTTGTAAGAAATGTTTGAGGCGAGGTTTAGACTTGTGTACAATGTTTCACGAACTCGATGAGACGATCGATGTAGGAATTGACTATTCTTTACCTAGATTACCAGAAGTATGTGTAAAGTTGTACGGTAGAAACATGAATGCGCTTATTGATACGGGAAGTCAGATTAGCAGAATGACTAGGGAGTTGTATGACTCGATCTTAAAGGAAAACATAATTTTACCTGAGATAGCGATCCCAACGGTTCAGATACAAGGAGCATTCGGTTCACTAAGTGAGAGCACTAATAGGTTAGTACTGATAGAGTTTCAATTAGGTAGTACCTTAGTTGAAGCACCTGTATTGATTATGAGACGTTTACCTAGATCATTGATACTAGGGTATGATTGGCTAGAACGAGTAAAAGGAGTGGTAAATTGCGATAGTGAGCGGACTTTGACGATCGAACACCTAGGAGTTAGGTCTTGCGTAAAACTAAATTCGGAATGTAAGATAGAAAGGCTTGGGGGAGTGACAAACGCCGCCAAAATTAATTTATTGTTAAGTCAAAATAGTAGGCCAGTAGAGTTAGGCGTGACGAGAAACGGAACAGACGGTGAAGTTCAAACGGACTATCACTTAGATGACTCGTGTTTAAGTAGTGAACAAAAGAAACTATTACTACCTGTGTTAGACAAGCATCGCAAGGTATTTGTTGACAAATTAGGATTAACAAGTAGGTACGAGCACATTATTGAGTTGGTAGATGAAACTCCTTTTGTGAAACATAGTTATCCGGTACCGTTAGCATATAGGGAACGGGTCAAAAAGGAATTAGAAGAACTAGAGAGATTAGGCGTCGTCAAACAGGAGGCAACCCCGTATTGTAGTCCTCTCACGTTCACTAAGAAACGAGATGGGTCGATAAGACTCTTATTAGACGCGCGCGAACTTAATAAGAAAATGATAGGTGATGCAGGGTCACCACCACTCACATCTGAGATTTTACAATCTTTTCATGGAGTAAATTATATCAGTCTGATTGATTTGAATAATGCTTATTTTCAAATACCTTTGCATCGGGATTCTAGGAAATATACAGGGTTTTCATTTATGGGAAGGACTTATATCTATTGTGTATTACCTCAGGGATTAAAGACGTCTGTGGCAGGATTTTCTAGGGCAATGGATATTATACTGAAGGACGTGCGTGAGTTTTGCGTGAATTATCTAGATGACATTGTCATATTCACTACAGGAGACATAGAACTACATTTAGCACATTTAGACCAGGTACTAGACAGGTTAGAGACCGCAGGATTGACAGGTAGGTTAGGAAAGTGTCGATTTTTATGCGTAGAGGTAAAATTGTTAGGACATATAGTGAATACAAACGGGGTACGTATGGATCCTGAGCGAGTAAAGGCCATACTAGATTTCCCCATACCTCGAACAGTAAAACAATTACGGGGATTTTTGGGATTAATAAATTATTTCAGAAGGTTTATTTCGAAATATAGCGAAGAGGTTAGACCGCTCTGCGATCTATTGAAACAAAATAACAAGTGGTCATGGACGGAAGAAATAAACGATTGTTTCGAGAAAGTCAAGAAATTATTCTTAGACACAATACTTCTCGTACATCCAAATCCGAAGGAGACTTATTATTTGCAAACTGATAGCAGTAATCTTGGAGTTTCGGGATATGTTTATCAATTAAACGAATTAGGGGAAGAGTGTATAATAGGATTTTGTAGTAAGTCATTGTCGGAGGCGGAGCGAAAATGGACAGTTACAGAGCAGGAACTGTGGGCAATCATCTTTAGTTTGTCGAAATTTGAGACGTATTTGAGAGGAGCACGGCTAGTGATTAGGACAGATCATAAGAGTTTGATATTTTTACAATCATGTAAATTATTGAGCGCACGTATGATACGTTGGGTCCATTACATGGGTCAATTCGACTATACAGTAGAACATGTGAAGGGTAAATTGAATACAGTTGCGGATGTATTATCGCGGCATATAAAAGGGACCACCGATGTATTAACAAATAAGACTGCGGGGCCAGAAATGAATCTATTCAAAACGACATTAGGACGAGTAGTACAGGAAAGATGGAGAGAGATAAGTAGTTATCAAGCGCGTGATAAGAGTGTTAGCGAAATAATTAGGCGTATAAAAATAGCAGGTACACCTGAATCAAGATATTATGTGCTCAAGGAAGGGATTTTATATAGGACAGGTAAAAATGGGGATACGTTGAGATTGTATGTCCCCGAGGTGTTGCAAAGAGATTTGATTATTAGCATACATGAAGAGTTAGGACATTTCGGACGTTATAAGGTGCTTGCTACGATGAAGCGTCGTTATTATTTCTCGAATATGTCTCGTATTATAGGCCGAATTATAAGGGCATGCGATATATGTCAGAAGGCAAAGCACGCATTAGAAACACATACAGGACCTATTAAAACAGTAATAGCTAAAGAAATAGGAGAGAGAGTTTTCTGTGACATATATGGACCTTTACCAGCAGGACGGTTCGGGTACAAATATGTATTCGTGATACAGGACTCTTATAGTAAATTAATTAGACTATATCCATTACGACAGGCGAGTGGAAAAGCTACGTTAACATGTGTGAGAAAGTTTCACAAACAGGTAGAGATTAGGACATTATGTTCGGACAGGGGCACAAATTTTACTTCAAAGGTTTTCGAGGCAGGTATTCATCAGTTAGGTATTGTGTTAACACACACATCTGTTAGGAACCCACGACCAAACTCAACGGAGAGAGTAAATAAGGAGTTAGGCAGGCTATTTAGAACGTACTGTGATAAGTCACACCGATCTTGGGTAGATTTATTACCAGACATAGAAGACTGCTATAACCAGGTTATACACACTACAACTGGTTATGCGCCAAACGAAATAGTATGGGGAAAACGAGTTTTTCTATCAACCGATTTTGATAAATGTGAACCAAACAAGACCGGTTTACAACGGGAGTCGTTAGAACAGATTAGAGAACATGCAAGACGGAACATAATAAAGGCGGCAGAAAATAGGGAACTCCATTATAACAAAAATCACAAGTTAGTACAGTTTGAGATAGGAGATTTAGTTAAGCTCAAAATTTTTTCAAAATCGGACGCTGACAAAAAGATAACGAAAAAATTCATGCGACTTTATGAGGGACCTTACGAAATCGGGGCCGTTCCTTACAATAATGTATACACTTTAATTGACGTTCGTACGAAAGAGATTAAAGGAAACTACAATGCGATCCACCTGTTTCGGTATTATGGAGATATTTAAAAGAATAGATTTAATTAGGAGTTAGAGTAAAATAGGAGAGCGAGGACTAACAGTATATTATAGAAGAGAAATAGATTTTCAAACGACTAGTATGGATGCCTAGGCATTAGTTAGACTAGGTGTATTAAAAATCTATTTGGGGGAGTGTGAGGTGGTCAATATGGTACCTATCATATACCTATACAAATTTTTTTATTTTAAAGAGAAATCTCAACGCGAGGCAAGCACCAAAATAAAATAGAAATTTTAAAAAGTGCAAAAAGGGTCGTAAATTATTAAATAGGTTTAACACAGAAAAAATTCTCAGAAAACAGAATCATGGGAAAAACATTTAGCGAAACCTAAGGGTCATTGAAATGCGATACTACGTTATTTATCGCCTAAAAATCAACAGGGTCTACGCACTTAAACAGAAATGTTTTACAAACAGTCATAAAACACCAAAATTTCAATTTGGCCAGACAGCTAAAACTAAAGGAGGCAATAAATACTAGTTGACTACATTGTGTAAGTGAACACAGCGTTGGTAGAAATCGATACCAGATGTTGATGGACCTCTAACTATAAAAACAAAATTTAAAAATTAATGCTGCAGAAATCCTTAAGACAAAAAGTTCCCAAGAGAAAGGGCGTGGTCTAAGCGACTTCGCGATTATTGGTTAAATTATGTGACCAATGAGGAGAACGAATACTGTGTGTAGTTTTTTTGCAGTGGCACTCGCTGGGGGAAAATCTGGCAGGGAATAAGGTGTGAGGACATCGGGAAAAAGGGATTATTCAAGCTCCAAGCGCAATTCAGAGAGGAGAGTTCTCAAATCCGCGAATTTATAACGTATAAAAGTATAGAGTTCAGAGTAAAGATTGGGTCTAAAGTTTGTTTGTAAAATTAACGGTGTTAATTTATACTTTTCCACTTAATTAAATGGTTGTATAGATTCAGATCATATTATAGATAAGTTCTTTCGGGGAATAGGCTATTATAAGTGATTTTAGTGAGTGAAGCTGTTTGCTGAAAATTCGGTAAAGTACACAATTAAATTAAATAAGGTATCGTAAACAAGGTTCATAAAAAGGTTGAGCAAATCGTTAAAGACATCTAGTCATAAGACGCCTGGCTAAATGGATGCAGACGCTAGCCTAGATTTTGTGTATGAGTTGATGAAGAAAAATGGGAATAAAAATTGGTCCCAAATAGATATTATTATATTGATAATGCAAATAGTTACCATTCTCTCTCTGCTTATAATGTTGTATAAAAAGAATTGGGTAAGAGGCGTATTACGTGCAATGTTTGGACATTGCTGTATTGGAAATACTCCCGCATCAAACATTGAGTTGGGAATGATTTAATTAATTTAACGACATAATTACCTAAAGCTGTGAACCTTGGTAACATACCTAAAGTATATTCCTTGTCTAGAGTTATATAACCTGTGCCTTAAATCTTTCTTTATTATGAATCATGAATTAAAACTGTGTGCATGTGTGTATATAGTTATAAAATAAGGTGTATATTAGTCTTAAGCGGCTGTAAGAGTTTTTATCTTTGGAAATTCTCTTTTCTCTTACTTTAGGAAGCCTAGGTAACGAGAATTTTCCCACCAAATTGATACGATTGCTTCAACAATCGAATTTGGTGTAAATAAATTAAAATCAGTGTCTTCTCTTTAATAACACTCCATGTGGAGTAATATAAATAAATTTTCAGAAAATAAAAGTAAATTATATTAACAATCTCTCTTTTATTATTGCAGATAAGTAACCTTACAGATTTATTATTGGAAGTTATTAAGATCTGAACAATTACTTACCTTTTGCCCTATAATAATTACCATTTAATGACTTGTGCTAGAGGTTACGGATAATATTCCAATAATGAATTTCACCCCGCATATCTAGGTTTACAGTCACGATTCTTATCCTTAAAGAAACGAGCTAGGTAGATTCTATATAAGTTATCATATTTAATTTAGGTCTGCAGGATAAATTCTTAGTCAAAATCTAGAAGCAGATTTTGCTATAAGCAAAATCCATACACTACTTTTTATACAATAGAGCGAGTATTGACTTAACTGAATAGCTAAATAACTGAATAGCTAAATTTAACACAGTCTAGGAAATTACTGCTTTTACAAAATTTGGCATAAGGGCTAAAGAGGCCTGAGCTGTGTACATAGGGTATTAGCGGCAGCAGAGAACAACAGTTTTTCTAGCATAATTATATAGCATTTGAAACGAGACGGCGATCTACAGCGACGAGAGCGAGGGACAAAGCGAGCGAGCTACATAAAACAAAAGGTCAGGTATACGACTATTGTATCGAGAAATGGGACGTAATCGCAGAGTATTTGGCACTTTGGTTGACTTAATATTGATAATTTGATTGATAGTGATTGACAATATAGTCAAAGTAATCGGCTACATGGCTGCGTGGTGACAAGTTGGCAGCAATGGTTCAGCACACCACACACAAACTCCTCTCGCAGATCAACCTCCGACCTTGAATTGGCCAATTCATAAACCTTACTATATGAAATGATAAATAAATTAAGTCCATGGACCAGGGGCGGGCTAAAATGCCCATAAAAGATAGATCCAGCCGTTTACGGATGTGGAAATAAAATTCGCTTCTGAGCGCATTAAAGGAGGTCGAAATGCAGCCCCAATAACAATGATTAAAGGCCTCGTGTAGGCGTAGGGAAATTTCCCCGTGCTCGGTTACCATTGGTCAGCTAAGATGCCTTTTAAAAGGAAATACACGTAATCAGCAACCATTCAATCCGACCCTGATTTGCAAACTCGATTTATTACATGTTACTATGCCATAATTTAAATAACTCTAAGTTAAACTTCGCGATAAGGTATCGATACAGATTACTAAAATTCAGGCGGATTGATTAGGTCTGCCTTACGCGTTCACCCAGCGTATTGTGCTAAGTACCAGTTTTACTGGTAATTCATGACAAACAAATACGACTACCGGATACTGAAAGTGCCACTAACGCTACAGTGTTATTTTCCCTTTCCTTAGGTTTATAGGTTTCCTAACTTATACTAGCCACGATATTTTATAAGCTAAGACGATCACGCCGGTACCATCACAACGTACACCTATTGCGTACACGCAACGTTTGTTTTCCTTTACCTTTACTTTACTCATAATTATACCCTATTCATATTTTAATTGATTTGATTTGGGGATTTGAATCTCAGCTAGTCTAAGAATTTTTTATTGAAGTGAAACTTCTTTAGAATCATTATGATTAGAAAATTCGATGAAAACGAAACGAAAAAGCGACACCAAAAAGAGACAAACATATTCATAATAGGATTTAGCCTGCGACAGAAATATGTATCTCATTATCTCGTTGGCTAAGTACTTTTCTGAAGTTTCACTTCTGCCGTGTGTGAAATTGCACACACACACTTTTTTTTGTATTTATATCCCAAATAAAAGCTTTGTTTGGGATCAGAAGTTAAGTTGTTTTCTTTCTTATACAAACTATTGTTATTCTTCAGTATCTTTAAACAAATCTCCTTCGAAGTCAATGTCTTCTGCCTTTCGTTTCTTAGCTCTGGGTCTCTTCCCGTGCATCATTTCCAGTTTTATTTTCTTGGCTTGTTTCTTCTTTTCTCTCAACTGCAGTTTCCGTTTGGCGGCTTTTTCTGGATTGTTGACCTTCTCTTGTAGTAAAATCTGACACAAAGAATGAAATAAGGTACTGTGAAAAATTAATTTCTTTCATCCAACTTATTCAGATGATCTACAGATATTCTGAAGACTTTATTTATTTATTTTTTTATTTTTTTATTTGGCAACAAAAACAGATTACAATACTGATCTAACCTAAAGTCTTATCTAATAACATTTTAATCTTATTGTAATCCTACAGAGTCGCACTACATGAGTAAGGTTCTATCGTGCAAAGTAAACCACAAAATAACAAACGGTTAATGATACCTAGTATAAGTAAAGCAAATACAGTGTTATCCTACTTAACGATTTTATACAATTTATTTATGAATTGAGATAACCTTGAGTTAAAAATATCAATATCATATTTTTCAATTTCATTATACAATCGACACATTTTTATGATAGGATTGTAATATGAAGTATTATTTCTACAAACTTCAAGTGAAAATGTTTTTGATCTACGGCATATATGCCTGGTGTTTAATTTAATCTGGGATAGCAAAGTGGGGGAGTCTATATTGGCGTGTAGTATTTTATGGAGGCTCAGCAAATCTTGCCGTTTACGGCGAATATGAAGCGGAGTAATGTTAAATTTTGTAAGGCGACCAGCATATGATGGGATTTGCCTGGAGATCCCGCATCGGAAAGCGAGTATTCTCAGGCATTTCCTCTGAACACTTTCTATATTTTTAGAGTGTGTAATTTACATCTCTATACTTTAATTTAAACCGGCAAGTATATGCTGCAAGCTAGACACTATAATATAACACAGCTAGAATCCGGAGCCGAAAGTCAGGCGAACTGTACTTCAATGGAAATGAAGAATGTACTGTACTTCAGTGACATAAAAAATCACTATGTTTGTATTCATAATATTATTAAGAAAAAAATTAATATGTTTCGCACTACCACCAATCACCAAATATTATATTGATATTGATGTGATGCCTCTCAGTTAAATTTATCTATATTTTTACAAGCTCTCCGAAAATAACAGAAAAAATACCGTTCAGTTTTATTCAACAATCTTCCTATTCAACTTCTTGCCAAGTATAACCTTTTACTTCCTTCACTAAAAATAATTTTTTAATTTCGAAAACCCACCTTTTTCCGTTCCGATCTCTTGATATTAAGCTTCGTCTGTACTTCAGCGGCCATCTTGCTGTACTCAATCTCCCCTATTTTCCTTCTCAACTTCTTGCCAAGTCTCCCAGCCAACTGTTTAGCGGCGGAAGAAGGTCCGTCGCCCGTGGAAAGTTCTCGAACGATCGCCGGCAGAATGACGTCGACTATTCGGTTTATATCATCGGTTTCGAGTGAACTCATAACGTGCAGCCACATTGTGAAAATCGCTGTTCTCTGGAAAGGTAATTCAGGTTTATGCAGTTTTTTTTAATCCACTACAAGTTAGCCCTTGACTGCGATCCCATTTGATGGTAAGTAATGATGCAGTCAAGGATTTTAGCGGGCTAACCTGTTAGGCTGTGTATGTTACTTACATATTTAACATAGCCCCCTACCTGTATGAGTCTTTGTAACTTAGTAGTGAACTACATTTTAAAAATCTATACTAATATTATAAATTCGAAAGCGTGTCTGTCTGTCTGCTACACTTTCCCGGCCCATCTTTCCAGCGAACAAAAACCTTTAACCACGCGGACGAAGTTGCAGGTATCATCTGATGATGATGATGATTTGAATTAATAGCATCATGCGATTTTTTTGTGTTATAAAATAAAATTTAACAAAAATAACCATGGTCGAAGCCCCTGCGTTGGCCGAGATTTAGTTAATATCCCAAAATTTACCAAACTTGGCACCAGCTAATATATCTTCGTTAAAGAATAAAGGTATACTTACAATATGCATAGAATTTGGAGCTTTAGCAACTTCCACATTGATAGCTTTCCTCTGCTTGAACAGTATCCATCTAATATTGACTTTAGCATTTCTGTCTTCATCCCTGTCTTCCGTCTGCACTTTCTTTGAAAGGGCAAAGCATGGCATGGCATGTACTAGCTTCAAAATTTGGAATAGGACTGCTGTAACCTGCCAGGAGTATAATAACACAATAAAAACTATAAACAACAACAACAAAATATTTTGTAATCCAATTCAAAATAATGACAATACTACTCGAAGGACCAAAAATAATTTAATTTTTTATTCGATGAGAAGCTAACTATGATCTCATGATCAGATGGAATCGCGCTGCCCTCAAAATGCTACGACAGTTTTTCTAACAAATATCATCAATTAAACTCAAAGCAAATCCATAACGTTAAAACGCTTGGCGGCCCGGATTTACTAGGTAGGTGTTCTCTAGTCACGACCGAAGCTTTCCGCTCTGAATCGACTTGGTCAAAATCAGAAACAGGTAGCTTAATACAGCGGAAGTGTTTCAGTCACACTTAAAAGTAGAAATTCTGTGTGGAGAAAGAAAAGCAAACTAAAAAGTACAAACCTGTTCAGCCATATCTTTCGACACATTAGGCGTATACTGCGCACACAAATCCAAAATCAGACTCCTCAAAGAGTTCTCCGTATCATAATAAATAAAGCCTCTATCGCTGTCCTTTTCTTTCGTATTCAATTCTTCTATATCAACATGAGATAGAACTGTTCCTAAAATTTTCGCCGCACGTAATCTGACCCACGCATGAGGGTAGGCCAATAATGCTTGACATTGCTGCGCTAGTTCATCATAATCGCTAACGAATTTTTTATTTTTCAAAGTGTCCGAGCAATGTATAGTTATTTTATCGATTAAATTCAATATCTGTATCAAACTATGATCTTTTTCCTTCTGTTTCTCTTCGTCGGTCTTTTCTCCATGATCAAGTTTAATTTTAACGAATCTACCCTCAGCTATATCGTTATTGAGTAGAAGAATTTTTCCGCTGACTAAAGAAAGTATGCTGTTCAGACGGTTCGTGAATTCTTCTTGTTCGACATTGACGAAACGGATGCTTAGTTGGGCTGCTAGTTCAAAATGTACAGGCTGAAATCAAATAATTCATATTTACATTTATTCTAGACTTAAAATTTTTGAATAAACTGAAAAAAAAACGAAACAAAAAACTAAACATTTTTCAAAATGGAAAATACCATGTAATTATATACGAAGCTTTCTAAAACACGAATTTATAATAAAAAACTAGATGATTCCCGCGGGAACTCTTTAATTTTCCGGGATAAAAAGTAGCCTATGTCCTTGCCCGGGATACAACCAACCCCTGTAGCAAATTTTATCAAAATCGGTTGAACAGATGGGCCGTGAAAGCGTAGCAGACAGACAGTACACTTTCGCATTTATAATATACTAGATGATTCCCGCGACTTCGTCCGCGTGGATTTATGTTTTTTGATTCCCGCGGGAACTCTTTAATTTTCCGGTATAAAAAGTAGCATATGTCCTTCCCTGGGATGTAACCTATCTCTGTACCAAATTTCATCAAAATCGGTTGAGTAGTTGGGCCGTGAAAGCGTAGCAGACAGACAGACAGACAGACAGACGGACAGACAGACAGACACACTTTCGCATTTATAGTATTAGTATGGACTAGATGATACCCGCGACTTCGTCCGTTTGGATTGTTTTTTTTTATTCCCGCGGGAACGTTTCAATTTTCCGGGATAAAAAGCAACCTATGTCCTTCCCCGGGGTACAAGCTCTCCCTGTACCAAATTTCATCAAAATCGGTTGAACAGATACATTTTTTTGATTCCCGCGGGAACTCTTCAATTTTCCGGGATAAAATGTAGCCTATTTCCTACCCCTGGATGTAACCTATTTCTGTACCACATTTCATCAAAATCGGTTGAGTAGTTGGGCCGTGAAAGCGTAGCAGACAGACAGACGGACAGACAGACAGACACACTTTCGCATTTATAATATTAAGTATGGACTAGTCACTAGATGATTCCCGCGACTTTGTCCGCGTGGATTTATGTTGTTTGATTCCCGCGGGAACTCTTCAATTTTCCGGGATAAAAAGTAGCCTATGTCCTTCCCTGGGATGTAACCTATCTCTATACCAAATTTCATCAAAATCGGTTGAGTAGTTGGGCCGTGAAAGCGTAGCAGATAGACGGACAGACACACTTTCGCATTTATAGTTAGCTAGATGATGCCCGCGACTTCGTCCGCGTGGATTGATGTTTCTTGATTCCCGTGGGAACCCTTCAATTTTCCGGGATAAAAAGTAGCCTACGTCCTTCCCCAGGATAAAACCTATCCCTGTACCAAATTTCTACAAAATCGGTTGAACAGATATGTTTTTTTGATTCCCGCGGGAACTCTTAAATTTTCCGGGATAGAAAGTAGCCTATGTACTTCCCCGGGATACAACCTATCCTTGTACCGAATTTCATCAAAATTGGTTGAGTAGTTGGGCCGTGAAAGCGTAGCAGACAGACAGACAGACACACTTTCGCATTTATAATATTAGTATGGATTTGGATACTAGACTAGATGATTCCCGCGACTTCGTCCGCGTGGATTTATGTTTTTGAATCCCGCGGGAACTCTTCAATTTTCCGGGATAAAAAGTAGCCTATGTCCTTCTCCGGGATACAACCTGTCCTTGTATCAAATTTCATCAAAATCGGTTGAACAGGTACATTTTTTTGATTCCCGCAGGAACTCTTCAATTTTCCGCGATAAGCCTAGCGTAGCCTAACGTAGCCTATGTCCTTCCCTAGGATGTAACCTATCTCTGTGCCAAATTTCATCAAAATCGGTTGAGTATTTGGGCCGTGAAAGCGTAGCAGACAGACAGACAGACAAACAGACAGACAGACACAATTTCGCATTGATAATATTAAGTATGGATAAGTATGGAAGTATGGATGTAAAAGGGAATCGAAAGAAAAGAAGGAAGGAATGATAGGAAGGTGAAAATATTGAACCTTTAAAACATGATTTGATTTGTGAAACATTAAATCTTTGCGAATATCTGATCTGAAAAGGTGTAACCTGAACACTTTCGGCAAAAAAAATGCCTACAAAATAGTTATTTGTTAAACAAGAGTGAAAAGTTGTTTTTTAACCGCGTGCTCAATTTTGATGACCGAGCAAACGAAGGATTTCAAAAATTTGAATCCTGAGCGTGAGCGAGGGAATCAAAAGAGCACGAGGTGAAAAATCTTTGCACTCGAGTGCAACACGTAACTTTTCATCTCACCTCAGCGAGGAAATGACTAAATGCCAAATTAAAAAAGTACACCAAGAAGGTTACGAGTGAGTTTTTAACAAATTAAAAACGGTTGTATGGAAATTCGGCACCATAAAGGTAGAAGTAAATAGGTTTTAATGATGTTTTGAATTCACAAACTTCATAGACGAGTGATATTTACTAATGTGCACACGATGTTTTAAATTCAATTTACTTTATCCTCAAGAGGATAATAACGGCTTTTGCATTCAGATATCGAAGAGTAAAAACACTCTTTCCGAGATGGTGAGATGAAATTTTTTTTTTTTTATGCCAAGACAGGAAGCCTTACCAAACTTTTCTTACCTGTGTGTCCTTAAAGAAAGCGAGAACCAAATCAAACAGTTTATTCCGCTCAAGTAGCGGGAATTTCTTCAACATGGCTTCTATACAGTTGGCGGCCGCTTCTCTACATTCTGGCGCGCTATCGTTGATCATACACGCGCCTAGCGATAGGAATAGAAAGTCCCCGTGGATTTTTAGTTGAGCCTAAAATTAAGGAACACTAAGTAATAAATCTTAATTATTTGAAGCAGATTATACGTCTTATTACAAGTAAAAGTTTTCCAATGACCTTGGTTTGGTAGTTTGGTGGAAATCGTCAGAAGAAGAAAGTCACCCAATTAAAAGGATAGTCTAAATAACGAGATGTTAAAAGCAAATGATCACAACATGAGTCATAACAATAACATAAACAATCAGGCTGTTGTGCACAATCTATAAGCTGAATTGATGTGACATGTCTAATTTTATAGTTGCTCTTATGAGCTTTGTGGAAAGGAACAGCACTAGATTTGGGAATGTGTAATTTAGTTTAGGTTACAGATTGTGCAAGACAGAATTGAATTGATTAATAATTAATCTTGCCAATAATAATGATTGATAATCGTAAAATTTTAATGTCCTCTCATCATTAAACCTTTGCCATAGCTGTAAAAATATCGATACTTACAACATTCAACTTATTGATTATCATATTATCGAGGAATTTCAAGGAAGATTCTCTTCCATGCTGCAGTTCGTAGTTCAGCTGAGTTACGAAAAACTGTACGTACTTGTCCAAACGTTTGCCGGGAGAGTAGTGCGTGAGATAGCTCACGAATATCGCGCGAGCATCATCTCTACAATAGATGACAATAATTAAAATACACATTAAAGTTGGGGCAATGAAAAAAAACCGGGCAAGTGCGAGTCGGACTCGCGCACGAAGGGTTCCGTACCATTATTAATAAATAATTACCTTTGTTAATGAACCGCAAGACTAACTTTGTTTGTAGAGGTTTATTGTTAATATCAAAAAAACTATGCTAGTTAGAGCATTGGCTATAGTTTTCCTGTAAAATATACGTAAATTACTATTGACCATAATTATTTCAAATTTTTCGATTGGTAAACTCCGGAGATAAGGGGGGGGGAACGGTATTTTTTTTGACATTTTCCCCGATAAATCAAAAACTATCATAACTAAAAATAATTAAAAATCTGTTTTAGAATGAACAAAGTAAACCCTTTCATATGATACCCCACACAGTACAGTTATCTCACTTTTAAATTTCAACCCTCAGATTTTCCTCCCTTTTTAAATAAGAACAAAAATAATTTCCAAATTTTTTTAATTTCAGTGTCTTTGGGCCACTAATATACACAACTATTCCAAATTTCATGTCGATAGCTTCGGTAGTTACTGAAATAATCGAGTGTGACGGACGGACAGACGGACAGACGGACAGACGGACAGACGGACAGACAGACGGAGAAAGTCGCACCATAAGGGTTCCATTTTACCATTTTGGTACGGAACCCTAAAAAGGGAAGGGAATAGAAAAAAAATAAACAACGTGGACGAAGGCGCGGGCATCATCTAGTTTAGAATAAGTCCAATTTCACCTTTAAAATATCTATCGACCCTACTTGAACTGATTTTGCAGTCTGTCATTTTAGACTCTCAATATTGGGATACAACACAGAGTAGTTGGTTGTATGGTCTGTGGTTCACAACATGTTTATTGCGACAGTTATACCTACTCATAAAATAGATGGCGCTGGAGTACCTTGTGTCGCGCTAGAACTCCGTCGCTAAGAAAGTATAATACTCAAATCCACGAGTGCTAATGTAGACAGACAGACGAGATCCTATAAGGGTTCCATTTTTATAGGGTTCCGTACAAACTTTTAATTTTTGAGAGTGTACCTATTATATTAGGGTTATACACTCCTGTAAAGTACTGTAATCATCCCTCTCCTAAATAAGAAACTCTCCTGGCTGGCTGTGGGTATAATAAAGAAACTAGAAAGCCGAAGAGAAAAAGCCAAGCAATATGCAATAAGGGAAGATATATAAGCCAGGCCGAGGACTTCCCAACTTCCCGAATCCCGGGTGATTTTAATTTTTAAGTAAAGTAGGCCGTGAATTGCTATTTCGGCCGAGAATTGAATAGTAATTTTCTCTAATTCGCGAGGAAACAAGAAACTTATCTATTAATTCGGAAACATGACTTCATATTAAAAGTTCCATTGCAGACAACTTTAACTAATATTAGTCTAGATTAGTAACCGCATTCTAATCCATACTTAGGTACCTACTTCTATTATAAATGCGAAAGTGTGACTGTCTGTCTGCTATGCTTTCACGGCCCATCTGTTCAACCGATGTTGATGAAATTTGGTACAGCTACAGGGATAGTTTGTACCCCGGGGTCCGGGGAACGACAAAGGCTACTTTTTATCCCGGGAAAATTCAAGAGTACCCGCGGGAAACATAAACCTTAATCCACGCGGATGAAGTCGCGGGCATCAGAGTACTTAATAATTTTTGAAGAGAAAATTCCTGAATCTTGTCCCAATAACGGAATTATTATGCGTCCTAAACGACCACCTACTTTATTTCTCATTTCACGCAAATGTCTTCGTTTTACAAAGGCCACTGTCCGTACAAGATTAACTCAATCTTTTTTTTACTTATGTAAGTACTAGCTGATGCCCGCGACTTCGTCCGCGTGGATTGAGGTTTTTTGGTTCCCGCGGGAACTCCTTAGTTTTCCGGGATAAAAAGTAGCCTATGTGCTATTCCAGACTATAATCTATCTCTGTGCCAAATTTCAGCCAGATCCGTTAAGCTGTTGGGGCGTGAAAGCGGAACAAACATACAAACAAACTCACTTTCCCATTTATAATATTAGTAAGGATAAGGATAAACGTGTGCCACTTAGACCTTAGTGCTTCTTTTCCTGTCCCAGTTCAAATTTTTATATGTTTTTAGAGGAAGAAGTATCAATATTATCAAGAGCAGGATATCCAAAGGAGCCGCTGTGCACAAATTATTTGGCTGACGATGAAAATGAGGAACAAAGAAGTGATTGGCAACATCGTGAGTATATTTCCTTACAACTTGTTAGGTATATTTAACACTGCCATAATATTATATGCACTAAAAGTAAAGAAGATTCTCGTTACTATTTTTTTATTTATATAATTGATAGGCTACTTTATTTACTATTAAAATTTAAAAGATATGTATACAAAAACTAAACAAAAATTCAAGTCATGTGAGTTGGAGTGTCACTATTTTTTATTCACATGACTTGAATTTTAGTTTAGTTTTTAATACTTAGTACTTACATCTTTTTTTTATTTGTTAAATCCATACTAATATTATAAATGCGAAAGTGTGTCTGTCTGTCCGTCTGTCTGTCTGTCTGTCTGTCTGCTACGCTTTCACGGCCCAACTACTCAACCGATTATGATGAAATTTAGTACAGAGATAGATTACATCCCAGGGAAGGACATAGGCTACTTTTTATCCCGGAAAATCTAAGAGTTCCCGCGGGAATCAAAAAAACATATCTGTTCAACCGATTTTGTTGAAATTTGGTACAGGGATAGGTTTTATCCCGGGGAAGGACAAAGGCTACTTTTTATCCCGGAAAATTGAAGGTTTCCCGCGGGAATCAAAAAACATCAATCCACGCGGACGAAGTCGCGGGCATCATCTAGTAATAGATATTTATATTTTTTTTCTATTACTTATATGGAACGTGAAGCGTAAATACCGTAATTTAAGACTTATAAGAGAAAACGATTGCTTTGTTGTACAACAATGTTTACAAATTATTGTTTTTGTCAACAAACAATAAAGCAGCGGAACACATTATTTAGGTTTACCCATCGGGTTTACCTCGTAGAAGTATTTAAAAAAAAAATTTGAATAACATTTTTTAATTGTTGGCAGGCATGCAGAATCTGTCCATTTCATGCGCGCTGGTATGCCTCATAGTGTTGGGGAGTGCAGCGTTGGTCGGCGCTTTTGGTCTCTGCAAACACCAAATCAGCACCGTACTAGTTACTGGCGTCATGTATCTTTTAGCCGGTGAGTTTTATTTTACTTAACTAGATGATGTCTGCAACTTCATCCTCGTGGGTTAGAGGTTTTTAATTCCCGCGGGAACTCGGGATAAAAAAGTAGCATATGTTCTTCCCAGGGATACAGATTTACCAAATTTCATCAAAATCGGAACAGAGGCCCAATTGTCTAACCAAATCTTTGGAACAGTCTTCGATCGGAGTGCACTGGTTTTAAATATCATGTTCAATAAGACTAACAAATTAGGCACAGTCCATAGAATCGGTGAAAATCGTATTAAATTAACGATAAGTATAAACTCAGTTAATCATACATTAACGTGTTTACGTCGAAAATTTCTTAGTGCGAAATCTTTCACGAGTAGATTCACAATTCGGCCAATTTGAAACCTCAACAACTCTTCATAATAATATATCCGCTGAACAACTGAAACCCTAGCTTTTGTAGGTTCGAACTGACCGTTTATTGTCCATTTACATACTTATAGTCTTCCATAGACCGACAAACCTATCTGACCCGGTAACAGCGTCGCTGGTATCTATGAAAAATAAAATCTTTATTTACGTAATCATTAATAACAGATATGAGGGTCGAGTGGTCTACTTAGTTGTGACAACGCATATCAGTCGAATAGGCATGATGACTGATTTTGAGAAATGGTCAGATTATGTTCGGAAGTATCTACTATTTCGAAAAAATATCTTATTTCAGTAGAAAAATAAAGTTTGGTAGATAAAATTAGCATTTGAATTTAAATTTTAAAATTCACGCCAAAACGTTCGGCGGTGTCATGGCGTCGTTGTGACGTCACTATTGTTTTTACCAATGTACTCTGTGCGGTGTGCAGTAAGCAATAGTGTGATTTCAAAGCTCGAAAACAAACAATTGTGACGTCATTCGCTTCTTTGTGTTTTATGCAATATGGCGGATTGCTGTATTTTATAGTTTTATTTTATCAAAATAAATAGCAATCTCACTCGATGTTGAAAAATAAATACGTTTTTTATAATCCATGAATCCTATTTCATTAGATAAATTCATAATTGCATTGATTCTTGGTTACTGTCATCATGCCTATTGCGAATGACCCAAGTCGGTAACTGGAGTCGTTTCCTCCGAGTGCACGGTGCCGGTTATTGTCACTAACATCTGATAAAATCGTTACAAAAACCTAAGAGTTTAAATACTCTTACCTAGTCGAGTCCTCTGCCGAAGGACGTGGGAATCCACCGCATTATTATCCCAAGAAAACTACTACCATTATTTGATTGATAGAAAGGGGTCACGACCCTCATTAATGAGGAATACGAAGCAGAGAGACTAACAGATAAAATATTGACCAACAACATTTCAACATTAAAAAGAAAATATTTTTTGTTTCAGGTCTATTCGCCATGTTCACAATAATGATAATCCACTTCAAACGCGTCCAAAGAGTTTCAACCCGAGGAAGTTCACACGGGGACGACACAGCCGACGGGGTCATAGGCCCGCGTTACCCCGCTCTACCCTTACTATCAGCAAGAGAGTTCACTACCTCATGGTCTTTGGATCTCGGGTGGGGAGGTGTGGCTTTGGCGACCACTACGTCACTCTTATGGATATTACTATCGAAAATAATGAGATACAATCCTATATCGTCTATGCTGTTGTGAATTTTTTAAGTTGCTTATTAGTTCATACTAGCCTGCTACCCGTAATTTCAACGGGGGTCGGTTGATTTCTTGTTTGAATGAGAAATGGAATGATATGCTACAGTGATTAATACATATCATAATGTTAAAATAATAAGTTATTCCTATATCTTCATATACTCTATGCTATTGTGATTTAGATATTTTTAAAACGGTTACACGGAAAGATTCCAATTTATAATTATTAATTTTATAAATACCTACTTACTTACGAATTGTTTTACTTTACAGGTTCGCTTTTAATCCTTGAAGGAAGTAAAAGGCTTGACTTCAATTTTAGTTTGACTCAAATTGTAGTCATCCACTTATGAAATATCTTTCGAATCCTTTATTTTGTTCTTAAAACTAAAATATTAAAAACAAAACCCGAGGGTCAACACAACGTCTTCTCCCGGACAGTTTCCCGCTAGATGGCGTTGTTAGGGCTTTTGACAGGTTTTTGATATTTTCGCAAAGTTCCTATGCACTGATTTTAAAACTGATTACACTTGCGCCAGTATATCAATGCGTATTATTTTATCACATCATTAGTTTAATTTAAAACGGAGCCATTTAGTCAAATAGTCCACTAATAAAAATCTGTCATATCGATTACTGTATATACGCAACCCCCACGCACACACTGACATCATGATTGCTATCCAAGTTCTGTGGTTCTAACATAAACTACGAAATGTTTACTATAAAATTGAACTAGATGGCATTTAAACAAAAACTGCCTAGTTTTGCTTAGTATTTTTTTTATTTAATTCAGATACAAGATAAACTTTGCTTTGACTGCAATCTCACATGGTTGATGGTGCCACCATGTGAGATGGTCGTAAGTGATGATGCAGTATAAGATAGAAGCGGACTAACCTAGTAGGGATAATATGGCAGTTTTTATTAAACCCATACTTTATACCCCTTTGGTTACTACATGGCATCGTACCGGAACGCTAATCGCTTGGCGGCACGGCTTTGCCGGTAGGGTGTCTTTGCTGGGGACGGGTGACAATAATGCGGCTAGGGTTGCCAACTTTTTTTGGAAAACAAGCTACTTCAAACTTCAATATACTTACTGAAAACGAACAATTGCCCAAATCTTGAAAACTATCGAAACTATTATAATAGTCAATAGTCAATAGTCAATATCATTTATTCAATATAGGTACACTGTAGGTACACTTATTGACGTTAAAAATTACTTACTTTAAAAAAACATGATGGTGATAATCGGTTACGGTATCTTAAAACTAAAGCTACGAGGGTTCCAAACGCGCCCTGGTATAAGAAGAGCTCACAACAAACTCAAATGAAACTTGCACTGTTATCTAAGTTGAATTAAATGTAAGCCAGTAAAAAACGATTGGTCGCATATTTTCGGAGAAATGCATGGACAAACATTATGTTTGGAAGCCCTAATAGATTGTCATTTATGTGAATATTTTGAAGTTCCAATAATATTACACACGGAATATTATGCGTGTCGAATTGATAACCTCTTTTTGAAGTCAGTTAAAAATATTATTTTTTTTCTTCAAAAGTTGTGAAAATATAGTAGTTCCAGTACCATGGTTTTTTCCGGGATAAAAAGTTTCATAACAAATTTCAGCCAAATCGGTTCAATAGTAGTGGCGTAATTAAGCAACAAGTACTCATTAATGCGATTTAATTCGTAACTATCATTTCGGACAGAGTGCCGGCTTATAATTAAATTTTCGAGAGACCAAGAACCGGGTATGGGTGGCAAGTGGCAACCCTACTGATGCGGCGTGATTTACGCGCAAGAGCGAAATAAGAAATTATCACCGCGATATTATAGACCAAGAGGAAACGAAATGTTTTTATACGACTGCCTGAAAAAAGGAGTATATTGTATTCAGGGTTCACGTAGGTATGTATGTATGTATGTATGTATGTATGTATGTATGTATGTATGTATGTATGTGAGTTTGTATATTCCACCATAACTTCTATACGCCTGAACCGATTTTGATAAATGCGGTATCGTTAGAATTCCTAGCTTATTCCGGGTGACATAGGCTAGTAAAATTTTAAAAATAAATGATGGGGTGACCATGGTCCCGCATTAAAGACTAAAATTGTTTTTTTTTTCGAAAATAAGATTAACTATATGATCATCATCTAGAAATTGATGAGTAGATTCCAAAAATATATAACACTATAGTTGGGGCGTTTTTTTTAACGTGTTAACTACATGATTTAAAATCGATGATTTTTTTTTACCATGTTTGTTATTTTATTGATAGATTTGTAATTCCTACTTATTTATCTTTATGAGAAATAGCACTGATTATAAATATTATGTTAAATTATAGTAAAAATAATCATTTTAAAATGAATCGACGGAGAATTATTCCATTCAGAAACAGAACTTTATCTCACAAATGTACTTAAAAAAACCATTTTAAATAAGATTCACAGAAGTTTTTATTAGACTTACCAATCATGCCAATCAGAAAAATAGACGGAAAACATAAAATAATAGAAACACTATCAAAATTTGATAATTTTAGTTCTTTTGACTAACCTAATGACAATATAACACAATAATGACAAATTAATGTCATATTTTTCTATATTTCTTCTGAAATAGACAATCTTTTATGTTTTTGTTTTTGCGAGTTACGATAAAAAATATCTATTTCAATATAACATAACATACTTATATAAATGATAAATGGCCAATATTATAAGCATAAATGCAATATTTTTGAGAGGACAGTTTGTCAGTGGAACCTTGACAATTACTCAAAGGAAAAGTAAGGGCACTGATCACAATGTTAAGTGAATTATCACACTTTCTTACCATAAAATTATAATAGTCGTAGTAGGTACTTTTGGGTATTTTAAACTCTTTATTCTTTAATTTGTACTTAAAATATGTAAAATGACATCTAAAAAATATAAGTGCAACTTCCAACCAATTTATAGTATGTAAAATCACATTGTATGAATGATTGAGTAACAGTATATAAATGTATAAATGATTGATATCCATTGAGTAATAATTTGTACCATTAACTGACAATTTCGAAAGAGTTACTCAAAGGACCGTAACGAATTCACGGCAGCAATATTTTGTTGCATATGTATTTCAAGAATTTACGACCTTTACTAGAAAACAATACTACATTCAAGTAAAATATGAAGAAAACTATGTTAAAAATGATGTATGAAATACATTAATTCAGTATTTACCTTCAAATGCCGCTTCTACTCAACGGATTGGTTATGACATAGCCGTCTCTATCCCCTGTGGAGATAGAGACGGCTATGAGATAGAGACGGCTATGGTTATGAGCATTCACTCAAAATTGACTCCTTAGGCGCCGATTGCAGGAAGACTGATTATTTAAATACCATGGTAGTAGTCTTACAGCAGTTAGTAATGTTGAAAGCAACTAATAAAATCTTCTGCAATAGTAGTAATTTTATAATTTCTGAGCAAAATAGCGCATGTTAATGGAAATTCTACATAGAGCCTTGAGACTTTTATTAATTAATTTAATTATATAAATTTATAATTAGTCAATTATACTCCATAACTCAGCCAAATCTGAACCGATTTACACAATTCGTTCTTTATTAGAAAGATTGTATTACTATTAAGTAAATTTTATGAAGACCTGACGAATAGTTCGGAGATGAAGTCCGGACGGATAACAGCCAATCAATACAAAATTAGGTTTTTAACCATTAAGTAAAGACACTAGGTACAAGTGCGAATCTGGGGTGGGTCACCTATTAATATTATTATAGAATAAAAATATGTGAGTATGGAAAAGTGACAAATTGCACATTTGTTAGTTTGTATTTCAATCGCGTCGCAAGTCGCAACGAAGCAACGGATCAGCGTGATTATTTTCACGGCACGTAGATATATATTAAAAAATATGAAGAATAAGGTAGGCTTTTTTATCCCAGTAAATCAAAGACTTCCAACGGCATGTTTAAAAATTTAAATCCACACGGACGAAGTTGCTGGTATCAGCTAGTCTGTAATATCAGAATAGGTACATTTTATATTGAATTAGAATTAGAATTTTTATTTTGCAAGAATATTGATTCAATTTGGCAAAGAAATAAAAGTTTCTGGTAAAAATATTGACTAACCAGTAAAATCATTCTGCAATCAGATTTTGATGGGTACTCAAATTAGCATTTTACGACTCATACCGAAGTTGAAGGATGATTTGATTAATTATCACCATCACATCTTATACTTTGTAAAATAGACGGTCAAAAAGTACTTTGCAGGTACCAATTTGAAGATATATGGTTTGACTTTGACTTTAATATCAAAATCGGTTGAAAAGATGGGCAGTTAAAGCGTGACAGACAGACAGACAGACACATTTTCTTATATATAATATTACTTAATATGGATGTACTTAAATACCTATTTACTCACTTGCAATAAATCTTCTCTAGTCTCAAATTCAGATAAAATGACATTATTGCCATCGTAAACCCTTGTTAGCGATACAAGAATATAATAAAATACAAGAATATGCTTTACAATTAATTCAGTTTGTCAAAGAAATAGATAATATAAAGTTTGTTAACATCAGTTTACCAGTTATTTCACTCCAATCTATACATTTTTCATTCTTCTGTACAATACTTTTTAACTTCTGTATTTTTGGATTGGTAAACTTCGGAGATAAGCAAGTTCGACCGACTCGCACTTGGCCGTACACACACATTTCGTAATAAAAAATGTTGATGGATGGAATACATAGTTGAGGAATTCAGATGGAAGACGATATTTTTTACACATTTTAAGTTCAAATTAATGTGTTGAGCAAGTTTCATGCCAGAAGCTAGGAGATTTTTTATGAATTTTCTGCAGGAATCGCAACCCTATTACGACCATATTAGACATAATAATAATGAATAATGTCCTCCCGACCGAATTTCGGCCACGGCGGCCAATCTCCTGAGAGATTAGCCATCTGCGCGGGAGATATTATGTTGCACAAGTGTGTGCGCAACCACAGGTGCACTCCGAGGCACAGGAGTGAAACACCGCCAACTTCCTAACTCCGGGTTAGTACTGAGAATTTCTTGTCAGAAAACCCCAATACTTGTTGTGACCCGACCTGGGACTCGAACCCGGGACCTCGTCGGCCGTAGTCGAACATGCTAACCACTACACCAACGAGGCAGTCATATATACTTATTAGACATAGGTACGGTACATATTGCATACATAACTCATGCAGATATTCAAAAAATAAAAACAGGAGGAAATGACCTGAAATTTGTGCCGCTGCCTCCCGGACTATAGAGGCCGCTTCGGCTAGCGATGCGCAATTTTGAATTCCATTCTAATTAGGTATCAAAATCAGTAGGTAACCAACTTGAATAATGCTCCACTACCTAATTTGACTCGATTACCACCCACATAGTTAGTAGTTACTAGTTAGTACTAACGAATAAAACTCCATTTTGAAATTGAGTCCTAATAATTGCAGATTTATAAGGTTATATTTAAAAAAATACCTACAAATAAAAAGTTTCAATTAATTTAAACCTTATGAAACCATTTGACATTTTTGAAATTCAGTCTTATGAGTTATAATATAAGGTTGTCATTCCGATCGTACAACTGAAACCATAAGTTGCCCACAAATGTCTACATCAGCAGTTGTAGATTATTCGAATACCTAGCTATATTCGCAGTCGCGGATCGTACCACAGTTAGTATTGGTAGATAGTAGATACCAATACTGTGGTACTAGCTTCAGCCTTCGGCCGGCAGCGCGGGCAACTATAGGTATACTCGTGTGGCGCGGGCGGCGGCCGGCGCTTCTTTCGCGCGGCGTTGTCTTGTGTAGGTACCTACACCTACTTCTTGTTAGGTACTTAACCGGCTGCGAGGCGATTGTTTTTATCACACAATGCAAAAAAAGTATTGGTAAATCATACTAATATTATAAATGTGAAAGTGTGTTTGTTTGTTGGTTTGTCCTTCAATCACGCCGCAACGGAGCAACGGATTGACGTGATTTTTGGCATGGGCATAGTTGAGGGCCTGGAGAGTGACACGGGCTTACTTTTTATCCTGGAAAAATAAGGAGTTCCCGCGGGAATAACAAAAAACTCAAACCACGCGGACGAAGTCGCGGGCATCAGCTAGTAAGTAAATAATTATAAACTTAGATGAAAATATCAAATATTAAAATGGTTGTTTGTATATTTTTTATATATATTTTTATTCACGACACAATAATTAGGTAGGTACCTACATACTACTTAGGTACTGAACCGATTTGGCTGGAATTTGAAATAGAGACAGCTTTTACTCTGGATTAACATAATTATAAAGTATAGGCCATTTTTATCCCGGACAAATTAACAGTTCCCGGGGGATAGGTAGGTATGTAAGTACTAAAAAACTAAAATCCACGCGGGTAAACAGTAGGTCTATAGGTAAGCATAGGTATCATACTTTTAATATTACAAGGGGGAAAGTAAGTTTGTTCGTTACTCTTTCACGCAAAAACTACTGAACCGATTTGGCTGAAATTTGGAATGGAGATTAGCTTATAGCCTGACTTAGAACTTAGGCTACATTTTATTCACGCGGGCGAAGCCCTGGGCAAAAGCTAGTATGTATATACCTAAATTATAATTATACTTCATAGGTACCTACCAATATTATAAATGCGATACTGTGTTTGTTTGTTGGTTTGTTGGTTTGTCCTTCAATCAAGCCGCAACAGAGGTACGGATCGAGCTTAAGGTTATTTTTTGCATGGGAATAGTTGAGGACCTGGAGTTACATAGGCGCATTGGAATATTTACGTTTCCTATATTATGTTGCCAAATGTCTTGTTTATTTGGTTCATTTTGAACTCTACAAATCCTAAGTAGGTAAATAATCGCAATACACAATCCACGCAGGAACTACCGTCTACCTCCCTGCATGTGTCCCCGTGGTGCTAAACGAGCGAAATAAGCGTTCTTTTTATAGAAACGCATAATAAACTGTATGTAAACGCCATACAATTAAATAAATCCACAATGCTCGTGCTTAGCTAGGGGAATACACGAGCGCGTGCGACGACCTAATATTTAATTTATGAATCTCACTCGTTCGTGTAAATTTCCACAATTCTCGTGCTTAGATATGAACCTTCATTCAACTTCCCTTATCCTATAAAATTTTATAGCATGTAACAGCGAAGTACTTTTTACAGTATAATGATAGATGGCGCTCAAATATATTTTTTTGACGCATTATTTAGGCGACACGGCGACACATCATCAGACGAATGTAAACCTCACACCTCACACATGCGTAAATCTGACACTTTTTGAATGCCGATTATAAATTATAAATAATGTAAATATTTGCCTGACATGAAACTTGCGTCTGTAAAATGCCCTAAAGAAATCATAAAACAAATTAAAAAAATTAAAAAATGTATATTCTTCAAGAATAATCGAACAGAAAAATGTATGAAAGTCGACCTATGCATGTGCGCCTTAAGTCAATTATCTACTTAATCTCAGTTAGTAGGTACGAGTACTTAAGTCATAGTACTATCTGGCGACTTTTACTGCGCCATCAAAATCATTGACGTTTTAATGTTATCTACAGTAAATTTTCGTAAAGAGCAGCTGGAAAAGAATATTTAATAAAAAAATTAAGTGTATTACTTAAGTATTTAAAATCAGTTCCCAAAATAAATATTTTATTTATTTTAAATGTTTATTTTCAATAGCTCTTTGGCCTAACGGAAGGCTGGGTGCCGACTGCCGTCCATTACAAAACATACACTACATATTTTATTGTTTAAATAGTATTCAAACTTTTTGCATCTTGTCATGCGTCCTTTTCACTATTACGCTTTAATAAATTCCTTCACTAAATAAACAAAATGAAAGTACTTATTTTGAGTATTTTTGAACACTCGAGCTTCTTAATTAATGTCTTGTACCTACTTACCTATCTATTTTTTGATACATTGTGATAGCGGCTTGGAATTCGGATTTTGCGAAATATTTTTGCCTATACTTCCGCCACTTTGCGCCAATTATGAGCTTATTAAAATTATATTCGCAAGCAATCGACTATATTGTCTTCTTGCACTACTAATATTAGGTATAATCATCTTTTACTATACCTACTGCCTAGATGCTTACGTATTTAAATACTTAATACACAAATAATTAACCATAAAATAGAATTCTTGTTTTAGTCATAAAAACAAATACTTACTTAGACAGATATGCCTACATAACACTTACCTCCAAATCGCTATTCCATAATTCTCTTTATGTTACGAATAGTCTAACTATGCATTAGTAAAAAATAAAGTTTTTACGTGTTATCTTCTGTGCTAACTATGCATTAGTAAAAAATAAAGTTTTTACGTGTTATCTTCTGTGCTAAGGTGTACTCCAGACCGGATTCGCTTATCTTCGTATGGTTGGACACAAAACTAAATTTAACTAAACTAAGAGTCAAGCCACCCGTTCCTGTAAAGAAAATGTGCTATTTGGTTTTTTTTTTTGTTAAAGTAATTATTAGTCAAGTGACCAATTTAAACACAAGCCTAGCTTCTTACAAGGAATATGGGTCGGATAAATTAATTTTAAGTGTTAATAAAATAAACGAATAAAAAGTTGTGCGTTGTTTGAATGTTGGTGCTGTGAGTTAAATATTACAGTAGTTATTCATAGTTTATAATGTTTATAGATTTAATCTAGCAGTGTTAGTAAAACATAGCCCTACCTACCTATCAACAGCATAAAATACTAAGATAGTGACAATAGTTGATATTAGGTAAACGCTTAATTGCTTTAACCTATATTATCTATGACAGAGTCATACGTTTTCAAGCTTTCATTCAAGATGTTGCAAGCAAGTTCTCGCTTTTCAGACTAGATGGCGTTGATGGCGTTGCTAGAAATACGCCCACATTCTTTGTTTGACAGGGCCCGTCTATGTTAATGGGGAGGGAAACTGCCAATTTATCCCGCTAGGTGTCGCATCGTCGCTGCAGGTGTTGTTTACCTGTCAAACACCATATATTTTTTTACACGATAGTTTCATTTTCTTAGAATAATTCATTTTAATGTCTAAAATATGTTGTCCATTCCGTTTCCCTGCGGATGAGGAATGAAGAAGACTATGGTACAAAGCCTTGCGCCAATAAAATTGGAAACCCAGTTCATCGTCTAGGTTATGTAGCGCTCACTTTAGACCTGCCGATTATTATGGCAAGAGCACAAACACTGTTTTTTTTCCCCCAGATTCAAAATAGGACGCTTAATTACCGCAATTATGTACGCAAATGAACCTGACAGTTACCAGCGAGGGTGGCGCCATCTGAGATTAGCTTTGCCTGTCCCTCCCCATTAAAGTCGTTGTTAATAAATATGCATAACCGTTGGCCACTAGTCTTTTGTTAAAAATTGAGATATATGTCAATACTGACTAAACTAAATTTCGAAATGGATACCTATTAGGTAAGTTTTATGCCATTGAAATTTAGTTCAGTCATTATTTTTTGCACAATAGAATAGATATCTCACATCAGTTGCAGCTACTAGCTAGAGCCGTAACTTAAGTCCTATTATGTTGGTATGTTAAGTAGGTATTTAATTAATTTGCTTAGATAAGTTAATAAATATTTACTTAGTCACTTTTTATATTGGATAATTAACTTTATTATTATGAATGAATCTACCTACCTTACTATTACTAATACTTGAACTTGAAGATGTTCTCATAATGTTTGTTAAGTTAATTTATTATAGTAATTTTTTATGTTATGCTTAGGTACAACATATGTATTTGATTAAAATAACATTACCTACTTGCCAACTTGAACTTATGCAGTAGGTTTCGGTTTTTAAATTTAACATTAAAATTATCTATATTATGAACCGAAATAAAACTCAGCGAAGAAAATAAAGTGAAGTTAACTGAATAATATTCATCGATACCAACAAAGCTCAAAATTCCTTTAGTTTTGTTTTAATCTACCTACTTTGTGGTGTGTATTAGTTTTTGGCCTTATGTAAAATAGAACTGACACCGCCTTCGATTATATGCATTGTGCATAATATATATGCACCTACTGTATCATAATCATCTTAAGTTAGAGTATTTTTATAATAATCATGCACCTACGCAACTTTTTCTACAGACTTTATTTTAGAAATTTAGTTAGGCCCAAACAATTTACTTAGTTATGACGACTTCACTAAATTTCCCGGCTGGGGAAAAAAGTTCCTGACTCTCTGGTCTGGTGGAACGATTCTGCCGCGACTAGACTAGAAGTTACCGCCCAAAGAGTAATTATATGTAACACTACGTTATATTACCGCCAACGGCCAATGTAGATCCAACGTAGGACTTGACCTATCCTTATTGTATTTTGATGATCCTTACATCCAGTTTTTAGGGTTCCGTACCCAAAGGGTAAAAACGGGACCCTATTACTAAGACTCCGCTGTCTGTCTGTCTGTCTGTCTGTCTGTCTGTCTCCAGGCTGTATCTCATAGACCGTGATAGCTAGAAAGCTGAAATTTACACAAATGATGTATTTCCGTTGCCGCTATAACAACAAATACTAAAAATTAAAAAAATATATATATTAAGGGGGGTCCCCATACAATAAACGTGTTTTTTTCGTATTTTTTTGCTCAATATTAAAAACGGTAACAGGTAGACGGTTCAAATTTTCACAGAATATTAACTTGTATATTACCTTTCAAAATAAATAATTAAATATCAATAAAGTAAATATTAAAGGGGGGCTCCCATACAACAAACGTAATTTTTTGATATTAACAGTAAACCTCTACAAACAAAGTTAGTTTTGCGGTTCATTAACAAAGGTAATTATACCTACTTCTTGAGTACGGAACCCTCGGTGCGCGAGTCCGACTCGCACTTGGCCGGTTCTTTTATAATAGGTGTAACCTACCTATCCTATCCTATAGATGTAATGTACCTATCTTGAAAAATGTTATCAACTAAAATAGAATCGAAGTTAATTAAGCTTTTATGCACCTTAAGAGAGCATCGTTTAATGTTCTTCATATTATTGTGAATGTATATTTTATTACGATTAATGTTGTTAATTGTGTTGAATAATTTTTGTAATGCATAAAGCAATATTACTTATTTTGTTTAAATTGTCTTTTATTTACCTAGACCTCACCTAGACCAAAGCCACAATCCAAACTTCAGTAGACCGTTTATAACATTGTCTAAAATCGTAGACAGAGAAGGCTACCTGTACCTACCTAATGCGTAAGTAGGTCTACTTACCTACGCTTTTTCTTTCGTCCGAGTCGACGTCGTTAACCGATTGACGTAAACCGTTAGACATAGCTCTCCTATGGTGGGATCTTCCACACGCCGCTAACCTAACCTCCGACATATTTTTTTGCATTACCTATACCAATTTCAACAGTATGGCAAAGTTAAACTAAAACTGAATTTGAGTCAAGATATTGATTTCCTCTTTTCTTACTCTCTATCGTTAAATACCATCGCCTTGACATTTTGAGGTTAATAACGTGTGTACTTCGAAGCTCCGAGCAAAACAAAGAAAGTGTAATAATAATTAATTAAACATTTATTTACAAATCAACATTTCAAATAATATGTACAAAAACATTACAAGTGTATAACATTTTTAAAGGTAAAACTAATTGATGACTCATTGGTGCCTTCCTCGCCAATAAATAAGTCCGACGATATTAGTAGTCGATTACACACCGGCTGAACGCTACAGGATCAAAACAATTGGAACCCAGAGCCGTAAAACCAGTTATTTCAAAAAAACATCTGAACGTACACCTATTGCGTACACGCAACGTTTGTTTTCCTTTACTCAGAGGGTCATAATTATACCCGATTCATATTTTAATTGATTTGATTTGGGGATTTGAATCTCAGCTAGTCTAAGAATTTTTTATTGAAGTGAAACTTCTTTAGAATCATTGTGATTAGAAAATTCGATGAAAACGAAACGAAAAAGCGACACCAAAAAGAGACAAACATATTCATAATAGGATTTAGCCTGCGACAGAAATATGTATCTCATTATCTCGTTGGCTAAGTACTTTTCTGAAGTTTCACTTCTGCCGTGTGTGAAATTGCACACACACACTTTTTTTTGTATTTATATCCCAAATAAAAGCTTTGTTTGGGATCAGAAGTTAAGTTGTTTTCTTTTTTATACAAACTATTGTTATTCTTCAGTATCTTTAAACAAATCACCTTCGAAGTCAATGTCTTCTGCCTTTCGTTTCTTAGCTCTGGGTCTCTTCCCGTGCATCATTTCCAGTTTTATTTTCTTGGCTTGTTTCTTCTTTTCTCTCAACTGCAGTTTCCGTTTGGCGGCTTTTTCTGGATTGTTGACCTTCTCTTGTAGTAAAATCTGAAACAAAGAATGAAATAAGGTACTGTGAAAAATTAATTTCTTTCATCCAACTTATTCAGATGATCTACAGATATTCTGAAGACTTTACATCTCTATACTTTAATTTAAACCGGCAAGTATATGCTGCAAGCTAGACACTATAATATAACACAGCTAGAATCCGGAGCCGAAAGTCAGGCGAACTGTACTTCAATGGAAATGAAGAATGTACTGTACTTCAGTGACATAAAAAATCACTATGTTTGTATTCATAATATTATTAAGAAAAAAATTAATATGTTTCGCACTACCACCAATCACCAAATATTATATTGATATTGATGTGATGCCTCTCAGTTAAATTTATCTATATTTTTACAAGCTCTCCGAAAATAACAGAAAAAATACCGTTCAGTTTTATTCAACAATCTTCCTATTCAACTTCTTGCCAAGTATAACCTTTTACTTCCTTCACTAAAAATATTTTTTTAATTTCGAAAACCCACCTTTTTCCGTTCCGATCTCTTGATATTAAGCTTCGTCTGTACTTCAGCGGCCATCTTGCTGTACTCAATCTCCCCTATTTTCCTTCTCAACTTCTTGCCAAGTCTCCCAGCCAACTGTTTAGCGGCGGAAGAAGGTCCGTCGCCCGTGGAAAGTTCTCGAACGATCGCCGGCAGAATGACGTCGACTATTCGGTTTATATCATCGGTTTCGAGTGAACTCATAACGTGCAGCCACATTGTGAAAATCGCTGTTCTCTGGAAAGGTAATTCAGGTTTATGCAGTTTTTTTTTAATCCACTACAAGTTAGCCCTTGACTGCGATCCCATTTGATGGTAAGTAATGATGCAGTCAAGGATTTTAGCGGGCTAACCTGTTAGGCTGTGTATGTTACTTACATATTTAACATAGCCCCCTACCTGTATGAGTCTTTGTAACTTAGTAGTGAACTACATTTTAAAAATCTATACTAATATTATAAATTCGAAAGCGTGTCTGTCTGTCTGCTACACTTTCCCGGCCCATCTTTCCAGCGAACAAAAACCTTTAACCACGCGGACGAAGTTGCAGGTATCATCTGATGATGATGATGATTTGAATTAATAGCATCATGCGATTTTTTTGTGTTATAAAATAAAATTTAACAAAAATAACCATGGTCGAAGCCCCTGCGTTGGCCGAGATTTAGTTAATATCCCAAAATTTACCAAACTTGGCACCAGCTAATATATCTTCGTTAAAGAATAAAGGTATACTTACAATATGCATAGAATTTGGAGCTTTAGCAACTTCCACATTGATAGCTTTCCTCTGCTTGAACAGTATCCATCTAATATTGACTTTAGCATTTCTGTCTTCATCCCTGTCTTCCGTCTGCACTTTCTTTGAAAGGGCAAAGCATGGCATGGCATGTACTAGCTTCAAAATTTGGAATAGGACTGCTGTAACCTGCCAGGAGTATAATAACACAATAAAAACTATAAACAACAACAACAAAATATTTTGTAATCCAATTCAAAATAATGACAATACTACTCGAAGGACCAAAAATAATTTAATTTTTTATTCGATGAGAAGCTAACTATGATCTCATGATCAGATGGAATCGCGCTGCCCTCAAAATGCTACGACAGTTTTTCTAACAAATATCATCAATTAAACTCAAAGCAAATCCATAACGTTAAAACGCTTGGCGGCCCGGATTTACTAGGTAGGTGTTCTCTAGTCACGACCGAAGCTTTCCGCTCTGAATCGACTTGGTCAAAATCAGAAACAGGTAGCTTAATACAGCGGAAGTGTTTCAGTCACACTTAAAAGTAGAAATTCTGTGTGGAGAAAGAAAAGCAAACTAAAAAGTACAAACCTGTTCAGCCATATCTTTCGACACATTAGGCGTATACTGCGCACAAAAATCCAAAATCAGACTCCTCAAAGAGTTCTCCGTATCATAATAAATAAAGCCTCTATCGCTGTCCTTTTCTTTCGTATTCAATTCTTCTATATCAACATGAGATAGAACTGTTCCTAAAATTTTCGCCGCACGTAATCTGACCCACGCATGAGGGTAGGCCAATAATACTTGACATTGCTGCGCTAGTTCATCATAATCGCTAACGAATTTTTTATTTTTCAAAGTGTCCGAGCAATGTATAGTTATTTTATCGATTAAATTCAATATCTGTATCAAACTATGATCTTTTTCCTTCTGTTTCTCTTCGTCGGTCTTTTCTCCATGATCAAGTTTAATTTTAACGAATCTACCCTCAGCTATATCGTTATTGAGTAGAAGAATTTTTCCGCTGACTAAGGAAAGTATGCTGTTCAGACGGTTCGTGAATTCTTCTTGTTCGACATTGACGAAACGAATGCTTAGTTGGGCTGCTAGTTCAAAATGTACAGGCTGAAATCAAATCCATACTAATATTATAAATGCGAAAGTGTGTCTGTCTGTCTGTCTGTCTGCTACGCTTTCACGGCCCAACTACTCAACCGATTTTGATGAAATTTGGTAGAGAGATAGGGTACATCCCGGGGAAGGACATAGGCTACAAATTGAAGAGTTCCTGCGGGAATCAGAAAAATTTATCTGTTCAACCTATTTTGACGAAATTTGATACAGGGAGAGGTTGTACCCCGGGGTAGGACATAGGTTGCTTTAAATTATCCCGGAAAATTGAAGAGTTCCCGCGGGAATAAAAAAAAAACAATCCACGCGGACGAAGTAGCGGGCATCATCTAGTAATTCATATTTACATTTATTCTAGACTTAAAATTTTTGAATAAACTGAAAAAAAAAACGAAACAAAAAACTAAACATTTTTCAAAATGGAAAATACCATGTAATTATATACGAAGCTTTCTAAAACACGAATTTATAATAAAAAACTAGATGATTCCCGCGGGAACTCTTTAATTTTCCGGGATAAAAAGTAGCTTATGTCCTTGCCCGGGATACAACCAACCCCTGTAGCAAATTTTATCAAAATCGGTTGAACAGATGGGCCGTGAAAGCGTAGCAGACAGACAGTACACTTTCGCATTTATAATATACTAGACTAGATGATACCCGCGACTTCGTCCGTGTGGATTGTTTTTTTTTATTCCCGCGGGAACGCTTCAATTTTCCGGGATAAAAAGCAACCTATGCCCTTCCCCGGGATGTAACCTATTTCTGTACCACATTTCATCAAAATCGGTTGAGTATTTGGGCCGTGAAAGCGTAGCAGACAGACAGACAGACAAACAGACAGACAGACACACTTTCGCATTGATAATATTAAGTATGGATAAGAATGGAAGTATGGATGTAAAAGGGAATCGAAAGAAAAGAAGGAAGGAATGATAGGAAGGTGAAAATAGTACCTTAAAGACATGATTTGATTTGTGAAACATTAAATCTTTGCGAATATCTGATCTGAAAAGGTGTAACTTGAACACTTTCGGCAAAAAAAAAATGACTACAAAATAGTTATTTGTGAAAGTGAAAAGTTGTTTTTTAACCGCGTGCTCAATTTTGATGACCGAGCAAACGAAGGATTTCAAAAATTAGAATCCTGAGCGTCAGCGAGGGAATCAAAAGAGCACGTTGTGAAAAATCTTTTCACTCGAGTGCAACACGTAACTTTTCATCTCACCTCAGCGAGGAAATGACTAAATGCCAAATTAAAAAAGTACACCAAGAAGGTTACGAGTGTGAGTTTTTAACAAATTAAAAACGGTTGTATGGAAATTCGGCACCATAGAGGTAGAAGTAAATAGGTTTTAATGATGTTTTGAATTCACAAACTTCATAGACGAGTGATATTTACTAATGTGCACACGATGTTCTAAATTCAATTTACTTTATCCTCAAGAGGATAATAACGGCTTTTGCATTCAGATATCGAAGAGTAAAAACACTCTTTCCGAGATGGTGGGATGAAAAAAAATTTTTTTTAATGCCAAGACAGGAAGCCTTACCAAACTTTTCTTACCTGTGTGTCCTTAAAGAAAGCGAGAACCAAATCAAACAGTTTATTCCTCTCAAGTAGCGGGAATTTCTTCAACATGGCTTCTATACAGTTGGCGGCCGCTTCTCTACATTCTGGCGCGCTATCGTTGATCATACACGCGCCTAGCGATAGGAATAGAAAGTCCCCGTGGATTTTTAGTTGCGCCTAAAATTAAGGAACACTAAGTAATAAATCTTAATTATTTGAAGCAGATTATACGTCTTATTACAAGTAAAAGTTTTCCAATGACCTTGGTTTGGTAGTTTGGTGGAAATCGTCAGAAGAAGAAAGTCAAGTATAAGGATAGTCTAAATAACGAGATGTTAAAAGCAAATGATCACAACATGAGTCATAACAATAACATAAACAATCAGGCTGTTGTGCACAATCTATAAGCTGAATTGATGTGACATGTCTAATTTTATAGTTGCTCTTATGAGCTTTGTGGAAAGGCTAGATTTGGGAATGTGTAATTTAGTTTAGGTTACAGATTGTGCAAGACAGAATTGAATTGATTAATAATTAATCTTGAACTCCGTAAAAATTTATTTCTGAAAAAAAGGAAATGATGGCCAGATTAAAAGTGTTTTACATTTAATTTAGAACAGTACAAGTTGAGAATTTTGCCAATAATAATGATTGATAATCGTAAAATGTTAATGTCCTCTCATCATTAAACCTTTGCCATAGCTGTAAAAATATCGATACTTACAACATTCAACTTATTGATTATCATATCGAGGAATTTCAAGGAAGATTCTCTTCCATGCTGCAGTTCGTAGTTCAGCTGAGTTACGAAAAACTGTACGTACTTGTCCAAACGTTTGCCGGGAGAGTAGTGCGTGAGATAGCTCACGAATATCGCGCGAGCATCATCTCTACAATAGATGACAATAATTAAAATACACATTAAAGTTGGGGCAATGAAAAAAAGGGAAGGGAATAGAAAAAAAATAAACAACGTGGACGAAGGCGCGGGCATCATCTAGTTTAGAATAAGTCCAATTTCACCTTCAAAATATCTATCGACCCTACTTGAACTGATTTTGCAGTCTGTCATTTTAGACTCTCAATATTGGGATACTTTAGAACCCAATCAAAGCGTTTCCCAAACTGTAGGTACATATGAAAATGAAAATGTAAAAAGATATAAACACCTATGAAGTACCTACAGTGTCGTTGTTTGTGAGCCCAAAGAAATAAAAGAAATTAAAAAAAACTAGCTTACCTAGACCTTGCCGATTCACTTAGAATGCAAATCCTAGACACTTGCTCCATGACTTCGTGCAATTCCGTGGAAACCAGCTTAGCCTCTAGTATGGCTTTGAGTAAAGAGAACGAATTCGCTTGCTTCTCATCATTCTGACAGTCTTCCTCCGCGTAAAGGAGGAGCGTTTTCAATTGGTCTGCTTCTAAATTGTAGTACTTAACGTTCCGTACCAATACTGTTACCGCCTGCAAAAATAGATTTTTGAGAACTTTTCTCCTACACAAATGATTTATGATTTGATTTTCCAAGTTTATTTTTATTCTCGCATCTCCTAATATGAGATGGTGTTGCATAAATACATACATAAACTTCATTTAATATGACATCATTAGAAATCCAATATGGCAATAGTTGAAACGCCGAAAAAAAAAATACATGAAGAGTGACAAAAATAACCCTTCTTTGTGTATTGATGACAATTTTTAGTGTTTAAAATTTTGGTATTTGGGATGATAATGAAAAATTACCTTAAACGCATTCCTCACTAGATGATAATTATCATTTTGTGTGCTTATTTCAAAAGTTGCGTATTTGTGCAATATACTAAATATGGTCTTAACAATATCTTTCACCATTTCTTCCAGAGTAGGTGTACTTATTCTAACGGTCCACAGTGTAGCAATACATTTAAGAGCTACCGTCGATACTTTTACATGGTCGCTTTTTAAAGCATCCACCAAAAGCGGTATTATAGGATCCACAAATGCTTTGCAATCCATCCTTGGAACTTTTTCTCGTTTGAGTATAACATACAGAATGTTCAAACTAAATTCTACTAAAACATGAGCATTTGTTTTTGAAGATGTCTTGACATTTTTCGCTTGAGATTCTTTATTGCGTTTGGGCGTTTCAGGTATTATGAAACAATCTGGTTTTGCTCTTAACATTTTTTCTCTCTGAGCTTCAGTTAATTCCCGTTTTGGAGCCGTCAAAACAAATTCTGGAATACTCTCTGAAGCCAGCCCATGGAGAAATACAAATAAATCTTCAATATCAATGAATTTATTTGTTACTAGTCCACTAGATATGTGCATTAATGCTTCCTGAACTTTAACAACGATTTTTTTCGAATGATGTTTTTGTAAAACCTCTTTGAAAGGCAAAAGGAGGTTGATTAAACATTTCTCAGTTATATTCTGTGCGACAATCATCAGAGTCACATAACTTTTCTTGCTCGGTTTCGCTTCTGGAGTCTTATAGTGGAGTTTTTCTACCTCTTTCTCTTCGGATAACGAACCAAATAGATCGTTAGTACAAACATTGAGTATGTAATCGAGGTTCTCATTAATTTCACCAGATTTAAAATCGGATTTTAAAGCATCTAAGACTGTGTGAATTGTTGCAACCAATACGTGAACTTGGAACCCTCTGGTAAGCAGGATAGTTAAGTGCTCCAATAAGATGCCCAAATATGATGTACCAACTGTCAACATGATTTTTTTAACAATATCTCTTGCTGCACTTCTGATTTGTTTCAACGGTGATTTTAGGAAAGAGCATAATTTGATGATAATACTGAAATATAAAAATGAGAATTATTATTGAATAATGAAATACTTAAACGGTCGAAATCGAATAATGAATACAAAGAAATTATTTGGGGTTTGTCATATTATGTCTACAGTCCAAATATAGCTCAGGCTACTTATGCAAGCTTTGTATGGGAACCCTAAAATAAAAAATGTAAAGCTGATTTTTGGCACAAGTGTTCCTTGGGGTCTGAGAAGTACCTCTTAAAAATCCCCCCCCCCCCCCTAGGCCACGGGCGTTCCCCCCCACCTCCCCAAACGTCTCCCCAACCGCAGTTTTTTGTAATTTTCTCAAAAAATATTAGATTTTGGGAGGGGGGAGGGGGTTGTGGGAGGGAGGAAGGGGTTGTGGGTGATGGAGGGCAAGGGTTGTGGAGGGTGGGAGGGGGGCTGTAGAATGTGGTGGGGCGATTGTGGGAGGGGGGGAGGGGGTTGTGGGAGGAGGTATTGTTATAAAAAAATGTTACATTTATGGGTTAATTTCTATTTATTATGTAGTATTATGCTAAGTCAAAGACAATATATAAACCAGTATAAGACTGTTCACTTCATACATTCAATCAAAGCTCGCTAAATGCGCATTAAAGTCGCCGGTACCTTGTAGTTCTTCGCATTATCTGAGATAGCGTAACTGTGCAAGCTGAAAAATAATTAATAACGAACATAGCTATTGCCATCTAACGAGTAGTAGTTGAATCATCAACTCGATCAAACTTACCTAGTGCCATCTAACGTATAGTTATATATCCATGACTGCCTCGTTGGTCTAGTGGTTAGCATGTTCGACTGCGACCATAGATTAATTATAATACAGGTTAATATAATATTGTCTTTGACTGCGACCGACGAGGTCCCGGGTTCGAGTCCCGGGTCGGGCCATAACAAGTATTGGGTTTTTCTGGCAAGAAATTCTCAATACTAGCCCGGAGTTAGGAAGTTGGCGGTGTTTCAACCCCGTGCCTCGGAGAGCACGTAAACGTGTCTAATTATATATTTTTTAAAATAAAATAAACAATCTAGATCACTTGTTTTTGTGTTTTTTTAAAGTATTTCTTTTATATGTTAGTTATTCTTGTTTTTTGATTCTTTCACAAGTCAGCCCTTGACTGCGATTCATCCTGATGGTATTTGATTGATGTAGCCTAAGATGGTAGTGGGCTAATAAGAAGGGGTATAACGGCTTGGTACTTATAATTAACCCCAAATCGATTTCTAGGTACGCTAAATCGCTTGGCAGCATTTGGCTTCGCCGGTAGGGTTATAGCTAGCCATGACCGAAGGCTCTAAGCAGATCAGAACTCATGTGCCTATAGTTCTGAAGTAGGTAGAGTCTAGAGTAATGGTAGTATTTATCAATTTCTTGAATAATGCACAATACCTACTGTAAATATTTTTTCTTGATTATTACCTAAGTACCTACCTAAATTATATCGCCATCAACCAGACTTCTACTGTAATTAGCTAGCTATAAATAAAATAATTATCTATATTATATTTATTTATTTACATATTTCGGAACCCTGCATGTCGATAAATATATTATTATTAGCTAAATGGCTAAAGAATACCTAACAATTGCCAAACTTAACCTCAAAGATTAATCGTATAGCAGCAGAATCTCAGAGTCCAGAACAAGCGTAGGTCAGCAGTTAAGTAGCAGGATCTCGGAGTTCATTAGTCTTATCACGGTCACAAACAAAAGAAAACCGGTTAAGTGCGAGTCGGACTCGCGCACCGAGGGTTCCGTACAAACATGTAGGTATATAAGTAAAAGTTATAGTATTTTTATTCAACTTATCTAATATTTTAATTTCAATTTAATACTTCTACGCGTTCATGCGGAAAGGGGAAGTAAGTTTAAAATTATTAATTTTTTTTTTTTTTTATGTGACTAGATGATGCCCGCGACTTCTTCCGCGTGGACTGATGTTTTTTTTAATTCCCGCGGGAACTCTTGAACGCGGAAGCCTATGCCCTTCCCCGGGATACCACCTACCCCTGTACCAAATTTCATCAAATTCGCTTGAACAGATATATTTTTTTGATTCTCGCGGGAACTCTTCAATTTTCCGGGATAAAACGTAGCCTATGTCCTTCCCCGGGATGTAACCTATCTCTGTACCCATCCAAATTGGTTGAACAGATGGGCCGTGAAAGCGTAGCAGACAGACAGACAGATAGACAGACAGACAGACACACTTTCGCATTTATAATATTAGTATGGAGTATGGATATAGTATGGAAGTATGGATGTAACTAAAAATTTATGCTTTTCGCAATTCTTCCTATATCTGTGCTGTAAGACGTTGCTTGGTACCAAGTTTCAAGATTCTGAGTTCACGGGAAGTACCCTGTAGGTTTGATTCCCTTGCGAGTGCAAGAAAAATCGAAAATTTGCAGCATAAACGGCTGTATCTTTTGATTGTGTAGGCTCTGAAGTTGATTTTTTCACAGCTCTAAGGGACCGTAGACCTGAGTATTTGATATGAATTTCAGCTTGATACCTCCATACGTTCCTGAGAAAAAGGGTCTTGACACACAGACGGACGGACAACGAAGTGATCCTATAAGGGTTCCGTTTTTTCCTTTTGAGGTACGGAGCCCTAAAAACACAAAAAAACGCACAATTCACTGAGCCGGCACCATAGATTAATTATAATACCAAGTACCAACCTGGTTTATAAGTATATTGTCTTTGGCCGGCACCAAAACAAGAGGAAAAAATTATTTTAGTGTATCGTCAGTTTGTGACGCCATCTATAGGAATGCAGCATAACTGCATGGTCCACTAGCTGATTATAACATAAAAATACACAGAACTTGTTTCAAATCGAATTACTTCTACAAGTTAATTTTGTTAAAATTAATTGAATGTAAATTTGCTATTTGCTTAAGTGATTTTATCAAATTTTTGTATTTTGATAATTTTATATAAATAATTAATACAAACTGAACCAAGAAAATACGATATTTCACCGATTTTACTATAATCATTTGTCGAGGGAGCCTGGTAGCGCCACCTATCGATAGTATTAACCTAGAAAAATTTTTATAGGGGAGTTAGCAATCTATACTTGGTTTATAATTAATCTATGGCTAAGTCTACATGACTACCACCGGTTCTTACACAACAGCAAGGTATATTTCGAAAACTATTTATTTGTCCTATCAAAATAAACTAAACACTATTTTATAGGTAAATTAATAATCTTTGTACTAAGTCCTGACAGCTTTTTTCCTAACTCTATTCCTAATACTTTTTCTTGAAATTACATTTACGGATTTTACAAAGGTTTAGTTTTTTATTCCAGTTAGGCAGCCATATTTCCGAAACTATTAGTTCTATCAAAATAAACTAAAAACTATTTTGAAGATAATTTAATGAAGTTCATTTTTGCTTCTTATGTTTTTTTTCCTAGTTCTGTTAGTTTCTGTGAAAATTCAAAAATATAACCACGGTTGTTGAAAAAACAAAAAAAAACTTGGAATATAGGTTGCCATATTTCTCGAACTATAGGTCCTATCTAAATTCACCATAAGACTTTTTTGTAGGTAATTTAGTGAAATTAATTATTCTTCCGAGGATTTTTTCCAGCTCTAATAGTCTTTGTGGAAATCGCAAATAACATAGGATTCTAGCAATGTTTTTATTTTTTTCGTAAACTATACGTCATGGATATATAGTCGAAATTATTAGTCCTATATTTATAAACTATTTTTTTTTAATAAGTGGTTAAATGGTGTTTATTTTGTTTTCTGGGAGTTTTTTGCCTAGCTCTAATAGTTTTCTAGAAATTACAGAAAACATATAAAATTTTGAAAAATATTGCTTTCATGTTAACTATGACAGGTATATTTTTTTAGGGGGGGAATTTTTAAGAGGTACTTCCCAGACCCCAAGGAACACTTGTGCCAAAAATCAGCTTTACATTTTTTCCGTAGTAATAGACGTGTACCAATAAAGTTAGAGATATCGTTAACTTTTAAGGAGTCTATATTTTTTCGTTCTTTATTGGGTAGGCAGTTAAGTCCTCAAAATAGGTCCGTATATCTGACAAATTCCCAATTATTTATTTCTAATAATTTCAATATCTCGTCCCTATATCGTATATTTAGTACAAATTTTAATACTGCTTGAATTTCTATAGAAAAAGTTGAGAAATAACCCCCCATACCATATTAATTGAATCAAGCCCTTATTTGGACATTTTAATCCGTAATCACTTACCCTGGTAGCTGATGTTTCAATATATCACCTGGCAATCTTTGGAGCAGTTTAACTAGCGCCAGTGCTATGGGCACCCTTAACATGTCCTCCTCTAATCTCGCAATGCTCGTATGTCTACGGTTCAATTTGTGAGACCCTTCGTGTTCTGTTAGTTTTCCTATCGACCTTTAAATAACATCAAACATAGGAATCAGGATTTTTCTTGAGCAAACTATATACTATTTGGATAGTCACTGACACCATTATCCATTACAGAATAACTCTGACCAGGTTATTACTATCCTGTCAGAATGAATGAATGATTTGATGAAATCATTCATACATTCATTCACTCTTGATGTATATCATTGACAAACTCTGTACTACTCAGCCAGTAATAACCGGGTCATTTGAAGATATAAATTTGTATGTATGCAGTAAAAAATGAAATTGTTTTAGTTACTTTGCGATTTGAAAATGCACTCACCGATTTAGCTGTGGTAACAAGCCAGAGGACAAAGATTTGATAATCCTATTAGCGACGGATGGAGAAACACTTGTAATCCTATCATATGCTGGTATATTAGCTACTTCTTTACTTGTCTGTTCTTCTACTACATCATCTGCTGCTAGCAATTCATTCTCCATTTCTTGAATTTGATCCTCATTCTTTATTTTATTCCTAATTTCATTAGGTTCTTCCTCGGAATCATCAGCCGAATCTAAATTATCTGTTTTAATATCAATAGATTTCTCATCTTTTTCCTCCTTTTTAGCAACATTTTTCTTGAAATTTCTTATATTTGTAGTCAATGCTTTTGGTAACTCGATGTTTTTCGCTTTCGAAAAGTCAAAATGAAATGCGTCCAAAATACCGATAAGTATACGCGTCAACTGTTTTTGATGCTCGGTGGTATGTCGTAATTTGTTTAAATACAACTTTAGTATAACTTCGTAATGATACCACGGTAGCAACCTACAGCATGTAGAAATTACTTCTATACAAGCGTCGATTAAGGTATTTTTGTCAGAGTATTTATCATCACAAATATAAATTGTCGCTAAAGGTAATATGAAATTCGTAAGGGTCCTGGGCGTTGGACATTTTGCCATTTTCCTAGCTACTTTCGAAAACTTTAGCAGCGCCCTAACTCGTCTATGAAGTTGAAGATGGCAAGAGTTATCAAAAAAGTCAACCTCTCTGTCTTCTTTATTTGCTAGAGGAGCTAAATCTGATAACACTACGTCTGCTTCACTGCATTCCCTAACTAACTCTCCCAGCAACATAATACTTTCATTTCTCAATAAGTCATTCTTGCTGTCTCTTATTCCAGTTGATATTAATGAAAGAACAGTATCCCGTACTAGAAATTGTCCATCCGGACTAGATCTATACTTTAGAAGTAATTTGGGCAAAATCTTTTTCAAACATAATCCTGCACTATCACGTAAGCCTATATCTTTTTCAGTTCGTATGAAATAGAAACAATTATTAACAATTAGAATTGCCAGATCCACATCAATTTCATTGGTATCCAACATTTGGTATATCAATTTATATGCGTTCAATCGACGATCAAAATCAGGTTGTTCGATCCACCTTTTATTAAAAGCGTTCATTTCTGCAATAATATGTGCTAACTTTGTTAATACTTCTTTATTTTCTTTCGAATTATCTGCTATAGAAGACAGTAATTTGATTAATAGTTTTCTTACATCAACTGGTCCCACTTTGTTGAACAAAACAGCTACATTTTTAACATAGCGCTGAGGATTTGAGCTATGGCCAAGTAAATTTATTATGGTGTTGACTGCATGTTCCATATTTTCTTCTGCCATATTCATGCAAACTTTTTTAACCAATATAGGTAATAAGAGATTAAGTAAATCATCACACATCTCTGGAGTCGTTACCATTTCTGTTACTCTGGACAAAATCAGAAGATCCCTCCTATTTACAGTATTAGATTTTGCTGAGTTAGCAATTCTTCTCTTCATAACTTCCAAAATACTTGGCAGATGTGGAATTAAGATCTTACTTCCAAAATTGATGTCATTTCGATCATTCGTACTTATTTCTAGAGTGCAAAATGATTCTATTTTAGGAACATCTTTTTCCTCTTCATCTTCTATCAGAGTCAATAGCTTTTCAATCATATCCAAAATCATATTAACTACTCCAGAAGCAGTTTTAGGTGCCAGTAAAAGTTTAAATATTGCAGGTAAGGCACTTACTGAATTGTCTTCTTCTGAACATGTTATAAGTAAAGCATAATATCTTGGATTCTGACACCAAATATTAAACAACTTTAGTAATGCTGTTGGAGAATGAATACCTTCAATATGCAATCGAGTAACGAGGGGAAATATTAAAGTTTTGAATATTACGAATAACTCATTTTTGCTCCAGACATATTTTTCAAAATGATCGAATAATTTTGCCAAAATATTGATAGCTAGTATTCGTAGATTTTTCATCGCTTTAACATAACCGACGTGGACTTTTTCAACTTGTGCCAAAACACTAGCCAAATTACAACAGACGGCATAAAATATTTTCAAAAACTGTGACAGCAATTCAGTTCCCATATAGCCTCCAAAATATTCTTGTACAACGTCGAATAAGTTTAGAATACTGTGTAGTTTTCCTGCACTGGTAACCGACTTTAGATTTACGTTATTGAAGATTTCTGTACATAATTCTTTAGGTTGCATTGTCATAAAATCTTTAAGGTACGAGAATGCCATTTCGATAAACATTTTTTGTTCAGCTTCATTGCAACCACTTAGATATCTCATAACTAAGGATCGTCTGGTTTGGCCACCTCCCTTTTTATCTGCACCTAATTTCGATGTCATTTTGCCATACAAAATGCGTAATACTATTGGAATTACATGCTCCCTATGCTCAGGCTGTATGGCCTGTGAATCCTCTGTTATTTTAAACTGAGTTAATTCATCCTTGAATTTATTTTCATCAACTAAATTGTGCAAGTTTGCTTTGTATGGAGTTACACTTTTATTCTTATAATTTAGTACACAATCTAAAGCATACTTTTGCAGACCAGGATTCTTGTTTTTTAAGAAATCCATATAAAGCTCCCAAAACACTGGTTCTTTGTGAAGGGCTCGCGGGTTTTTAAATTGTGACAACACTTGCATGATATTTATGAGTGTTTTGAATATAATTTTGCCTGAAACCGAATCTCTTGGGTTTTCCTCTTCAGGGATTTCTACAATAACTTCTTCTGTGACCTCTGCAGGTTTTTCTTCTTCTTGTGTCTTTTCTGAATCCATTAATTGTACTTTATCGTGTGCCTCAATATCTACTTTAAGTGCACTACCAGTGTCATTCTTTTTATACTCCTCATCAATGAATTTTAAGAAAAGGACAACAACATCTCTGTTTTTCGTTTCACACACTTGAATACAGTTTGTCATTGTTTTCAAAATTAAATTTCGATAATTATGTACATCTGGTCTTTCGGCTATGCTTGTATACTCTATATAAAGGTCTTTTAAAACTTTACTGTCAATTTCAAAATCATCTTCAAATACAAATATCTTAAGGTTACTCTTTGCATTAACGAAAGACGATTCGAGTGCTTTATAAAATGTTGGCCAAAAGTCGTCTACATTTAAAGCATTGCCATAGCCAGCTATAAATTCCACTACAGGTTCCCAAAGAAGTTTGAAATTCACATACAAAATTCCTAACATATAATTCAGAGCATAGAGGTGAAAATCAGTCTCTTTTGCTAGTTCATATTGGATAGTATTAAAGGCCATCTTTTGCAGTAGATTTAGCTGTAATCTATACTCTTGTATGGATGGTGATATAGATTCAACTGTAAAACATTTGCTAAAAACTGAAAATCTCTCTGTTTCACCGCCAACTTGTACAGTTTTATTGAGTTCCTCAACATTTTCAAATAGTTTGTAGATATGAGAGGTTAATAATCGCACCTAAAAATATAATATACCTTATAAATATTGACACAATAGATTTTTACACAGATATACTTTATAAGATCAGCCTGCGACTTCGTCCGCGTGGATTAAGTATTTTAGGTTCCCGGGGAACTCTTCCATTTTCCGGGATAAAAAGTATCCAATGTCCTTCCCCGGGATGTAATTAATCTACCATTATACCAAATTTCATCGGTTCAAAAAATCGGTTGAAAAGATGGGCCATTAAAGTAGCAAACAGACAGACAGAAAGACCCACATTCGAATTTATAATATTAGTATATTAGTAAGGATATGGATTGAAAAAGATACTTACAATATGAAAAGGTGATGACACATTTGGTCTTAAATAAGAATCTACTAGTGACAGGAACGGGTATGTCAACCCATTTTCATGTTCATATGCAGTTAAATACAAATCAAGCACATGCAATGCCACAATATAATTTGGATCTGCAGCACAGGGTAACATTATTGGAAGCAAAGTTTCTATATCACATATATCTTTCAATCTTTTACAACTTGATATATGAATAGCACATTCTATAGTGTTGGCTAACAGAAACATAATTTTTCTTGCACATTTTGATAGAGGTGTAACATCAGAATGGAATATGTTTTCATTTACTTCTCCTTCAAGATTATAACTGGTTAGGACCTTTAAAAACTTTGATACAAGCTCACTTAGTTTCCTTATACAATAATCAACATCAAGTTTCTCAACATGCGGTAAACAGAAGAGCAAATTCATCAACTTATTTGGGTATTCCACAATATCTTCTAAATCAGCATTGAGAACATTTTCAGCATGTTCCATTAATTTGGGAAGTTCTTTACCCAAATCTATAGGGTATTTGACCCATTCAAATAGTTTCAAACCGCTTTTTGATAAAGGTGACTTTGTAAGGCATATTTTAGACAATGTTGTCATTGCCTCACTGTCAAAGTTAGTATGGATAACAAATTTAATAAATGCTGGAAGAATGTGCATATCAAATTGAGCATAATGAATAACATTTTGTACAAAATTTATCAGAATATTTGGATAAGGCAAAGGTAGAAGAACTTTGACTATTATGCCTGCATGTTCTTGAGACAGGGAAATATTATTTGAAAGCAGCAGTAGTGCACCAATTTGTGAGCACACTTCTAATACGGTTTCAGAGGATTGCTCACAAATTATTCTTACTAGTAACAATGCAAATTGTGGAGGATTAGTTAAATATTTCCCATGCTGGTGTTCTATCACTTGCCCAGCCAATCTCAAAATATACTCAAGTCCTGTATTATTCTCATCTTCTTTTAATATTTCTTCTGTATATGTTTGGATACCTTTCCAGAATATACTCAACTCTTTAGAGGATATAGTTTGTAAGCAGTCTTCAAATGTTTGTGTAAGGACTTTGAACAAGATCACTTGATGTTCCTTTTTTTCCTTAAGATGTTGCAATAGAATTGGCAGGAAGGTTTCTATGCAACTGTGAAATTTGGTACCAACACCTCTTATCATTTCAAAAATAAGATGTCCACATCCTGTTATTGCCTAAAAAATATAGATCTTTAGTGATATTTATTCTAGACATTTAAGTAATAAAATTTAATGTATTACTGTAGTTTTAGACATTATACTTACATTATCATTGGTCTGTAGATAATTTAGAATTAGCTCAAGAAATTTATTTTTGTCTCTTATATCTCTTGCAACAAATGCAAAACTTTCGGCTGCAAAATTATTAATATACTGTGGATGTGCCTCACTTAATAATGGAATAATCCTTGTCAGCACAACTCCAATATCTTTCTTCAAATAAGGCTTTAATGTCTTGAATAAAAAGGCGAGACACACCAAAATCCATTCTAACCTTTCTGCATCTTTTGTGTTCAATAGATCTATTAGTATGTCTAGAAATTTTGGAAAATGTGGATAGAAATCTATTCTTAAATCTTTTGCTAGTGACACCAGAATTCTGAAACAAAATTACTTATGTTTTAAATTCAAATTTGAGTTATCTAAAATACACCTATTTACTTAATCACTATTTACCAATCTCTGCCTATAATATAGTAAATAGCTTTTACTGATAAAGTGGGCAATATTGACATGTAGGTTAATAGCTACAATTTATGTTTAATCTAATACTACTAACTATTAACAAAACAAGTAACTGTTACTTATTGCAAATAAAACTTTATTTATTTAATACATAAAAATTATCTACATCATCTCAAGATAATATTTACAGAGACATGTACCTAGACCCTGAAATCTGTAAAGGGTAGAGCTTTTTGATACACCTAATAATAAAAAGGCTTTGGATAAAACCAAGAAACCTTAGACTACAGTATATCCTCAATAAAATCAAATTTTGAATATTTTATACATACTCTAACAATGGCTGCAGACATAACTGATCTTCTAGCTTCAAATACTTTGCCAATAATTGTAAAACCTCATCTTTCTTGTGTATCAGTTGTGGCACAGTCACTATGCCATAGACTTCTTTTTTGAACTTCTTAAAATTCTCTGTCAAGTTGAGTCCGTGCCATTTCTGGAGTGCCAGGTGGAAGTGACTTTCATTTTCATTTGGCTGACTGGCATACACGTGTTCAATGTGGTACAGAGCTGCATGGCGGATGTCAATTGCATTTATACGTTCAGAAAATGGTACGAACTGGAATTGACAGTGGTTTTCGTTAATACAGTTGACCCCCTATCCGGCCCCTGTCTAATCCGGCACCCCCTGTAATCCGACAGCTTTGGTCTTGTGTTTCAACAATGTTAAACAAAAGCAATAGATGAATATTTTCATGCTTCATAAATGATTCATAATTTTTGATTATTTTAGTAAGTATGCACATTTGTTTGTACACAATTATTTTCTAGTGTAAAGTTATTATTTTTTGTAAATTAGACATACATAATGAAGTAGGTATGATTTGTACTTCAGAGAATAACATATAGAATCTTATCATTGGATCTGTAATTTGTCAGATTACAAGGTACTCTTTTGTAAAAAAATCCAGACTATGGGGGGGTCTTAGGCAGTACTCTATAATCCGACAAATTCGATACATAGTTCGACACTGCCCTGCAAAACGATTGTCGCATTACCGCGGGTCCACTGTATTAGGTTACTATCATTCGTCATAAATTGTCTAGTAACTTTTATCAATAAAAATATTTTTTTAAATAACCTAATGAATTTCGTTATGAGTTATATATAATATATAGACTAAGAGATAGCTATACTTTTGGTACCTATCGCTTGCAAGGCTATTAATTCAGTATTATAGTGGGTGTGGGGCAGGGGGCTCTCCACTGATCGCAAAACTGCCAGTCTACCCGCAAGCGACCTGACTACTTATCGCCGCTCAAAGACGAGTTATTGTTACCAAAAATGAACAATAACTACGAAAGCTGATTCTAGTATAGTATTAAATCATTAACCTCTTGATATAAACATTAGGTTGGTAAAAGTGTAGATAACTTGGAGTACTCACACGGAAAGTGTTCGTCGTTTTGTGCTTTACGGGTTTACTTTTCATGATTTAATTTTATTAACCCGTAGTACCATTAATATTAAACAAAATTTAATACACAAATTATCACTTTATAAAAAAATCGCGTAGTTTCTTGGCAAACACCGACACGCAAACCACACCGCACACGAACTTACAAGCAGAGACAAGTTAACCAGAGACTTACAAGTAACAACAAAAACACGTGTACTGACTACTGTGTAATGTGTTTGACATTGACGGGCGTAGACAAATTGTCATATCATTTATATGACAGTGACAACTTTGACAAATTATCCTTGCCAGATTAAAAAAACTAGTGTTTAATGATTTATGATGCTTATACATAGCGCAAGTAACTCGCAGGCCAACCCAGAACCATAAAGCCAGTTAAAAAAAATATTTATAATATTTCAAAATTATTTTCTCTTTGGACGTAAACAGAGAAAGAGATATATATTCTTACTCCTTTCTTACTCCTTTCATAATATGTCTTTGGAGCATGGTGCAATATGTTCCTTGGCATGGTGTGTATACATAAAGTGTCCGTCGAAATGCACCACATTGGGGGCGCCACATTAGCATCAAGGTAAATTTAAAAGGAAGCGCCAAATATTATTAGAGTAGATTTCAGAAATAAACAAGGAAAGAAAACATTCATCGTTATATTGTTTGAAATGTAAACGTGTTTTTATATGGGTCCACGACCTACAAAAAAATGATTTTTTATTATTTTGTACGATTTTAGTCGACAATAATATTAATTATTTTAACTTGGCATACTTCACTTCAATCTACAATTGCTACATTCATACCATACTCTTTGCTACACCAGCGCCAGTATGGGAGGTTTTTGAACATTTTTGAAAGGTTATTTTCAGCAACCACTGGACCGTAGACAGAGAGAGATGCAGTGTTGGGATGTCACACAAGATAGAATGAGAAAAAAACATGTTTTCTTTTATCCCTTTCTGCGTGTAACGGTTTTGTTCCTAAAGCACTTAATGTGTTTGGTGCTTTGCAGCGTTTTGCCTATTATTACCTATCCCTTTCGGTTACACGCTGGCATTGATTCTAGAGGTTTAATTGTTCTATGCACTGGACACTTTTTCAACTTCTCTCCCGCGATTACACTCCTCTACTCCATAGATAAATATGTACAATCTGAAAACTACCTCCATAGAGCATGGGATGATGGGAGAAAAAGAGAGAAAAAGCAACAAAAAGTAGAGATGAGTCGTACTAGGTAAATTTTGTACTAGGTGCACCTAGTCCAATTCCGTAGAAATACTCGATCCAAATACCTGTTCCACCTAGTCCATAAAGTACGTGTATTTAAAGTACATAGTACGTGTAGATACGTACGTACGGACTAGTAATGAATTGGAATCTTCCCTTCATACTTTATACAGGCTTATGACTGTCAACGTGAAGATTTATCGACATTGTTGGCGTATTTATAAGATTACAATTCATTTTTCGAAGTAATCAGATTTTTTTTGGTATTTTTTTTTTTGGTATTTTTGCTTTATTTCTGAATAATCAGATTTTTTAATAATTTTTTTTTTTTTAAATCTTATATATACAATACAATCATTACGCACAAAGTTCTATAACCACATTACAAAACTTTATGAAAACCGATTAATAAGTCCGATGCGCATAACAGATTACGACGATGTTGAGTAGGTATCAATACGGCGAGCGCGGCTTGCACGAGTCCGTACCGTACTTGATACTCTTGATACTAGTCACATCACAAAACTAGAGACTAGTGGATACTATTTAGTATTTAGTATTTGGTAAAGTCCCGACTAGTGACAAAGAAGACAAGTGGCAGACAAAGATAGAAAGACTGCGGAGTCGTATAGTTAAAAAAGGATAGTATATTTTTGCACTCGGCCCGCTCGAAAAGTGCTATTTGAACGCGACACGCACTCCTGTTTGCGTAAATAATTCTTGTATCAGTCATTTGAATTTGAACCATATTTCAAGGTGAAAAGAGTGCGCGTCGTGTTATTTATGATCGAAATATGGTTCAAATTTAAATGACACGTTTCGAATGGGCCACGGGTGCCGCGTCATTTTAAGTACCACAGACCACAAGTACTACCTAGCCTCTCTGGGACTAGGTGGATCGAGTATTTTAAAAGTTGGCAACAGGTGCGACCTAGTATCGATAAATACCTAGTCCCTGTACCTGTTCTAGTTATACGCTTTATACCTTTGATTAGGTATATACAGAAGGATGTGCCCTAACATATTTAAATTAAAGCTTCCTTTAACCTTAAAATGGCGCATGGGCGGAGCTTAATGCGGGCATTAGGGCTGAAATTATCGATACCTTTGATTATGTCGATACTTAAGTATATACTCGATATAAAATTAACAAAATATAATTAATAAATAATTAAACATAATTTTTGAAATACACTAGTATTCTTATTTTATAATGAACAAGCTGATGCCCGCGACCCCGTCCGCGTGAATTGAGGTTTTTTGTAAGATAAAAATTTGTATGAAAAAAATTTTTTTTACTCATCGTTTCGTATAGAAGACAAAAATTCATTCGGAGGCAAATTCGGAGAGAGCTGATAATTGAGGATTTCGAAGACGGATGAAGAGCACAGCCAGGGTATTCAAGATAGGTGGGGTGTGCTCGACCAAAGGTAACTCGAAACTTCATCCAATTGACAGTGTGCTGAAAAAAAATTCAAAATGGCGGATTTAAGATGGCCGCCATACAAATTTCGTCGGTGTCTATCTCGGAGAGTATAAAAGATGGAAGAGTGGTTTCTTGGCAAAAGATGATCAGAACATGAAGGTCTACTTGATGAACAGGAAAAAATTCAAGATGGCGGAATTTATTTTTCCATAGAAAATGTATGGCGAATATTGAAGAGGCTTACAAGTGTAGAACTATGCAAGACTTTGATGCGGTTTTTTTACAAGATTTGTTCTGTATGGAAGAACTGTCGGTTTGCTGTTAGGAAAGCCAAGATGGCGAAGTTCAATGGCACCCAAAGGTACCCGATCGTCAGTGGTATGATATTGATATTAATCAACTAAGGAAGGTTTCTTTGTGTTTTTACTTCAACAGTCTCTTACACTGTATGCATGTCTGGAAAGTTAATTTACATTAAAAGGCCCTTTTAGATATTTAAGGGGTCTCTGTTTTATGTTTTCTTATGAGAATTTTTTTTACGTCTGTCGGATGCGTGGCACTCTGGGGCTTCCACTGTGCTCGCTAGCATAGCAATGTGTTGTTTACTTCAGAACACGTAGGCAGTAAACACTAGGATAGAAGGAGAGCAAGTAAGTAGACAGTGGGCCGCGCGGTCTACGCGGGCGGGTGCGGTTCCATTTCAAAATTTGTTTTTAAAGAAGAACTCTCCATAATTTTTCGGAGAAAAAATATATGGAGGTGTTTATTTCAGAAAGTACCTATACTAAATGGAAGAGTGGAGTGAAAGTGCCTATACTAAATCGTTAAGGGATCAACGCACAGCCTAAACCGCTGGGGTTAGCAACTTAAAATTTTGACAGTAGGTTCCTTTTGTGACGTAGGCGCTCAATAAGGAAAGATTTTTCAAAATTACACTCCTACGGGGGTGAAATAGGGGGTGAAATTTTGTATGAAACTCCGGGTTGGCACTGAGAATTTCTTAATTGAAAAACCCAATACCTAACTTTTATGCCCGACCGGGAATCGAACCCAGGACCTCATGATCCGCAGTCGACTATGCTAACCACTAGACCAACGAGGCAGTCAAAAATAGTAATTAGTTAAAATGATACATAATAACTGCAATGAAGGGACCAAAAACCACTTGAATAGACACTGTAATTTTCGAATACGAGACACCATCCCGGAGATCGGATGTCTTAATCACAAGATTATAATCGATACAGCCTAAAATGAGTTTGGCAATATTATAAGTAGAAGCTGACTGTTCAATTTCATCTCTCTATCCCTCTGAGTGAGAAACAGTAAGAGTGATATGAAATTTTAATTTAATCGATACTCAATTTATTTGAAAACAATACAATCCCCACACTATATAAACACTCAAACAAAAACTAATGAAATAATCCAAATTTTCAGGGATAGCGCAAAAATTGACGTGTTTTGGATTCAGTAAAGAAGAAACCAAGCTATAATTAGTTGAAATAACTTAAAATACTCGCCACAAAAAGAAAAATAAAAACAACTATGTTACTCACTATCACTGAAAATCACTGAAAATATTCACAAAACTGGTAATTAGCCACAACCAAAACACCGGAAGCAATACAGACGCCATTTATAGGTTATACATAAAAATTGGCTTCAATAGCAAAATTTGATGACGTCATATGACAATTGCCTGACACGTTCACGCAATAACATAATACACCTGTCTCATTCTAGAAACGTAGCTTTCAATAAGTAAGACTAGTCAAAACATAGTAGTACATGTTTTATTAACAAAATGCATCGTTTAACTATAATTGAGTAAAATGTAACACATCCATCTCTATATACCTAATCAAAGCTTTATACAAAGTACTCTGTGTTATACGCCTCATCTTCAAAACAGAGCACATAGGGAAAAATCAAAAACCTGGAGACATAGATGAAAATTCAGAAAAAAGTGTTCTGACTTCTGAGGTTCTGATGAGGCTGTAGCTTAACCCTTCATCCCACGCGGATTTGACCTTGTGATTTTGCACGGCTCATATTTCGCGACCCGCGAACCACCCGCGCGCCCCTCGCGCACCCCGCAGGCATCACGTTTCAGAAAAACACCTACAAAAAATATCCAGGCCACTTATCATGGTTCTGTAAACGGCGTTGGCTTTATCTATAATACATCTATATGAAGGTATGATTTATAGAAGCTGACGTTTACAAACAATTACATATAACGGAAAGAATGCGTCAACGACCGCGATAACGATCGCGATTTTTCAAAAATATATTTTCCCGATAAAGATATCACATTTCAGTGATAATCCAGTCTAACACTGCACTAAAATATATTTATAAACTTATTGTATTGAGTTAGTTATGTAGGGCGGCTGTCCCGAAGCAGGTTCAGGAATAATGAAGTCCTTTTTGGTGTATATGAATATAATAAAGTAGTTTACATAAAGATATTGTACAAAAATTTAAGATAGGTACGTCCGTTCGTTCCGATGTTAGGTATACGAAGGCGGCGAGTATAGTCGGAATTGGATCTTCTATGGAAGTTGAGACGCGCGGCATACGTGCTGACGAAGCGCAGTCGTCCAGCATAACACCTCCATCATCAGAACAGCAATTATTCGGGGATCAAAGACCGAATATTGCGGCATATAGGTCTTCGTTAAAACGGCAGGCAGTCTTTTTGTTGTGTTCTTGTGAAAACGAAGCTTCTTAGGTGATAAGATGGTTCAGAATCTCCTTAGACAGAGAGATAGGCGTGGGTTCACGCTTCACCTATCTCCTGTAACGGTATGATTGTAAGTTGGTGATGTCTTCTGCTCGCATAATTTTGGAGAATTGACCTTCGGGCATTCAGCCTCTATGAAATGAAACCCCTGGAATTGGTTGCTATAAAAGTGCAGGTGGTACTATAGTATTATGTTACATGAAATAAGTTAAACTGATAAAATAAGCTAATTGTAATTGGACTACGATTAAGTTCTGGAAAGCTGAATTCAATGCTAAGCTCTAATAACTAAAACAGGTAGGGTACATCTATGAAAAGTAATACTTTTAAAAATCTAAATTAATTTAATTCAATTACATTACTACAAATAGTTGAAGAAAGCTATAACTGTACTACTCGGAAATTCTTGCATATTTCATCCAAAAAAAAATACAAAAATGCGAGTAATAACCATATAGCAAAGAACAGCTCATTATTCTTTAGTCACAATGTGACAGAAGTAAGAGCTTTTCTGTTTTTTTTTTCTGATTAGAGAAATGGTACACCTAGAAGTATATAAAAGAAGTATATTTGTTAAATGTAGATATCTATGTAAAAGTAAATCTAACAGAAATATGGTGTATATAGTATAAAGTGTAAAATTTTAAGTAAAGTGTATATTGTATAGGTACTAAAGTATAATTATTATGTATAAAATTCTGTATGATATATCTTATAGTAACCATTTGAATAAAATATGTAGGTACCTACTCAAAACCTATCAGTAAGCTGCAATACGATCGTGGGAATGTCGCGAGGGCTTCATTGCAATATGTTTGAACAGTCTAAGGTAACTTAGATAAATGGCTTAAATGAAATCTAATGATTTTAACGGGTAAATTAGCTTTAAGTAATTGGTTTTTTAAATCGGGATTTTGAAAAGGGACCACGGACTTTCTTAGAAGTGTATATATATATAACTTGATTGTGAGTAATAGGGTTTTGGATAGGAATTTCGAGTATGGGTAACTTAGAGCATGCGGTTTTAGGAGGAGTTGAACTTTTGGTTAAAAGTTCGGAACATGTAACATATTTGGATTTCTTGGAGTTAGCGCGTACTGGTATAGTTCCTTTTGATGAGCCATCTTTAGTCGTTTTTGAATTAGTTTTCTCTACAATAGTAAATTCATACTCGGCTAATTTTAAATTCCAACGCGTTATACGAGGACTTCGATCTTTTAAGTTGGATAAATGTGAAAAATCAGAAATTAATTTAAACTTTCTGTCTAAAAGATAGGGCCTAAAGTACTTAGTGGCCCAGACTACTGCGAGGAGGTCTTTTTCTGTCTTGGAATATCTAATTTCACTGTCGTTCAAAGTACGCGAGGCGTATGCTATCGGTTTGTCGGCGCCAATAGGGCCTTGTGTAAGTACTGCATTTAAAGTCATGTCAGTGGCAAAGGTATTCAAGTTAAATTCTAGATTAAAATCGGGATGAGCTAATACTGGGACACTTTTAATAAGCATCTTACAATTTTCGAAAGCAGTGATGAAATCCGAATTAAGTTCAAGTTTTGCGCCTTTTTTCAAGTAAGATGTAAGAGGCTTGGTCATCTTGGCAAAGTCTGGTATAAACCGTCTATAAAAACCAAGGATGCCTAAAAATTCTTTAATCTGCTGACGATTTTGAGGTAATGGATAATTTAAAATATGAGAAATATAATTTGGATTGGGTTTTATACCATCTGGAGAACGGATGTGACAGAACGGCGTTTCGCGTTTGAAAAATTTAGATTTATCTACTTGGATTTTCAAATTAAAGGCTCTTAGGCGTTCGAACAATATGCGCAAACTAATCACGTGTTCCTGTAAGGATGTTGAGAAAATTAGAATTTTGCCTGAAAAGATTGTGCAGTTCGCCAGATCTTGAAGGACACAGTTCAAAAGACTTTCAGAGATCGCATATGAATTTCGTAAATGTAAAGTTGTAAAGTACAAGCACCTTCCAATTTTATCTAAAAAGTCGGTAGAGTCAGTCGGATGGTTTTTAACTATTTTACTAATTGGTCGAAAATCTAAAATTGAACTAACTTTATCATTTGAATAAAATACGTCCGAAAATTCTTTAGACAGGTTAATTAAATTAATTGTCTCCTCTGTATTTAATTGTTCTATGGGCAAACGTGATATAACCTCATGATTCCACTTATCACCGACGGTGTCAATTTCACACCTTGCAGGCATGCATTGTTCGTCGTAAACATGTGCAATTATAGGGTTCCCTAAAGAAATTGTAATATCGCTATCTGTAGGATTACAAATTTGAACAAAAGTTTTACCGTTTTCAGCAGATGATATGCATTCATTTATATAGCATTCGGACATGTACTGATTTGCTATAAAAATGTCACCATGGGAAAAGGTAGTGGGCATTTTTATTAACCTTGTGGTTTGAGCAGGTAGAGTTACAAGATTATGGGGAATATGAGGTTTTGGAACTTTTAAAGTAGTGTACTGATGTAACTCCGTCTGCGTGCAGTTTCCTATATGGCTAGGTACAAATGAATAATGAGAATAATTTTGAGGATCAAGGTCAGGTTGGGATTGGTAAGTGAATGATGGGTCAAGACAATCAGAAGGAATATACTTTTTATACTTTTGTCTGTATTTTCTTGGTTGCATGTTACTGTAAAGGTTCCGTCGCGAACGATGAGAACAAGATCTATGCCTGTGATAATTTAGAAAAAATGCATTATGAGAAAATCGGTCTTTATTCTGTATATAAATTATATTTAATTCTTCTTTCGCGTATTCTAGAGCTTTTTCAAGAGTAGGGGGTTGCATACATCTTATTCTTGATCCTAAAGGTTCTCTAAGGCCTCTCAAAAAAGTTTTGAGGGCTAATTTTTGATAAAGCGTTCTTTTGGCTTCTATGGTAGTTTTTACAGTATCATGCAATTCTACATAGGTCATGATTGTGCAAAGTAAATTCTGTACCTTTTCGTAAAAAATAGGTAGAGTGTCTGAACCTTGGACTAAAAAATACAAATCTGTAAAAAGTGCCGTTTCGTCGCGGTAATCGGAAAATGAATTTATTAAAGTCGTTCTAATGTTACTCCAATCGTTGGAAATGCCGTTAGTGGATAAAGATCTTGCGGCAGATCCTGTAATTTTGTTAAGAATTCCACTAATCAAGGAAAGGTTAGAAAATTCATACTGTGGATCTGGGTTTAAAAATGTACGGACTAACTGATCGCTTAGATTTATAAATCTCGTTAGAACATGGGAATTTCCATTGAAATCTGGTAGAAACTTGAGTGATTTGTTAATTTTGTCTAATAAATCTACTTGACAATTAATTTTCTCCAACGAGGTCATATTTCAATATCTAACAAAATTCTTTAAACTAGGTATCTAATTATTAAAAGTATATAAAAATTAAAATACGTTAAACTTTACTTTGTTAAAAATAATTCTCTAAAAACTACGCGGGCTAGAAAAATGTTGTAATACGTATAGCACCCTGCGCAAAAGTTACTACAACAACCAATTAAAAGGATTTCAAGTACTCACAAAACTAAAGTCGCTGGCGAGCTCCAATTCATCGATTTTTGGTATGACATGAAGACTTCAGCGGCAGCTTCTATGACAGCAGCTCCTTGTAGGTTCTGTCGTCCTGTCAAGGAATTCGAAGGCGTCGACATGATTTTTAGGTGATGCACGAAGACCTTGAAGCAGCAGAACGATCCTCTAAGACTGCGCCAGTTATGTAGGGCGGCTGTCCCGAAGCAGGTTCAGGAATAATGAAGTCCTTTTTGGTGTATATTATGAATATAATAAAGTAGTTTACATAAAGATATTGTACCAAAATTTAAGATAGGTACGTCCGTTCGTTCCGATGTTAGGTATACGAAGGCGGCGAGTATAGTCGGAATTGGATCTTCTATGGAAGTTGAGACGCGCGGCATACGTGCTGACGAAGCGCAGTCGTCCAGCATAACAAGTTTTTATTTGTATTTGTCACCACTTGTCATAACAAACAATAAAAACACAGAAAAAAACTCAATATTTTGGCACAGATTCAAATGACTTTTTACCATAGCTTATTTTATTTTTTTGTTTTCGCACTTGACAATTTTACTGTTGTAGTGTAAAGACTACATTATGGACTTCTCTATGGTCCAAAGTTGTACAAACCAAAATAAACTCTATAATTAAGATGAATCAGATTATAATGGTCTGGACCGGCGAGCCCACCGGCGGGCTCGCGCGCGCGAGGGCAGTTTCCGTTAGATAAACAGGCGAGCCCACCGGCGGGCTCGTGCGCGCGAGGAGGTGTGCTGTAGTTGAAACTTCAAATCATATAAAAATATCTTTTTTTTCAGTTTCCACTCTGATTTACGATAGCGAATTGCACAGCACAGAGTTGAGAGTAGGTACTTTTAGGGTGCGGTGAACTGCGGTGCGAATTACGATTGTTTGATTTTGCAAAGTTTCTAATTTAGAGGTTTTCTTCCTGCAAAAAAGGATAAAAGACAGATTCAACTTTGTGAATTCATTTTTCCCGGCTGTTCAATGCAATCAAATCAATGCTTGCTAGGTTTGTGAATTCTTTGCCATTGGGGCTTTCGCAGCGTATTACAAAGTTCTATTTTCAGGGTAAGTAATCTTTAGGTAAATATCTAGGTAAATAACGAAACGATAGGTACGCTGAATATGCAGTACACGGTTCCCGATTCTGTGCTATGTACCAATAATGTTACATAGTAAAATACATTACATTGGTTCGCTTCTGAACCGACAATTTTTATATTTGAATCTGTAATTGTGATTGTTAGTAAGTAAATAATTTTGCTTACAGCTCTAGTTTGCAACCAGCGAGGTTCCCATAGTTTGCAAGACCACATCGAGTATAAGACAATGGACATAAAGATATTGCCGGCTCTGCAAGACAATTACATGTACTTGATTGTGGACAAGGCAACCAAGGAGGCAGCTATTGTAGATCCTGTGGAACCCAAGACAGTGTTAAAGGCTGTGGAGGATAATGGGGTCAACTTGACTACTGTTTTAACTACACATCATCATTGGTAATACATCCTAAAATCTTATTAACAGTCTAGCGTCCACCACCATAGATACAATAATGCCCTGAATATTTTAATTTTAAGCCTAAAATAGTGGGGCTGATTATGTAGTGCTTAATCTCTAAACTAAACTAAAATGATAGCATTAAAAATATTGCTAACCCTTTCGTAATACTCCCGTCGGAAAGGGACAGAACTAAATTTAAAGCTATCATTTTAGTTTAGAGATTGTGTTAGAATTGTCCACATTATAATAAATTTCAAGTATCTTACTGTGTGTTAAGCAGTAATAGTGTAGTGGTAGTTTGGTGATCATTGGGCACTTTTTAGGGTTCTGTACCTCAAAAGGAAAAAACAGAACCCTTATAGGATCACTTTGTTGTCCGTCAATCTGTGTGTCAAGACCCTTTTTCCCAGAAATGCATGGAGGTATCAAGCTGAAATTCATATCAAATACTCAGGTCTACTGTCCCTTGGCGCTGTGAAAAAATAAACTGCTAAGCCAACGTAATCAAAAGATACAGCCGTTTATGCTGCAAATTTTCGACATTCGCAAGGGAATCAAAACCTACAGGGTACTTCCCGTGAACTCAGAATCTTGAAATTTGGTACGAAGCACTGTCTTATAGCACAAATAAAGGAAAAATTGCAAAAAGCATAATTTTTTAGTTACATCATACCTATAATAAAAATATTTTAATGCAAATTTTCGACACTCGCAAGGGTACCAAAACCTACAGGGTACTTCCCGTGAACTCAGAATCTCGGAGTTTGGTACGAAGCAACGTCTTATAGCACAGATAAAGGAAGAATTGCGAAAATCATACATTTTTAGTTACATCATATAATAAAAATATTTTTAATAATTTTAAACTTACTTCCCCTTTTCCTCATGAACGCGTAGAGGTAATAAATTGAAATTCATATCAAATACTAAGGTCTATTACCTTTAAGCTGTAACAAACTACTGTCCCTTGGAGCTGTGAAAAAATCAAACTTCTAAGCTAAGCCAACGCAATCAAAAGATACAGCCGTTTATGCTGCAAATTTTCAACACTCGCAAGGAAACCAAAACCTACAGGGTACTTCCCGTGAACGCAGACTCTTGAAATTTGATACAAAGCAATGTCTTGTATTATATAGCACAGATAAAGGAAAAATTGCAAAAAGCATAAATTTTTAGTTACTTCATGTAATAAAAATATTTTTAACAATTTTAAACTAACTAATGTTATGGATTTCATTTAGCAATAAAAATACCATAACTTTTACTTATATACTGTCATATTATATAGGTTACATCATTTGTTTACCTTTTCTGGAGAAAAGTTATATCAAGTGGGTACATTAATAATAACATTGATTTTTCACTATCATGTCTGCTACTTAGCTCAATAAACGTGTTTCGTAAATTATCGTATTATTTATACATAATATATACATACCTACCTACAGGTTTGTACAGAACCCTCGGTGCGCGAGTCCGACTCGCACTTGGACGGTTTTTAATTTTATTTTGGAGAGTATGTTTTAAGAAATTGAAATATCACATAAATTAATATAAAAAATTATATTTTACTGTCAACAGGGACCATGCAGGTGGAAATGAAGACTTAGTAAAAATGCATCCAGGTTTAGAAGTGTATGGGGGAGATGACCGCATAGGGGCTCTCACTACGAAAGTCCAGCACAACACCAAGTTCAATATTGGCCAACTGAATGTCCAATGTTTGTTCACACCTTGTCACACTGCTGGACACATCTGTTACTTTATCACTGCACCACATGAAGGGAATGATTCTGCTGTATTCACAGGTGTGTACTTAATTTTTTTATAAGTGTTTGTGAGATTTATATAGATACGCCTTGCACCTATTAGATAAATATTATAAATGCGAAAGTGTGTTTGTTTGTTGGTTTGTTCTTCAATCACACCGCAACGGACCAACGGATCGACGTGATTTTTGGCTTGGGTACAGTTGAGGACCTGGAAAGTGACATAGGCTACTTTTTATCTATAGGCTCATCCATCCATCCATCCATCAGCCTGTATTCGTCCACTGCTGGACATAGGCCTTTTGGAGAGCGCGCCACCACACATGGTCCTCCGCTTTCCTCATCCACCCACTTCCAGCCACCTTTTTAAGGTCGTCGGTCCAGCGGGCTGTAGGTCGTCCCACACTGCGTTTACCGGTACGCGGTCTCCATTCAAGAACTCGTCTGCCCCAACGGCCATCGGTTTTGCGACAGACATGACCTGCCCACTGCCACTTCAGCTTACTAATTCTCTGGGCTATGTCGGTTACCTTGGTTCTCCGGCGGATTTCCTCATTACGGATTCTATCCCTCAGAGAAACGCCCAACATAGCCCGCTGAGCGACTTTAAATTTGTGGAGAAGGCCAGCTGTCAGTGTCCACGTTTCCGCTCCATACGTCATCACAGGCAGGACACACTCGTTAAAGACTTTCGTCTTTAAGCTTTGGGGTATCGACGAGTCGAAGACCTGACGAAGCTTCTTTATCGAAGTTGTTCCTACCAAGTTGTATAACCTGACCGAGGTAGTTGTATTCCTGAACAACTTCGATGCTGACATTTTCGACGGTAATGGGTCTCGAGGTGACGTAGTCATTAAACATGACTTTGGTTTTATCCACGTTCTGAAGACTGAAATTCATCAAGTCTTCGGGCGAGACGATTCGTAATAACCCTCGAGAACAGCTTGTAGATCATATGGCTCAGAAGTGATATTGGCCTATAGTTTTTAAGAAGGCTCTTGTCTCCCTTTTTGAAAAAGAGGACTGTGACACTTCTGCTCCATTCTTTTGGTGTTATGCCTGAGTCAATGACAGTATCAAAGAGGTGTTTGAGTTTGTTCAAAACTGGAGTACCTCCTGCTCTCAGGAGCTCCGCAGTGATACCGTCATCGCCTGGAGCTTTGTTATTACTTTACTGTTCGACGGCTATCCTAATCTCACCCATGTCGACACCCGGGAAATCATCGGTGTAATGGCGCACGAGTCTCGTCGTTTATCATTCGTGGATTGTTGAGTCTTGGAGCTTGGGCTGAATAAAGCTGCTCATAGAATTTCTCGATCTCAGCTAACACCTCTGGTTTTGAAGCGACGGTTCGGCCGTCTGATGTCCTCAGCTTAGTCAGATGGCTTCTCCCAAGATTTTTAACGAATACTTTCGATCCTTTATTGCGTTCGATCGCATCTTGAATGTTGCGTGTATTTGCGGAACGCATATCAAAGCGTATTCGTTTTTTGATCAACTTGTTTAGAGAGTTCTTATCTGACACATCCGAAGACATATTCCGTCTCTGCTCCATCAAAACCAGGGTCTCGCTAGAGATCTTGGACGAAGAACTCTTGCTTTATTTTGCAAGGTATTTGCCTCCTATCTCACGAATGGTACTCACAAAATCGTCATATTCCTGATCAACATCGTCGGTGGTTTCCAGCGAATCGAATCGGTTCCTAAGTTCTAATTGGAACTTCCCTGATGTTATGATGATATGATGACGGAGAGTAGACCTCACCATGCGACGTCTCTGCAGTTGGAAGTCTATATTCAGAGAGCCTCTCACGAGGCGGTGATCGCTCCCGGTATTGAACCTGCTAATCACGGAGACATCTCTGAATATATCCTTTCGATCGCTCATGATGAAGTCTATCTCGTTCCTGGTCATATGATCGGGGCTCTGCCATGTCCACTTTTCACAACAACGTATTCATTAAGAATAGCCCTTGCCGTTCAAGAAAGTTGACAAGCATTTGACCCCTACGGTTCCTAACACCAACTCCATGTGGCCCAATTTTCGATTCGTCGCGTTCTTGTACTCCCACCTTTGCGTTGAAGTCCCCCATAACAACATTGAAGTAGGACTTGGTAGTATTATTTAGTGCCTTGGTTACGTCTTCGTATAGAGTCTCTACTTCTTCATCAGAGTGTGCCGACGTGGGTGCATAGACTTGTACTACACTCGCCGGCATATTTAGCGGAACATAAAAAAAAGGTTTGATATCAGTATCATATAAGGTTGCTGGCTGGTTTATACGTCATTTAATTTAAAAAGAAATATTTTCAAATTAAGAAAACAACTGAACATCACATTTTATGCAATTGTTTTAATTTTATTCAAATACACCTTATCTGGAGCGAACTTCGAGTATTTCTTCCTTCTGAGTTTGATTTAAAATTTCATTGAAATACTGTTTTATGTTAGTTTTTTTTAATCGCGTATCTTTCTGGAGTTGATGACTGAATTATGCCTGACTTAGCCCCAACGGAGATTGCCAGGGCACTCGAAATGCGAAGAAATGGTCAAACCTACAGAGTGATATCCAGAGATCTTCGTCGACCAGTTTCAACGATCCATCGCAGTATCCAACTTATGTGAGAAGAACCAGACGGTACTTATGTGAGAAGAGCAGGACAAGGCAGAAAAAGACGCACTTCGAGTAGGGATGATCGTTTCATTCGGCTTCGTGTACGTAGGAACCCCCGTTTGACGGCCGTCCAAGCCCGACATGAGTTAGAAGCAGTGCGGGGTGTAACCGTAAGTGAGCGTACGGTACGAAAAAGGCTCGAAGAAGCTGGTTTGGGTTCATTTGTGCCCGCCAAGGCTCCAAGGCTCCAAGGCTCGAGGTAAATCATCGTAGAAACAGGTTAACTTTTGCTCAGGAACATCGACTTTGGAACGCGGATCAATGGAGTAAGGTATTGTTTAGTGATGAGTGCAGAATTCTCTTAAATCAAATTGACGGCAGGCAAAGAATATACAGACGCAAAGGAGAACGATACATTCACACAAATTTTGAAACTACAGTTGCATACGGTGGTGGATCAATAATGGTTTGGGCGGGCATTTGGTTGGGAGCTCGCACAGACTTGGTAGTGATTGACAGAGGGAGTCTGACTGCAGACCAGAGAAGAAGAAAATATCAGAGAAGTTTTAGAAGAAAATGTCGTACCGTTTGCCCCATATATCGGTGACGATTTTGTTTTTATGCAGGATAATGCTCGGCCGCATACCGCTCGGGTAACTCAAGCTTATCTTAATGATATGAATATCACTGTTATGGAGTGGCCGGCGAGATCACCGGATATGAACCCAATAGAGCACGTTTGGGAATTGCTGAAAAGAAAAGTTAAGTCCAGAATTCCAGCTCCTGCCAACGTGGGTGAACTGCGAATCGCCGTAGTTGAGGAATGGCGGAGACTATCCCAGGAGACCATCGATAACATCATTCTCAGTATGCCTAGACGGGTAGAAACTTTAATAAGAGCACGTGGAGGAAATGCGCGATATTAATCACCATTTTTCTAATTTAATCAATTGTTATTTTAATATTAAATTTCACTTTTCCCGGTTACATGAAAAGTTCAAAAATGTACCATTTTTCACAAATAGCCTTTACTCGCAAAATCTGTTCTTAATGTGATCTCATTTTAAGTAAAACAAATGAAACTTTAAATAACAAAAGAAGTGTAGTAAGTAGATTTTAAAATAAAACCATATTTTTTTAATTATGGACCTTTTTTTTATGTTCCGCTAAATATGCCGGCGAGTTTATTTTCAGAGAGTATCTCTGATTTTTATTATCTGATATTTTTATCTATTAGGGGGACGATGTCACTCGCGTCCGTAGGAGTCACCACCTTTTCCTCGAACAAGGCCCACCCTACACGTGTCCCCTGGGTGGTGCAAAACGAGTGACAACGCCGAGCAACAGGCGGCGGTTAAGTAACCTGTACCCGGGCTCCCATAAGCCCTGAGGGATTAAATACCCTCCAAACAGCTGTGGCAGTAGCACCTTAGGGAAGTGCTACTAGATCCTTCCTACCCCACACTGCACTGACACTTATACACACTTGACATAATACACACCTCAGCCATACAGACATACACGCAACACCAAATAGACACTAACACTTCAACGCCGAATATCGGGCGGCGGAAGTTAACCCGACTGGGCTTCTGCGAGCCACGAGGCATTAAATACCCTCAGAAAATGCAGCCTTTAGTACCTTGGGAAAGTGTTAATTGTATTACTCCCAACCTCCCTCGTAAATATGGAAAAGTCAGATAGTGAGAATGCGATGTCATGCGATCCGGCCAACCCCCGGCGCTCTCCGGTACCCGGGCCCGAGAGTGTGAAATATGTTACCGATGACTCCCCAGGAGTGAGTTCCCAGGCACCTGCTGCAGTTAATGTTACTGGAAACAAAAAATGCGTTCAGCAAGTTTTTCATCCAAGCTTCTTTATACAAAGACCTAGAAGCTCTTCACTTGGAAACATCCCTGTTTTAAATTGTTCTACTACTAATGACACAAATAGCACTTGCAACAAGGAGCAGCAAGAAGACAATACAGAAAGTGGTAAACATCCGTCATGGCAAAGAGTGCCAACTGTGAGAAATCCTAAGAAAAGGAAAACATCAACTTCACCTACATCAGAAAGTATTGATATCTCTAATAGATTTAGCCAGCTACCTGTAGAGTTAGATCAACCTGAAAATGAAAAACCAAGCAAAGAAAGAAAGACTGCTAAGCCACCACCGATAATCCTATATGGCATAGAAGATGTAAATAAACTTACAGAATTGTTGGAGACAGTAGCAGAAAAATCAGCATTTACATACAAAATTGCCAATAGGAATCAACTAAGGATCAGCAGTAATGATGTAGAGGTTTACAAAAAACTGATGTCCTTAGTTAGGGAGACCGGATTAATAGGACATACGTTTAATAGAAAAGAAGAAAGATGCTGTAGAATAGTTATTAAAAATCTTCATCACACAACTCCCCATGAGGCAATTAAATATCCATAGAGAACACAGGCAACACTATTGCTGGTGAAATAATTAACGCAAGATATGGTCCTGAGAAAAAACCGACCTAAACGTTTTTCGTAAACCTTCACCCTGGACCTAACAACAAAGCAGCTAAAGACATAAAAATTATATACCACCAATCGGTTACCATTGAGGGTCCCAAGAAAAGAAAATCTGTGATACAATGTCAAAGATGCCAGCAATATGGACACTCAAAAAATTATTGCTTGAGACCATATCGATGTGTAAAGTGCGCGCAGGATCATAAAACATCAGAATGTCCTAAAACAGACCGTAACACCCCAGCTACATGCGCCTTGTGCCTAGGAGCACACCCTGCGAACTACAAAGGGTGTCAAGTATATAGGGAAATATTACAGAGAAAAACTAAACTCCCATCCTACAGAAAACCAAGAGATGATGACGACAAAGATCCTCGCAAACCAAACCCTGAAACTCAACAAACCAGGTCAGAAAATATAACAGACAGGAATACCTATGCTGAAGTTGTGAAATCACCCAAACCAAAAGAAAAAAGAAACTCTGATCAACCCATTAACTACGGAACCCTAGAACAGTTAATCTTAAAGCAATCTGAGAAATTCGACTTAATCCTACAACAAATGAGTTCTCTAATGAGCCTCATAACCTTTGTTGTCAGTAAACTGTCAAATTTAGTTCCTTAAAAGTAGCGACCTGGAACATAAATGGACTAGCTCCAAATAAGTATGAAGTCGAAACACTACTGCAACTTCATAAACTAGACATACTACTTGTCTCTGAGACTCACTTCACCGCACGTAGTAAAATAAAAATTCAGAACTACGAAATCTATCACACCGAGCACCCCGATGGTTCCGCGCATGGAGGCACGGCTATTATCATAAGATCATCCATAAAACACCATGAACTTCAGTCTTACAAAACCGAACACATACAAGCTACTTCGGTATCCGTGGAAGACAAAAATGGAAATATAACGATTTCAGCTGTTTATTGCCCCCCTAAGCACAAAATAACGATGGAGATTTACTTACAATATCTAGCCACTCTGGGTAGTCGATTTATAGCAGGAGGAGACTGAAATGCTAAACATGTCCAATGGGGGTCTAGGTTGGTGACAACAAGAGGAAGAGAACTCAAGAAAGCAGTAGACACTCTACATCTCAAAACTATGTCGCCATCAGAACCCACATACTGGCCAACTGATCAAAATAGATAGCCGGACGTGTTAGACTTTTTCATGTCTAAGGGCCTTTCACGGCTCTTTTTTGGGGTAGAAACATGCTTAGATGGTTCATCAGACCATGTCCCAGTGTTCCTCACTGCCAGTGCCACAGTGCTCAAATATGATAAACCCCTAACGCTGTACAATAGAAAAATAGATTGGGATGCTTTTCGAGACACGCTCGAAGAAAAACTGCAACTCCAAGTATCCTTAAAAACGGAAACAGATATTGAAAATGCTACGAAAGAACTAACTATGGCAATACAGGAAGCTTGCTGGAGATGCACTCCGGATATCGAAAACTTGCAACCGCGTCATAAGTTGGTTCCGTAGGAAATAAAGTTAAAAATACTTGAAAAAAGACGACTTCGCAGAAAATGGCATGAAACTCAACATCCAGAAGATCGAAAAACATTCAATAGATCGATGCGTGAGTTAAATTTATTCTCCCCAATTAGTCGATTTATTAATTATTATAACAATTTGACCGACCTTGACATTGACATTTTTCATGATACTTTAACTAGCTTTAAGAAGAAACTTTATTTGATGACATAAACAAACTGTAACTGTTACTGGATGAAATATTTTCCTCTTTTATTAAATTTGCAGACTCAATCTTTGACTTAATTTGTAGGATGTATAGTAGGATATAATTTAACTGTAATTAATTTATTGTACCTAATTTATTAATTTAATTTAAATTAATTGTATAATATTAGTATTCATTCCTTTAGGTATTTAATTATTGTTATTTTAATAATGTGAATATATTAGCTGTAGGTATTCTTTGTTTTGTGAAAAAAAAAACAAAAAAAAAACATATTGACCGGATAGTTATTAATGCCGTATATGCCTGTAATTAAGTATTGTGTTAGAATAAGACAATTGTATTACTTTAAAATTATTAATTGTTTGTACAATATTTGTTGGCATTTCAATAAATAAATAAAAAATAAATAAAAGAAATGATCATCGAAGCTGATGAAACATCTAATCAAAATCGCATTGAATCGCTCACACCTACCAGAGCCACTGATTATTCTCTATGGAGGGAACTTAAAAACACCAATCGACCTGCAGTTCCTAAGCCCCCTATAAGAACTCCAGATTCTAACTCTTGGGCAAGAACTCAACAGGAGAAGGCTAATATTTTTGCCACTTTCTTAGCGCAAATATTCACACCAAATGACGCTTTACTCAACGCGAGTGAGTCTGACATAGATGAAATATTAGACCAGGACTTCCAGTTAGATCTACCTCTTCAATGTGTTACACCCCAAGAGATTCGAAGAGCCATCAGGACTCTCAAAGATAAAAAAGCCCCAGGATTTGACTTAATAGATAAAAGGATACTTAAAGAGCTTCCAAAAAAGGGCATCATGTTTCTAACCTTCCTTTTCAACAGCATCATCAGACTCGGATATTTCCCCATGTTATGGAAAGTCTCTCAAATAATAATGATATGCAAACCGGGCAAACGGAATCATGAAGTTGCGTCCTACAGACCTATAAGTTTGCTACCATTATTATCGAAACTGTTCGAGAAAATTCTGCTGAAAAGATTACTTGGAGTAATCTCAGAAAGAGACATTCTCCCTGATCACCAGTTTGGCTTTAGGAGGGAACATGCTACAATTGAACAAATTCACTGTGTGTGCCAAGTCATTAGAAGAAGCCTTGAACAAAAGGAAAACTGTTCCTCCGTATTCTTAGATATAAAACAAGCGTTCGATAAAGTTTGGCATAAAGGATTGTTGTGTAAAATCAAGAAGCTCCTACCGCACACTTACTTTGGCATTATAAAATCTTACTTAACAGACAGAATATTTCAAGTTAGAGAAGGCGAATACACCTCAGATTTCTACGACATCAAAGCTGGAGTGCCCCAAGGCTCTGTCTTAGGCCCAGTCTTGTATACATTGTTCACCGTTGACTTACCTCAAAGTCCTGTAGTAACAGTGGCAACATTCGCTGATGACACTGCAATACTTGCCTCCCACAAAGATCCTGTAAAATCATCTGAAGTTCTACAAAGAAGCCTTCAAGAAACTCAGAGATGGATGGAAAGGTGGAGAATTACAGCTAACGCATCAAAGTCATTACATATAACTTTCACTCTTAGAACAGGCGATTGCCCACCAGTTAAACTCGGTGACACTCAATTACTCCACACTAATTGTGTGAGATACCTGGGCATGCACCTCGACCGAAGATTGACCTGGACAACACATCCAAGCAAACAAAAAAGGAAGAAATAAACCTAAAATATCGAGTATTGTACTGGTTACTCGCTAGAAACTGTCAATTGACAACAAACTCCTTTTATATAAGGCAGCACTTAAACCCATTTGGACATATGGATTGCAACTCTGGGGCTCTGCTAGTGACTCCAACATAAAAATAATACAAAGAGCCGAAGACTCAATACTAAAACAACTAGCCAATGCCCCCTGGTTTATAAAAAACAGTGAGCTTCATGAACATCTCAATATTAAAACAGTGAAAGAAGAAATACAGCTTTGTAGCGCCAAATACAAGCCGCGGCTACAGCACCATCCCAATCAGCTGGCAGTCCAACTCACTGTTCCAGATTGTCTAAGGCGCCTAAAAAGGAAAAATATTTTAGACCTGGATAAGTAGATCCTTAATCCAGGCTCAGTCTATATGACTTTTCCAATGGGAAAAGTCATAAAAAGTCACAAAACGTTCAACTCATCTGCTCATAGTCAGAAGACTGATCGCATGATATTGCACAGAAAAAAAAAAAAACTCTGATTTAACTTGAGTATAACGTATGCAACCCTCGTCGAAACGCTACTGATCTCCACAATTTTGCTAGCGAGGACTTTATTGATCAGGAATCCCACTCCGCCTTGGGACGTTTGGTCGCCTTCGCGATGGTAAAGTACGTGGCCCGATTCTAGGGTCAGCGTATCCTCCCCCTCTCTTCGGATTTCTGACAAGCCCAGAATATGCCACTTGATTTTGTCCAACTCTACTTCAATTTCGGCTAGGCTTTCGTCCGACCTCAGTGTCCTGGAATTATAGGTTGCCAAGTACAGTCGTTTGTGATGGTAGCTCACCGTCGCCCGGAGATTCTTCGCACCCCCTGCCCCGCCGTAACCGCGACTGCTACCGTAGTCGGGAATAGCGGGGCGACCGGGAAATGGGGGCCTTTGTGTGTTGGCGCTGTTCATCCAAAGAAATCTAATCTATAGGCTATTTGCGCTATTTTACATTTTATGAAATTTAAGGAGTTCCCTTTCCCTTCTAGAGCAGTGGTGATCTCTGTAGTCTTATAAGTGGAAGGTCTCTTCCCCACAACTACTTAACAGTTTGGGAATTTATAATTCTGTACTGGCCTGGTATGGTGGAAGGCTATGGCAGCCTGCTACTGGCAAGACTGCCACCAAGAGATTTAGCTTTTCAGTATGATGTGTAGAAACTATATAGAAAGGGGTGTATAATAACTGCTATGCACCTACCACAGTAGCCTAGTACCTCATAATTATGACTGCATCATCACTTTCTCAACGCTCTCACAATGCTTTTGATTATCCCTCTTTAAAGTGTATTCTTTCGTACTACATTTCAGGAGACACACTTTTCCTTGGTGGATGTGGAAGATTTTTTGAAGGTACAGCGGAACAGATGCACAAAGCACTAATAGAGATTCTTGGTAACCTGCCAGATCACACAAAGGTGTTCTGCGGCCATGAGTACAGCGTATCAAATCTGAAATTTGCGGCCCATGTGGAGCCAGAGAATGAAGAGGTTAAGAAAAAAATTGAGTGGTCAAAGAGTCAAAGAGAGGAAAAGAAGCCCACAGTATGTATTATTTAGTACTTATATTTTAAAGCAGGTATAGCTTTATTGACAACCCGCATTGGAGCAGTGTGGTGGGTCTAAGCTCTAAGTCCCTATCTCCTATGAGAGTGGAGGCCTGTGCGCAGCAGTCGGGAGTCGGGACGTTAATGGGCTGTAGTGATGGTGGTGGATAGCTTTATTGTTTTGCCGTAAATTCACACTTGTTTAGGTTTTTTAATCCTGTTTTAATTTTTAAACCACTCTACAAATAACCCTTTCCTCCATTATATGTCTAGGGTTAAACTATCTGTTTTCCTTCTTCACATAGTATTTAAATTTTAAACTATTTACCAAATTAATGTGAAGTTGGTTAATGTTAATAGTTCTTTCACCACAGATATACTTACTTTTTCTAGGTAATAAGTTTGATGTATCTGTACCATAGAGTTAAGATACTGACTTAAGATCTGTACTTATGGTCTAAGAGCCCGTGAACCCCAGACCTTCGTTATTTTATAAAAGCTGAAAGTTTCTCAGTCCATGCTTCCAACACAGGTTAGAACGATAGACAATCATGAAGTCGGGGTTATCGTGACTTTAGCAGGTAAACATTAGGTACTAAAGGTATGTAAAATAAAAACCTAATTTCATCAAATTATAAAATGTGATTTTTTGATATTTCATTCAGAATATTGTAAAAAATCACATCATTCATTGCCAGACACTTTAGGGATGGACCTCATCTGGCAGCACGGAATCGCATTTGTTCCGCCTGTGCTACCACGTGCTGCAGTATGCTGCCGCATGCGAACGCGCGCTGTCGCATTCCGCAGACAAAAAAGGCGATCGCACGTATTAAAATATTTGAAGGTAGGGCTTGAATTTAACAAGTATCTATCTGTTACTATGCAAAAACTATAATACTAGGTACTTGGTTTTGTATACCTTTATACGTTTTTTAACAAAAACGTAAGTAATTAAGCAGGTAGGAAACTAATTTTATAGAGTCCCTTCCTATTTTAAAGCACTACATTTTAGGCAAAAGAATAAAACTCTATACTAGAAAAGCATTATGGTATGATATTCAAGAGTAAGTAATTTGCCTATTTCAAAGCAAACTAGTAACGGAAAAGAAATTAAACGAAATGCAAAATTTAACACTTTTTATATTATTGAACGGTTCAAAGCATCAGGTCAAAATTAATACAAAATATTAACACAATTTAAGTTATATTTTTACACAGAAATAAGTACACACATAAAAAAACAACAATCAGATTTATAGAGTTACAGCAAGAATACTTATCTTTATTCTCGGTGGCTCGTAGACAAAAACTGTCATATCTCACAAGAACAGTGGGTTTTATAGGTTACGATTCCCTCCATATACCCATACCTTTTTCCTGTTCCAAGTTTGACAACATAACAACATTTTGTTTATAACAAACTGTATAACGGAATTATTAACAAATATATATTTCCAGACACTTATTTATATACTTAACTCTTAATCATTAAAACCATTTTCAAGTTAATACAACATTTAGTTTAAACTAGCTGAAGAAAAGTACACCGAAGTCCAATCTAAGCATCAAAAGGAAGTATCGATTGATACACATAAATTCGTAATTACAGTAAAGCATTACTCAAAATACTCTTGAGACTAATAATTTATTACAATAATAATTATCAAATAGTTCTCTACACTTAAAACAGAATAATAATCTAATTAAGTAACTATTTTACAATCTCTCTTGAAGCTATGATAGTCAATTGACCTATTTCTAAATTACAGTATTTATTTGAAGCATAATATCAATCAACACTTTGTGTTGCTAAATTAGTAATTATTTATTGTAATAATGTCTACACTTTTTTTCTGAATAAACTTAAATATTTAGTTTCAAAATATAACCTTAGGAGCATTACCAACATATCAAGTAAGAATACAAGTGTTGACACACTTTAATAACAAATAATGTTTACCTAAAACAAAATTCAGTGTTTACCCACTGTAATATTTAATTATTCCTCATGAATCATAAAATAGAGTTCTTTTATTTTCCAATAATCTATCACGGCCAGACTGACCGTGCTTCGTTCTCGAAGCATAACCAGAAAAAAAAACAAATCAAATTTCCTAGTGTCCGACCATGCTTCGTTCTCGAAGCATAACAAGAAAAAAAATCAAATCAAATTTTCTAGTGTAGACATGTCTGTGGCAACATTCTACACCAGTACCACACTTCAAAACAATATGTGTGTGAACACCAAAATCACCACACAATAACTCCAAAAAAATAAACTTTTTTTTTTTTTTGCCACAGCACACGGCCTCAAACCCCAGTAGTTTTCAAGCAGCAACAAAGCCCCTGAACCCTAATGGTTTTAGAGCACCAAAAATTCCTATATCCTTTAACCCCAAAGGTTTTGAAGCCCACACTATACAAATTAAATGTCCTTCAACCCCATTGGTTTTAAAGCAATACCCAATAAATAATAATAATAAACCATTATCATTATCTATCAATGGTCATCAATACAATAATTTTTTATCACTAAACTGACCAAAAATTGATCATTTTCAAAAATATTGATCATTTCATATGGACCTTTGAATTTAGCTATTACAAATACTACGTCTCCAATATTATATACAATATTATCTCGCTATAATAATAATAATAGTCATTTATTTCAGGCATTATTGTCACCCATTACAAATTAAAATACAAGTACTTAGATAAAAAACAGTTAAAATAAGATATATACAAAAAAGGTAATAAATAATGACATAAAATAAATAAAGTTGGTGAGCTGGTAAACACTCTGCACGAACATCTATTAATTCTTTTTGTACATCATTATCAGTCACGTCATTCAATCGAGCTTTTATGCAGGGTATTTTAGAATAAATCCCAACCAATAAACGAACTGGAGCAAAACTAGTAAATTTTGTATAGTTGTATTTAGTGATGATTAAACTTTCCATAAACCGCTTGGCCAGTCTGACGTATTACACGTTGTACCTAACATTTTTATTATATTATTATACTTAACACATTTATTTTTAATCTTAGGATGTGTAAGCATTGTCACAGTTGTAAAATGAAGTGAAATATACTAAAGCAATTCGATCAACGTGCAATACGTGTCTCAACAGCGCCTTTAGCAAAAAATGAAGCAGAATCAGAATTTGAGTAAAGACACTGATTCACTCCAGCATAATTCAGTCACAATTAAATTATGTCGAAATTAATAATAAAACCTCCCTCGTCAGTGATTTCAATGCTAACACATCACCATTTGCAAATACCACCAATAATCCGTTACATACCTCGTACTAAATCTCAAGTAGTATATAGTAATACATAGTTTTTATTACTCAACGGCAATCCATCACATTTCACCAACTGGTGAGATCAACATCGGCACTCTCATTGCAATGAGATTTCCATAACCCTACATCACCTACCTAAATGTACTCTACATCAATATTATTTCATAACTTTAAGTACAACTCATCACCAACTATACCAACTAGTTATCTAAACTAATATTATAAAGAGGAAAGATTTATTTGTTTGTTTGTTTGTTTGTTTGCAATGGATAAACTCAAAAACTACTCAACCGATTTTAAAAATTCTTTCACGTATAGAAGTCTACGTTATATCCGCAAGTAACATACTATATACATACTAGGCTATATTTTATTTCCAAAAAAATAGTGATCCTTACTTAAATTGCAATAATGTGAACTAAATCGGAAAATATTGTCTCTTTTAAGAGCTAGTTAAAGTTACACGAAAACAATGTATGGTGGAATTGCTCCTCTTAAAAAGTTCTAAAAAACAGTCCGCGACAGTCACATTAACCATTTGTGATGATTTTGCGAAGGAGTTTTACCGACCTAGTATTAATCCTTATCAAAATAAATATGTTATAACCATTTGTGATGATTTTGCGAAGGAGTTTTACCGACCTAGTATTAATCCTTATCAAAATAAATATGTTATTCATCTTAAGTACCTAATTAAGATAAAAATATTCCTTTACATCATGGCGGGCTGGCGGCTGTGGCAGGTGTGGTGAGAACGGGGCGCTCTCTTACAATGTAATATTAAAATGAAAAACCTGCCCACTGCTCACTGCCCACTGGCTATATTGGCTATAGACTTTTGGGATTATTAGTACTACCCGTGCGAAGCTGGGGCGGATCGCTAGTCTCAAAATAAACATATCCCAATGGAAATGATTTTCAGTTAATTTTAAAACAGATTAATTCAAAATCAAAAATTGTTTAAATTTTGTTTTTCTTTGAATTAAAATAACATTCAAGTTCTAAAACAACTGCTTAGAAAGCTTCCCTTGAAAAATCAAATTCATTCAATCAAATATAATAGGCCGTATTCATATTGATGTTTTTTTTTTTATTGAACACAGCGGCGCACACCCAAATCAAAGTTTTACTTGCTAAAGGTTATAAAATTAATTTAAACTGCAGCTTAAGATAATTCAGCTAAAAAGAAACAATGCTATCGAGAAATTTAAAACTGTTCTGAAAATAAAAACATTAAACACCACCGCCAATTAAACTTTTAACTGGCCAATAATGCCATATATAGCTCTAAAAGTCATTTCCATCTACAAATAAACAATATTTTTCTTTTCATATAACATAAAATATATAAAACTGATGGTAAATAGTTAACCCAAAAAAAAGCAATATAATAACTTAATTATATAATCAGACCTCACTCGCGGTAATACTTCCTATATTTGAGCTAGAACAGTAATCAGAATATTATTCAATTATATTATTTCCATCAGTCGAGCTTCAAGCATACAAATTAGTTTCCTACAGCCTACAGTAAAAAAAAACCGGCCAAGTGCGAGTCGGACTCGCGCACCGAGGGTTCCGTACTCAAGAAGTAGGTATAATTACCTTTGTCAATGAACCGCAAAACTAACTTTGTTTGTAGAGGTTTACTGTTAATATCAAAAAATTACGTTTGTTGTATGGGAGCCCCCCTTTAATATTTACTTTATTGATATTTAATTATTTATTTTGAAAGGTAATATACAAGTTAATATTCTGTGAAAATTTGAACCGTCTACCTGTTACCGTTTTTAATATTGAGCAAAAAAATACGAAAAAAACACGTTTATTGTATGGGGACCCCCCTTAATATATATATTTTTTTAATTTTTAGTATTTGTTGTTATAGCGGCAACGGAAATACATCATTTGTGAAAATTTCAGCTTTCTAGGTATCACGGTCTATGAGATACAGCCTGGAGACAGACAGACAGACAGACAGACAGACAGACAGACAGACAGCGGAGTCTTAGTAATAGGGTCCCGTTTTTACCCTTTGGGTACGGAACCCTAAAAACTATTTGATCGACTCGACATTTTCTTAATTCAGAGGTATTTTTTATGCAACTAGGTCAACGCCAAATCTTATAGAGTTAATAATAATATGGTCCATATTTTATCAAACATCAAAATTTTCTTTTACTAAAAAGTCCCATTTTAACTATTTTAATCCTTAACATATTTTTTTACATTAGTGATAAACTTTCACCTAAAACAGCTTAATTCAGATCACATTACTAAATGGCAAACATAACCAAGTCTCACACAAATTGAAAATAAACTAGAGTATCCAAAGCATTTTTAATTATTTCTACTATTTAAAATTTTCCTATTATTGTCCTATATTTTTTTTTTCACTAACGAAGTACCCCTTAGTATCTGTAAAGACTAGTGAAAAGTTTTACTAGATCTTCGAAAAGGACCCATACAATCTAAATATACCGTATTGAAAGGTACAGGGGTTTTTTTTGTTGGATGTAACATTCCTTTTTTTTTGGCCCCAAATGTGATTTTTGTTCTGTGCAAATCAAACAAGACTCAAAAACTTTTAGTTTTGTAATGTAACAGTATTGACTGGTACCAAATTCACCTGTTTTGACGGTACTTATTTTATTATAATTAGACTCTATAACCGAGGGGTATTTTGTTAATAAAATCGAGGTGTTGAATAATTGAGATAAATCATTAATAAACAAGTTATTTTGATATTTGGTTCCTATATCAGCTCAATTAATTGACTTTCCGAAAAACTAATCTTTCAATTTTGTAAAAATCTTCACTTTTCTCTTTCATAGTTACAATATACGACACAGCCTTTGCTAATTTTTTCATTTCTGGATACAAATGACACTGCAATACCTTCTCTGGTGCCCAAGTTTCAAAGCACGATAAAGCAGAGCCCCGAAGAGCCTTACCGTCTTTAGCTGCTTTTTGAATATTACTCCATCCAAGGTCGGTGCCCAGTGACTCGATGCTCTTGCACCAGGTCTTGGCCCCGCTGTCGGTCTTCTCAGGATGGAAGATGGGCAGCTCGATGTCATCGCTGCGATGATTGGACGTTAAAGAGTCACGTATACTCTTTAAGATTCCTTGCAGCTTCTCGGCGTTAAGATTCATCGTTTCTCGATGTCCAAGCCCTGTGTAATACACAAAAACACTATTACAATTGTCATAAAATGGTTCCATCCCACTTCTGATATTAAAATATTTGAAGATAGGGCTTGAATTTAACAAGTATCTATCTGTTACTATGCAAAAATTATAATACTAGGTACTTGGTTTTGTATACCTTTATACGTTTTTTAACAAAAACGTAAGTAATTAAGCAGGTAGGAAACTAATTTTATAGAGTCCCTTCCTATTTTAAAGCACTACATTTTAGGCAAAAGAATAAAACTCTATACTAGAAAAGCATTATGGTCTGATATTCAAGAGTAAGTAATTTGCCTATTTCAAAGCAAACTAGTAACGGAAAAGAAATTAAACGAAATGCAAAATTTAACACTTTTTATATTATTGAACGGTTCAAAGCATCAGGTCAAAATTAATACAAAATATTAACACAATTTAAGTTATATTTTCACACAGAAATAAGTACACACATAAAAAAAACAACAATCAGATTTATAGAGTTACAGCAAGAATACTTATCTTTATTCTCGGTGGCTCGTAGACAAAAACTGTCATATCTCACAAGAACAGTGGGTTTTATAGGTTACGATTCCCTCCATATACCCACACCTTTTTCCTATTCCAAGTTTGACAACATAACAACATTTTGTTTATAACAAACTGTATAACGGAATTATTAACAAATATATATTTCCAGACACTTATTTATATACTTAACTCTTAATCATTAAAACCATTTTCAAGTTAATACAACATTTAGTTTAAACTAGCTGAAGAAAAGTACACCGAAGTCCAATCTAAGCATCAAAAGGAAGTATCGATTGATACACATAAATTCGTAATTACAGTAAAGCATTACTCAAAATACTCTTGAGACTAATAATTTATTACAATAATAATTATCAAATAGTTCTCTACACTTAAAACAGAATAATAATCTAATTAAGTAACTATTTTACAATCTCTCTAGAAGCTATGATAGTCAATTGACCTATTTCTAAATTACAGTATTTATTTGAAGCATAATATCAATCAACACTTTGTGTTGCTAAATTAGTAATTATTTATTGTAATAATGTCTACACTTTTTTTCTGAATAAACTTAAATATTTAGTTTCAAAATATAACCTTAGGAGCATTACCAACATATCAAGTAAGAATACAAGTGTTGACACACTTTAATAACAAATAATGTTTACCTAAAACAAAATTCAGTGTTTACCCACTGTAATATTTAATTATTCCTCATGAATCATAAAATAGAGTTCTTTTATTTTCCAATAATCTATCACGGCCAGACTGACCGTGCTTCGTTCTCGAAGCATAACCAGAAAAAAAAAACAAATCAAATTTCCTAGTGTCCGACCATGCTTCGTTCTCGAAGCATAACAAGAAAAAAAATCAAATCAAATTTTCTAGTGTAGACATGTCTGTGGCAACATTCTACACCAGTACCACACTTCAAAACAATATGTGTGTGAACACCAAAATCACCACACAATAACTCCAAAAAAAAACAAACTTTCTTTTTTTCTTTATTTTTTTTTCAATATGTGTGTGAACACCAAAATCACCACACAATAACTCCAAAAAAATAAACTTTTTTTTTTTTTGCCACAGCACACCGCCTCAAACCCCAGTAGTTTTTAAGCAGCAACAAAGCCCCTGAACCCTAATGGTTTTAGAGCACCAAAAATTCCTATATCCTTTAACCCCAAAGGTTTTGAAGCCCACACTATACAAATTAAATGTCCGTCAACCCCATTGGTTTTAAAGCAATACCCAATAAATAATAATAATAAACCATTATCATTATCTATCAATGGTCATCAATACAATAATTTTTTATCACTAAACTGACCAAAAATTGATCATTTTCAAAAATATTGATCATTTCATATGGACCTTTGAATTTAGCTATTACAAATACTACGTCTCCAATATTATATACAATATTATCTCGCTATAATAATAATAATAATAATAATAGTCATTTATTTCGGGCATTATTGTCACCCATTACAAATTAAAATACAAGTACTTAGATAAAAAACAGTTAAAATAAGATATATACAAAAAAGGTAATAAATAATGACATAAAATAAATAAAGTTGGTGAGCTCAACACCCTGCACGAACATCTATTAATTCTTTTTGTACATCATTATCAGTCACGTCATTCAATCGAGCTTTTATGCAGGGTATTTTAGAATAAATCCCAACCAATAAACGAACTGGAGCAAAACTAGTAAATTTTGTATAGTTGAATTTAGTGATAATTATCTTTCCATAAACCGCTTGGCCAGTCTGACTTATTACATGTTGTACCTAACATTTTTATTATATTATTATACTTAACACATTTATTTTTAATCTTAGGATGTGTAAGCATTGTCACAGTTGTAAAATGAAGTGAAATATACTAAAGCAATTCGATCAACGTGCAATACGTGTCTCAACAGCGCCTTTAGCAAAAAATGAAGCAGAATCAGAATTTGAGTAAAGACACTGATTCACTCCAGCATAATTCAGTCACAATTAAATTATGTCGAAATTAATAATAAAACCTCCCTCGTCAGTGATTTCAATGCTAACACATCACCACTTGCAAATACCACCAATAATCCGTTACATACCTCGTACTAAATCTGAAGTAGTATATAGTAATACATAGTTTTTATTACTCAACGGCAATCCATCACATTTCACCAACTGGTGAGATCAACATCGGCACTCTCATTGCAATGAGATTTCCATAACCCTACATCACCTACCTAAATGTACTCTACATCAATATTATTTCATAACTTTAAGTACAACTCATCACCAACTATACCAACTAGTTATCTAAACTAATATTATAAAGAGGAAAGATTTATTTGTTTGTTTGTTTGTTTGCAATGGATAAACTCAAAAACTACTCAACCGATTTTAAAAATTCTTTCACGTATAGAAGTCTACGTTATATCCGCAAGTAACATACTATATACATACTAGGCTATATTTTATTTCCAAAAAAATAGTGATCCTTACTTAAATTGCAATAATGTGAACTAAGTCGGAAAATATTGTCTCTTTTAAGAGCTAGTTAAAGTTACACGAAAACAATGTATGGTGGAATTGCTCCTCTTAAAAAGTTCTAAAAAACAGTCCGCGACAGTCACATTAACCATTTGTGATGAAAATCATTCGAAGGAGTTTTACCGACCTAGTATTAATCCTTATCAAAATAAATATGTTATTCATCTTAAGTACCTAATTAAGATAAAAATATTCCTTTACATCATGGCGGGCTGGCGGCTGTGGCAGGTGTGGTGAGAACGGGGCGCTCTCTTACAATGTAATATTAAAATGAAAAACCTGCCCACTGCTCACTGCCCACTGGCTATATTGGCTATAGACTTTTGGGATTATTAGTACTACCCGTGCGAAGCTGGGGCGGATCGCTAGTCTCAAAATAAACATATCCCAATGGAAATGATTTTCAGTTAATTTTAAAACAGATTAATTCAAAATCAAAAATTGTTTAAATTTTTTTTTCTTTGAATTAAAATAACATTCAAGTTCTAAAACAACTGCTTAGAAAGCTTCCCTTGAAAAATCAAATTCATTCAATCAAATATAATAGGCCGTATTCATATTGATTTTTTTTTTTTATTGAACACAGCGGCGCACACCCAAATCAAAGTTTTACTTGCTAAAGGTTATAAAATTAATTTAAACTGCAGCTTAAGATAATTCAGCTAAAAAGAAACAATGCTATCGAGAAATTTAAAACTGTTCTGAAAATAAAAACATTAAACACCACCGCCAATTAAACTTTTAACTGGCCAATAATGCCATATATAGCTCTAAAAGTCATTTCCATCTACAAATAAACAATATTTTTCTTTTCATATAACATAAAATATATAAAACTGATGGTAAATAGTTAACCCAAAAAAAAGCAATATAATAACTTAATTATATAATCAGACCTCACTCGCGGTAATACATCCTATATTTGAGCTAGAACAGTAATCAGAATATTATTCAATTATATTATTTCCATCAGTCGAGCTTCAAGCATACAAATTAGTTTCCTACAGCCTACAGTAAAAAAAAACCGGCCAAGTGCGAGTCGGACTCGCGCACCGAGGGTTCCGTACTCAAGAAGTAGGTATAATTACCTTTGTCAATGAACCGCAAAACTAACTTTGTTTGTAGAGGTTTACTGTTAATATCAAAAAATTACGTTTGTTGTATGGGAGCCCCCCTTTAATATTTACTTTATTGATATTTAATTATTTATTTTGAAAGGTAATATATACAAGTTAATATTCTGTGAAAATTTGAACCGTCTACCTGTTACCGTTTTTAATATTGAGCAAAAAAATACGAAAAAAACACGTTTATTGTATGGGGACCCCCCTTAATATATATATTTTTTAATTTTTAGTATTTGTTGTTATAGCGGCAACGGAAATACATCATTTGTGAAAATTTCAGCTTTCTAGCTATCACGGTCTATGAGATACAGCCTGGAGACAGACAGACAGACAGACAGACAGACAGACAGACAGACAGACAGCGGAGTCTTAGTAATAGGGTCCCGTTTTTACCCTTTGGGTACGGAACCCTAAAAACTATTAGATCGACTCGACATTTTCTTAATTCAGAGGTATTTTTTATGCAACTAGGTCAACGCCAAATCTTATAGAGTTAATAATAATATGGTCCATATTTTCTCAAACATCAAAATTTTCTTTTACTAAAAAGTCCCATTTTAACTATTTTAATCCTTAACATATTTTTTTACATTAGTGATAAACTTTCACCTAAAACAGCTTAATTCAGATCACATTACTAAATGGCAAACATAACCAAGTCTCACACAAATTGAAAATAAACTAGAGTATCCAAAGCATTTTTAATTATTTCTACTATTTAAAATTTTCCTATTATTATCCTATATTTTTTTTTTCACTAACGAAGTACCCCTTAGTATCTGTAAAGACTAGTGAAAAGTTTTACTAGATCTTCGAAAAGGACCCATACAATCTAAATATACCGTATTGAAAGGTACAGGGGTTTTTTTTGTTGGATGTAACATTCCTTTTTTTTTGGCCCCAAATGTGATTTTTGTTCTGTGCAAATCAAACAAGACTCAAAAACTTTTAGTTTTGTAATGTAACAGTATTGACTGGTACCAAATTCACCTGTTTTGACGGTACTTATTTTATTATAATTAGACTCTATAACCGAGGGGTATTTTGTTAATAAAATCGAGGTGTTGAATAATTGAGATAAATCATTAATAAACAAGTTATTTTGATATTTGGTTCCTATATCAGCTCAATTAATTGACTTTCCGAAAAACTAATCTTTCAATTTTGTAAAAATCTTCACTTTTCTCTTTCATAGTTACAATATACGACACAGCCTTTGCTAATTTTTTCATTTCTGGATACAAAATGACACTGCAATACCTTCTCTGGTGCCCAAGTTTCAAAGCACGATAAAGCAGAGCCCCGAAGAGCCTTACCGTCTTTAGCTGCTTTTTGAATATTACTCCATCCAAGGTCGGTGCCCAGTGACTCGATGCTCTTGCACCAGGTCTTGGCCCCGCTGTCGGTCTTCTCAGGATGGAAGATGGGCAGCTCGATGTCATCGCTGCGATGATTGGACGTTAAAGAGTCACGTATACTCTTTAAGATTCCTTGCAGCTTCTCGGCGTTAAGATTCATTGTTTCTCGATGTCCAAGCCCTGTGTAATACACAAAAACACTATTACAATTGTCATAAAATGGTTCCATCCCACTTCTGATATTAAAATATTTGAAGGTAGGGCTTGAATTTAACAAGTATCTATCTGTTACTATGCAAAAATTATAATACTAGGTACTTGGTTTTGTATACCTTTATACGTTTTTTAACAAAAACGTAAGTAATGAAGCAGGTAGGAAACTAATTTTATAGAGTCCCTTCCTATTTTAAAGCACTACATTTTAGGCAAAAGAATAAAACTCTATACTAGAAAAGCATTATGGTATGATATTCAAGAGTAAGTAATTTGCCTATTTCAAAGCAAACTAGTAACGGAAAAGAAATTAAACGAAATGCAAAATTTAACACTTTTTATATTATTGAACGGTTCAAAGCATCAGGTCAAAATTAATACAAAATATTAACACAATTTAAGTTATATTTTCACACAGAAATAAGTACACACATAAAAAAAACAACAATCAGATTTATAGAGTTACAGCAAGAATACTTATCTTTATTCTCGGTGGCTCGTAGACAAAAACTGTCATATCTCACAAGAACAGTGGGTTTTATAGGTTACGATTCCCTCCATATACCCACACCTTTTTCCTATTCCAAGTTTGACAACATAACAACATTTTGTTTATAACAAACTGTATAACGGAATTATTAACAAATATATATTTCCAGACACTTATTTATATACTTAACTCTTAATCATTAAAACCATTTTCAAGTTAATACAACATTTAGTTTAAACTAGCTGAAGAAAAGTACACCGAAGTCCAATCTAAGCATCAAAAGGAAGTATCGATTGATACACATAAATTCGTAATTACAGTAAAGCATTACTCAAAATACTCTTGAGACTAATAATTTATTACAATAATAATTATCAAATAGTTCTCTACACTTAAAACAGAATAATAATCTAATTAAGTAACTATTTTACAATCTCTCTTGAAGCTATGATAGTCAATTGACCTATTTCTAAATTACAGTATTTATTTGAAGCATAATATCAATCAACACTTTGTGTTGCTAAATTAGTAATTATTTATTGTAATAATGTCTACACTTTTTTTCTGAATAAACTTAAATATTTAGTTTCAAAATATAACCTTAGGAGCATTACCAACATATCAAGTAAGAATACAAGTGTTGACACACTTTAATAACAAATAATGTTTACCTAAAACAAAATTCAGTGTTTACCCACTGTAATATTTAATTATTCCTCATGAATCATAAAATAGAGTTCTTTTATTTTCCAATAATCTATCACACACATCAGCATGCTGCAGCATGGGTGGCATACTGCTGCGTTCTTTCATGATCAGTTTAGTTTCAAGCGCGAGATGGATAGGACCACGGAAGAGAGAGCAGTGATTCTAGCGTGTATTTTGCAAGAAATGCAAAATCAAAATAATAAAAAGAAACGCATTCGCAAAATAAAACGGATGGGTTCATCCTTTTTGGAAGCAGAGAGCGGTTCATGGACAATATGTTACGCATTTTCCGGATTTAGTAACATATCCAGATAGTTTCGTAGATTATTATGGAATGACTTTAAATGATTTTAATGAATTAGTTGACCTACTGCAGCCTACTCTTCAAAAGCAAAACACAAAGTTCCGGAAGTGCATCTCAGTGAAACAAAGATTGTGTGTTTGTCTAAAGTAAGTAAAATACACTATTATTAATTAATCCTTTAATCAAATCTGAGAAACAATTAACAACTTTTTCTTTATAATCACAACTACAATAAGTAAACGCTTTTCTCCTCAAATAACAATATCACAAGTTTAATCATCCATGTGAAACAACAACAATAATTTAATAATCGCAACTTCAATATCAAATAAGTGTTTGATGTAGATTTACACATAATTTTGCCATTTTCTTAGTAGATAGAATCATCAATCTGTTCATTGTATGTCGACGACAACGTGGCTGTAGTTTGTGTATACCTTTCCAACGACGTCGTTATAGTTGGTGTATACCACAGACCATACAACCAATTGACTGAGCATAGCGTGCCCCCTCACCAGCCAAACGTTAGCACTATCAGTACTAACGCTACGTTTTGTGCCTATAGCCGCCCTCATTCCGTCCTTATTCGACCGTGCTCGGAAATTGATCGAGTAAAAAACGAAAAATAGGCCTCTCTGTAGAATTAAATGGCGTGGAAAGAAAAGAAATACCTCCAGCTATGTAAAGGATGTGATAACATTACATAAGTAAGTGTAGTTTTGTAATAATAAATGAATATCATCAATACCTACGCAAAAAAAATAAAAAACATAAAAATATTTACCAAAATGAAAAGGAACCCGTTGATGTCTTTCAGTTTTTCTTTGTCTTTCACATGTAGTTCTACATATCTCCGTCTCTTCCACGCACAGCTCAGTGTAGCCCGTGTAACTATCGATAAATTATATCGATAGCCTTAGACTACTTGAATGCCAATTAATTAATTTACTGAGTAAAAACTTATATTTTATTAAATTCCGAACAATTCTGAAGTAGAAGAACAGGTTAGATGTCTATTATTTATTTGATTAAAAGTTATTGTTGAAAACTTGTTCTTTAGTATAGAACTTGGGCCCTTGGGCAATTTAAAAAAAAATTATATGTCAGATAATTATCTATAATCATACATATGGTTGTCTTTTGCTGTTTGAATAAAATTATTTGTATTGATTTTCCAATGGTAATTTTTATCGACATATTTTTGTCGCGCAGCGGGCAGCCCAAGTGCCGCGGTAACATATACTTTGTACTTATAACTGTGTAAAGTTGACCTTGAGCGAGCCAATAAGAAATGCTATTATAACCTCGTCCCCCACCTGAAAGTGGTGAGATGTGTTTCAAAGCGAAAATGTGGCTATTAGCTCTCAATAGGTTTACTACTCGGTGGTGTATACCCTTCCAACGACGTCGTTGTAGTTGGTGTATACCCTTCCAACGATATCGTTGTAGTTGGTGTATATCTCGCAGAAGACGTCGTTGCAGTTGATGCATACCCCATAGACGACGTCGTTGTACTCGCTATATTACTAGTATAACCATAGCTTGAAAAATGAGGAGCACTAGGGTGATAAGTACGAAGTAAGGCAGATTCCGCATTACTTACAATTTAAAAAAAAATTTTCTTCACTTTCAGTTGTATCTCTAAAGGAAATGTTTTGACCGTTTGTGTCATACTTAAGAAAAACATTGTTATGGGATCATTATTTTCCTTGGCCTTGTTGCTCTTTAAATAATTATCTAATACTATTGCTAGACTTTGTTCTCCTGTATATGACTCGCTTGATCTACTACGATTGTTTGTTTGATGTGTACTTGAATCATAAGCTGTAGTTTCAGTTGACTGACTCTCATTATCTGTTAAGTCTTGTGCTTGTGGTGGAGACGTTGGTGATAACTTTGTAACTGTGGCTCTGTCCTTATAATTTTTATTTAAAAATGAAAGAATGTTTTCATATTTTATAGGACGAGTCACTGTTGCCGACTCCTGGGAGTTTGTCTTTTTTTTAAAGCCTTCCTATAGTTTTCTCTAATTCTGGTCCACTTTTTTTTTGCAATCTTCAACTGAAAATAAGAAAATAAAATTGTAGGCAAGTAGGCACATTTATATGATTGTTAAGACACTCTAATTTTCTTGCAGGTATTTATTTTATGGAAACAGTCTGAAATCAATAGCATATGATTATCGAATGGGGAAGGAAACAGCTCGTCAAATTGTATTGGAAACAAGTCAAGCATTATGGGATATATTATCGCCGATAGTAGTACAGGCACCAACTACAGAAGATTGGAAAGCAATAGAAGACAAATTTGCAACAATTTGGAACTTTCCTAATTGCGTCGGCGCAATCGATGGGAAACATGTTGTGTGCCAAGCACCTCAAAATAGTGGTAGCATGTTTTTTAATTTCAAAAAAACTTTCAGTGTAGTACTACTAGCAGTTGTAAATGCAGAAAATAATTTTGTTATTGTGGATGTTGGTTCCTACGGTAAAAATAGTGATGCAGGAATTTTCTCAAACTCTCAATTTGGGAGAAAGTTTATGAATGGTACACTGAACATACCCCCAGTAAAATGTTTACCTGGTACTGCTGATTCTATGCCACATGTATTCGTAGGTGATGAGGCGTTTCCCTTGGATTACAATCTCATGCGCCCTTATCCAGCTGAGCAAGCACGCAATAACGATGAAATCAAAATATATAATTATAGACTTAAACGTGCTAGAAGGATAGTGGAGTGTGCTTTCGGAATTTTGACGCAGAGGTTCGACATATATTCCAGAAGAATTCGTTTAGAGCCTAACCAATTAATAAAAGTAGTTTTAGCTACCATTAGTTTACATAACTTTTTGAACAAAAGAGGACGTCAACCTAGAACATCACAGAATGCGTCAACACCTAACGTAGAACGGGCTCTGCAGAATTTAATGCCAATCGTAGGAAATGATAATAACATGAGGGCGATTGTGGTTAGAGAAAATTTTAAAAGATATTTTAATACCGATATTGGAAGTCTAACTTGGCAGTACGAGAGGGTACATAGGACATGATAAACTAAAAATTACGCGTTTATCAGTATTGCAGTAATAGATTGGACTATCAATTAAGTACTATATCTTGACCTAGGGAAATAAATAGTCTTACGACTGCGTCTAGCATAAGTAATATGTATCTATTAGAATAATAAATACATTTATATCATACTTGCTCAGTAACTAAACGAGCTCTACTATATAAAAATAAGTCGGGTTTTCCTTCCTGACGCTATAACTCCAGAACGCACGAACCGATTTCCACGGTTTTGCATTCGTTGGAAAGGTCTCGGGCTCCGTGAGGTTTATAGCAAAGAAAATTCAGGAAAAATTTCAACAGAAAAGCGGGAAAATCTTTTTAGCGGGAAAGTCATCTGGTGGCGAAACGAAGTTCGCCGGGTTTGCTAGTTTTATATAAAAATTCTGATTGCTTTCGTTACTTTTACACCTTCGCGCATCTTTCATACAATTGGATTGAATAATTGTATTTGGACGCATGCGTGAAGATCAACGTACAATACACATTTGCGTAGACCTAAAAGTTTAGACCCTGTTACTTGATTAATTAAAAACATATTATACTAGCTGATGCCCGCGACTTCGTCCGCGTGGTTTAAGTTTTTTTGATTCCCGCGGGAACTCCCTAATTTTCCGGGATAAAAAGCCTATAGTCTATGTCTAGCCTATGTCACTCTCCAGGTCCTCAACTATACCCATGCCAAAAATCACGTCGATCCGTTGCTCCGTTGCGGTGTGATTGAAGGACAAACCAACAAACAAACACACTTTCGCATTTATAATATTAGTATGATTTGAACTATGTTTAAACAATTGATAATATGTTCATACATAGTTCAAAGAGTAAGGGCAATTCATACGAGTAAAAACTCACATTGGATGTGGATGGCTTGGACGATGGCTGAAGATCCAGATCTAAGTACTGAAGCCGATCTGATTTAGACTCCTCTCTGTTTGCAACCTGTTTTAAATCATGACAATCGGATTAATAGAAGTTATTGGAATAAGTGTAGCAAGTCGTATTTATACGAAAGTAAAGACAAATAAACAATTTAATAACTAAGGTATCATCACCATTACTAAGTTCGCTACAAAGTCAACCAGTAAAGCCCTAGCTAGATCACTTCCATTTTGCAAGAGATGATTGCCCTACCACAAATTACTCAATTATCCACAATTTTTATTTCGTAAACGTGGACTGGACACTTCTGGCTTTCTCCACAAAATAGTCGCTCAGCGGCTTATGGAGCGAGCTATGTTGGGTGGTTCTCTGAGGGATAGAATATATTACGAGGAAATCCGCCGCAAAACCAAAGTATCTAACATAGCCCAAAGAATTTGTAAGCTGAAGTGGCAGTGAGCAGGCCTTGTCTGTCGCAGAACCGATAACCATTGGGGCAAATGCGTTCTAGAATGGAGACTGCGTACCGGTAAACGCAGCGTGGGACAACGTCCAGCCCGCTGGACCGACGACCTCAAAAAGGTAGCGGGAAGTGAGTGGATGTCCAGCAGTGAATGAATGAAGGCTGATGGATGGATGCATGTATTTTTTTTTTCTTGAAGTATATTTTTTGAGTGAACATTAATAAACATAGCTAATTTAATTGTTGTCATCATCCCAATTATAGTTTAACGAAGTCACGTTAAAATTACAAGTTTCATCGAAATCTGTAGAGCCGTGTCGGCTTCTGTTCAAGCGCGTCAGACAGTCGGTGACCGATTTTTTGACAGCAAAAAGTGATACAATACAGATTGCAATATCGAAACGCACAAGTCCTACAAGTCTGCCAAAAAAAAAATCCGTGCAATTCGACTGTCGGTGGAAAATGGAACGTTCGGAAATGTATGCGATAACACATATATACCTAGGTACGTGGCTCCGGCCAGTCAGATAATCGGTGACCGAATTTTTGTCGGCAAAAATGAATCATACCTGTAGATTGCAACTTTGAAACGGACGTGAAACAAAATCGGTGCATCCCGGCCAATCCAACTGTCCTCGGTCGGAAATCGAATGTGCGGAAATGTATTCGCAAAATACGCATTATTAGGCACTACTCACCGACAGTCGGTGAATTCATGACGTGCGCTCCAAGATACCCATTGTTGAAATTATCGGCCCGATTAATAGGGAATATGCATGATTTGTTTTTATTTCTTAAATCAATCATTTACATCTTTATAACATAGTAAAAAATATAAATAGGTTTGAAAATAGTCAAATAATTACGTTAATTATTGTTGTTTCAAAGTTAAGTATAAATTTGAGCCGTTCAAACGCCACCATTAATCGCGCGCTTTTGATGACGTTGGTTATTTCCCGTGTTTGTTTACTATAGCGATTCAGTTCAGTTACTTCATAATTATTATTATTTAACAAGTAATCACACAGGAATACAGTTTTAAACATTTTTTTCTCACAAACACTACTAACACAGTATGAATATCGACGCCGATAAATCCACTGACGTGACCATTTACGTCCAACGACCTCAATTTACATAGACGGGCCCTGTCGAACAAAGAATGTGGACTTATGTTTAACAACGCCATCTAGTCTGAAAAGCGGGAACTTGCTTGCAACATATGAGCCATCTTGAAAACGTATGACTCGGTCATAGATTAGTACAGATGCGCTTGCTGAAAATAATACCTACATCAGTGTACTCTCTGAGGTAAACGATAGATATATATCTAGCTTGTGAGAAGGTTCTTAGATATATTTTAAGGTCAAAGTCCACACAATGGATGGGGCATTGCAGTACGTCGTGGGTTTTTTAAATTTTATTATTTGTTAGTTATTGATACTGAAGTTATGTCGAAAAATTTACAGAAATAGTCATTTTTAGGGTTGCGTACCAAAATGATACGACAACAACCCTTGAGGCGCGACATGTCCGTCCTTAGCATAATTCAGTAACTAAGTACTAATGCTAAAAACTTGAAATTTGGAATAGTTTAAAATAATCCTCGCCAAACCATAATGCAAATGAAAGAATGCAAAAATAATTATTAGTACTACTATAAAAAAGACCAATTATTATTATTGACGTGAGTTTTTTTTTTAATATTAATCCCTATTGTCCGTTCTGCCCGTCTATGCTTCAACTAATCTTGGTTGCATTTTTTTTATCGTACTGGGCTGACTATTCTACGGCTGGAACCCAAAGCCAAAAGTTTTTTCTAACTGACCAGTAAGTAAAAAAAAATATCATACAGTTTGCCGCGGAAATTACATGATTGCGTAATGGATAAAAATATTAAATAGGAAGTTTAAATAACGTTTTTTTGGAAATGTATAATTGTGGATTGAAACACTTATCTTAAAATAAAAATTATACAGTGCTAAACTAATTAGACTTTAGATGATAACTTAATAATAACAAATTATATACACGACTAGCGAACCCGGCGAACTCCGTTTCGCCACCAGATGGCTTTCCCGCTAAAAAGACTTTCCCGCTTTTCTGTTGAATTTTTTCCTGAATTTTCTTTGCTATAAACCTCACGGAGCCCGAGACCTTTCCAACGAATGCAAAACCGTGGAAATCGGTTCGTGCGTTCTGGAGATATATCGTCAGGAAGGAAAACCCGACTTATTTTTATATAGTAGAATATATAAAAATAATTTTTTTTTTGTAGGGATTACTATGGTGGAAAGTCTCCTTGTAAGTTGGTGTTTGCAATTCAAGGCAACATTACGTCGCACTATGCTTGAATTGTAATGTTCACATTCCAGTTCAAGCTATGCAAAACTCCTTGGTAAACAATCTCTTTTCTTATAAAATGATAAGAAAACTTTTTACTGAAAAAAAAAACACTGAACATGGCGGCATTTAATTTCCATACAATTCAAACTATGCAAAACTCCTTGGATCCCAGAGCCGTAAAAAAAAATAATGGAAAACTATTTACGAAAAAAAAATGGAAATTTGATCTGAAAGTTTGTGAAGTTTGTTTGTAAAGTGATTTGCATAACCAATGTTTTATTTACCTCGCAAGAATGATATAAAGTAGAATGCTTACCTCGGTTGCAAGTAGCTATTACACCCTCGAACTATATTCACCCTCGCTCGCTGCGCTCGCTCGTGTGACTTTCTCGGGTGCACGCGATCCATTAGCGCCCTATGCGAGCTACGCTCGCACTGGCGCCAAATTGGATCTTGTTCTGTAATAGCTTACTTACGTCCCTTGTGTAACAATCTACTATTCTCTTTAATATGTGTGTTTACCTACAAATTTAAAAAAATAAATCAAATTCATAATAGTTATTTGTGTTATATGGGGCCAAAGAAAAATTTTGTTCCCCAAGGGCGCTATTTTGAATTCAGAGCGAAGTGAAGGATTCTAAAGTAGAATCCTGAGCGTAGCGAGGAATTCAATATACGCCGCCCGAGAACAAAAAATTTGGCACCGAGTGACACACACTATTTTTCATCATTACGTATGAGAAAAAGCTACTAGGAGTATCAACCTACTATGTATGTAAATTGTAATTATACTTACGCTATAATAGTTATAAAAGCTGATTTTTATATATAATACTTGGGTAATAATTAGAAGATGTTTCCTAATCAGCCAGACAGTTTTGACAGTTCCAACCCCTTGCCAGACAAGCTATATGCTTAGCTGTAGGTGCTATTGCTGGGTAGCTGTAGGTGCGAGCGTGAGCCAATATACATACGGGTGGCTGCAAGTGAGGTAGTGAGTTGGAATAGATCAAATAATTTTATTATAAATAGCTATTTTTTTTTATTGAAAATAATACAATAGAACTTAATGCTAGCTAGCCTAACCTAATCATGCCCGCGTGGAATGGTGGCAAGAATGCTGGCTGCATTTCCGCGGGACAGCCATTTATAGCTATTTATGTCTAAGAAATTAATGTTTAAGGTAGTTGTATCGTAAACTTTATAGTCCGTTAACCGACATACGCAAACAAACTTGCCGGTATGTGATTTAGTGTAATTTAAAAGTGCGTCAGAAACTCGATTTTTGAAATTTAATATCTTCGAAACTGTATTGCGCAAATATTTTATTTTGTGGCATTCGGCACAGATTTGTATAAAAAATAATTTGTGTGAATTTTAAAAACATCGTAAGTGAATACATTTGATGCTACAACTTCCTTAAATTGTTAACAATTTAAAAAAACAGACCTAACTCACTATCACACTCGCACCGCACCGCACGTAGGTATATGTGTCACCGTAAGATTGTAACGCACCGCACGTAGGTACCTATATGTGTCACCGTAAGATTGTAAAAACCGTAAGATTGTAACGCTTTTTTTTTCGATAGATTGTAAACAGTCGAAAGATTGTGAACCGTTCAATGTTTTAAGTGTCAATTTGGTTGGGCTATAGTATACTGCCCGCGACGGAGGGGGAAGGGGTTGGGGGAGAGGGGGAGGGGATATACCCCCCCTCCAAGTAAGACGTTCCGAATTTTAGTAGTTTCCGAGATATTAATTTTTTAAAATTTTGAGGTTAGGTTTTACTTTTATACCTTTTAATTAATTATACCAACTTTAAACTACCTTACCTTTTGTTTTAGGTAGTGGAAAAGGTTAATTTCTTAATTAGAATGGGCTACGCCAGAAGACTCGCTTCTGGCTACGCGCTTAGAGTGTTTTACTCTAGGGGTCGGGCAGAGAAGACTGCGTGGAGTCGGGGTGTGCCGATTCGGTTTTGTGTATCATATGCTCAAATACCTAAATATACATATAATAACCTACCTTTATACCTTTTTAGTTAAATAATTAAACCTATACCCTTTAAACGTTTTTTTTTAACCTTATAACCTTTTAACTGAAATACGCGTAAAACGATGACTCATAGATTTGAATTCTGGCGCCAATGCACGCGTTCCGTTTTTCCAATAATCGGTACACATTAGATTGAATTATATTTTGTATATGATTATTAACGTCATTTTATAATACTTTTTAAGTTTGGAACGGAAAAACGAAAAACGAAATTTAAGTACGTCAACTAACGTCAATGAGTCTGTAATCTATGGCAAATGTCGTAAAAAATAGTGAAAAGTGGTGATAATTTGCGAATTTCAAAAAAATATTTCTCGAAAAGTATTAGAATTCGGAGAAAAATATTTTAGTGCAAGGCTTACCACATCAAGGTCTTTCTGTAAAAAAAACATGAACGTCCAACTCCGCGGGCAGTATACTATAGCTGAGCCGTCAGTTTTTGAAACATTCATTGTATTTACGTTTTCTTGTCTTTTTCTTGTAGGTTAGGTTAGGGTTCGACATAAATAATCAAGTAGAGCCCGGCCGCAGGCCGGGCACTTAGGTTCTATCGGGTTAATAAACCTAACAAATTACAATCTACCGAAAAATAATCCGTTATATTGTAATAATTCGACAGTTTACAATTTCGCGAGTTAGATTATAATCTAACGGTTTTTACAATCTTTTATCTTACGGTGACATACATATTGCACCGCACACTCGCACCTACAGCAATCCTCTGGCAAAGGGTTGGAACTGTCAAAACAGTCTGACTGATGAGGAAACATCTTCTAATTATTATTACCCAAGTATTATATATAAAAATCAGCTTTTATACTTTAACGTAAGTATAATTACAATTTACTTTAAGGGTGTCTGGCAAGCGTTTGCCACGATGTAAAGTGTCTGGCAATGAATGATGTGATTTTTAATAATATTCTGAATGAAATATAAAAAAGTCAGATTTTTTAATTTGATGAAATTAGGTATGTATTTTACACACCTTTAGTAACGTTTACCTGCCAAAGCCACGATAACCCAAACTTCATGATTGTCCATCGTTCTTACCTGTGATGGGAGCATGCGCTGAGAAACTTTCAGCTTTTATAAAATAACAAAGGTGATAACCCAAACTTCATGATTGTCCATCGTTCTTACCTGTGATGGGAGCATGCGCTGAGAAACTTTCAGCTTTTATAAAATAACAAAGGTCTGGGTTCACGGGCTCTTACTCTATTAGGTACTAATAAATATTTACGCATTATGAAATGTGTGCCATGAGTTACCTGTACATTGAGATGTCAGTCAGTCAATTTATATCCTAAATAATCTGAATTACATTTTCAGATCCCATCAACAATACTCGAAGAGAAACTCTACAATCCATTCATGCGAGTGACGGAACCATCTGTTATGAAGCACGCAAAGAAGGACAACGCGATAGAAACCATGAGGGCTATCAGGCTCGAAAAAGACACTTTTAAAGCATAAAAATACCATGAAAATCTAAGGGTGTAACCGCACATGTTAGCATCAATTTGCATTTTGTCTATTGGAAATGGCTACTTAGGTTGAGTATGCATACAGATGTACACTGTACACATCACCGATTATTCTGCTTTCTACGTGAGTATGCATCTTTATGAAATTTGGTAATAAGCAAAATGTGAATTGATGTATAGTGTATACAGATGATTTCTCTAAAATACATGCCAGCATGCATTTGCGAGTGATTAGATATTAACACAAAAAAAGCCATTTTACTATCCATTTTTTACTATTTATAACTGAATACCTGTTTTTATGTTATTTGCATGTTATTTTAATAAACTTTTTTGTTGTACTTATTAATTTTTGATTATATGCTCTGCAGACCTTTAAAGTTAATAATGTAATTACCCTTAGCGGTGCAGTTTGGTGAATGAGACTGAAAGTGTTTGTGCTCACAAACTATTTGTGTGGATGAGACTAAGCATTTCTTTGTGGTACTACTACTAATGTCTTACTTGTAGGACTATGATGAATAGGGCTTCCTTGTGGACTTGCTATTGGAGTTTTATCAATTTTGTCTATCATCTTATGTGCAATTAGCTTAGAGAATAAAATAAAAAATAAGAGCATGTAAGCTATAGGCATCATGAATAAAACATTGAATGTTATTGTATGTATATTAAACTATATTATATTAACTTAATATTAAAGCTGGTGATCACAAAAGAATTAACTGCTACCGTCCAAGGACTGTGATTGTCATTGTTCTTTCTTTATATTGTATGCTGTCAATTCTTCTGCATATTTTTCTTTTGACCTTTCAAACATAGCAACATAAACCTGAGAACAAAATACCAAAATATAATGATCAATTATAGGTGTACCTCTTGACTGAGCTAGCTACTTTCTTTACTTGTGCAAGTGAATTTCTCAGTGAATTGGATAATTTTTTTTAAAACAGCCCCTGAGTCCAGTGATTAACCCATGAAAAGGAAAGAGTAAAGAAACAGACTGTTTCACATCAATATTGATTAATGTTCTACTTCGATTTTCAGAGAAAAATAAATTTCAAAATAACTTTTGTATATTATTTTCTTTTTTTTTGTTTCAATTTTTTTATATGGCATTGTGAAGCAGTAACAGTTTTCTACTAAATATCAACTAAGAGCATCCACACATCCACATCCAGGAAAATGGATGTAACTACAAGGATTCCTTTATTTTACTACAGAACTTGAAAAAAGAAGATTATCTAAAATTCTAAACTAAGCAAAGTTAAAAATAAGGTATCACCGTACCCTTTTCTCTTCATTAGTAAGTGCTCGCCATCTGGATGCCAACTGTCGTGTAACTTCCTGTTTGGTTGGTTCTGAGCCCATCTCTGTGGCAGTTTCCGCTACGACCACTGGCCTTTGTTCTTGACAGAATTGGAAAAATGCATTGCATGGTTTTTTTGGGGCATTCGGATCTCTTTCAGGCTGTAATAAACCAATTTTGATTTAAAAAATATAAGAAACAACTAAGAGTTATGCAAATGAAAATTAATATTGTTATATTATTACAGTGTTTCAAATATGATGACTAGAATATTACCCCATATTTTGAACTACTAATTTGGATATAAATTTATTATAGAAATATTAATTAATTATAATATGAGTATATATAATATAATGTATTTTTTGAAATCATGTTGATGGTCTTCAGATTTGCAACATTTCATTGACTAGACAATGAAGAAGACAAATAAAATAGAAACAGCTTTGGGACTAGAGAAGCACTAGTATTCAACATTTTAAAGTTAAGTTTGACTCATAATTTCATGGAGACGCAGTAAGTTAGGGACTGAGTTGAACAAAAGTGAAGTAATTTCTAAATACAATTACTATGGTGCAGTGTTTTATGATAGATATGCATTTTAAAGCATAAACTACTCCAGACATTGATGTCTTTTTAAAACCGCAAAAGGATACACTGGGGCAAAACCACTATGCCAAATAAACTTTAACCTTACAGCATATGTTTTAAACACCAAAACAACCTTGAGAACTGAAAGTTATCTTACTTTATCAGCTTTACTTTTCCTCTTCGGAGCAGGTTTTTTAGCACCACCAGCATTTTGTTTCTCTGATTGTTTACCACCTGTTTGTGTCTTAGCCCCCGACTGTGCCTTAGCACCAGATTGTGTCTTGGCGCCCTTTTGAGGAGGCTTCACAGTGACCTCTTGTTTAACCTCTACATCAACTGCAGTCGATCTAAACGCGTCTCCATGTTTGTCAAGTCTCTCTATCAACAACTTTATATCTTTTTTATAACGCCTAGTAATTTTCTTCACTTCATGTATTCTGAAACGAAACGAACACCACTTACCACTATCGCCCGATAACGATTAACACATCAAATTAAAGCCACTTTAACTTATAATAGCGTTATAAACAATAAATAAACATTAAACACACCTATTCACAATGCGTTCGTTGTCTTGCTGTAGCACTTCACATCTTTCTAGCAACAATTGATATTTTCGCCTGTAAATTTCCTCCTCCGATGGTAAACTAACCATATCATCCGAGTCGTCAGAAATATTTGTGTTGAGTTGTTGGACTGTCATTATAATTTATTTCACGGCTTCAAAGTTCAACGCGACCAATATTCTTTTCTAGTTGTCCGTGTCGGCTGTCATTTGTAAATAGAATGTTGTATGCAAATGTACTCTGTGGTTGTATGGTTGTGTTCGTCATGTTGGTAGCAAAAATCGGATCCGTGTACCACTTAATCCGCTTTACTTCCGGAATGATAATAATTAAATTCTTCATTCCGGAAGTAATTTAATTATTAATTTATTATATTATAAGAATTGATGCTTATTTAATTCTTATAATAATTTTTGAATACATTTAATACGTATACAATCTTTATGCAGAAGATATTTTTTATGCAAAATGGTTAGCAAAACTTGTCACAAAAAGTTTATCATCCAAATGAAAATGCAAAATAGGTACCTACTAATTTCCTACCTCATAGAGTTGTACGACAACTATGACAAGAAAGGTTACATATTTCCGGAAAATAACAAAAATGCGCGCGCAAGTGGGGAATATGCTTCTATTTATATTTGGCGCGAACCAAAGGAATGTGGAGCTACACCTAGATTAATGTTTTCGCATTTCCTCCCGTTCTCTTCTGCCCTCCGTGATCCTACGCTACGCGGTTGCGCAGTGCGTTTACTGATGCAGATCAGGTGTGCAGTATATTTTCTTAAAATTAACCGCGTGGTGCCGCATTGTATTGATAATAATGTATTATTTTTGTAATTTACCAAACGGTTGTAGTATTTACAGAATTGCTGTAAATGAAACTAATTTCGAATTAAAGTAACAGTTTTCCTAATAAAAATTGTTGATCATGGTAAATACTGATTGACATAAATAAACATTTTACTAAAAGAAAATTGAATTCCACACAAATGAATTCCAAAAAGAGCAATGAAATGGATTCCGGCTCTTTCGAAACGAACTATGTTTACATATTTCATATTATTATTTCTATTATATTTATTTTATGTTTTGAATACTTGTTTAGTTGACGAAAGAAAGGTAAGCTTCTTTATTTAATAAAGTAAGTATGTAATAATATTTTAATTATGCTCTATTATTTTTTTGAGTCCTCATGCGGTAGCGCACTAGAGTGAATGTCATAGTCGTAAGATAAATTGTTTTGAATTAAGTAGGTACCTATTAATAAAAACATGAATTTCAGTTTTCCTTCAAATATTTTTCACTCAAGCATCACGTGTCCAATTATAAGAGTGTAAGTCGTCGATTTGCTGCATTATTGGGATATAGCTTCAACGGTCATACATACATGAGACTACACAAACCAAACCTCGTCCCAACGAAGAGGCTGCCGGATGCCTTGATTATAGGGGTTAAGAAATGCGGTACGAGAGCACTCTTGGAGTTTTTAAGGTACAATACTATACCTATATGCCTCTAGGTAGTAGGCAAATATTGTGTTACTTTTAGGGGCTCCTAACTTCCTAGTAAGGAACTATTGGCGACTCTGTTAGAAAAATAATAGTTTTTTCTAAATTGTCTCGTGTCTGTTTAGGTGAATGGCTTGGCTGAGTATCTCGCAACTAAACTATTTAGCAAGGGTATCTATTCCCGATTATGATTTAGCACACTAAAATCCAGTCTTTAGAATTCACTAGCTGATACTATTTTTATGTCCTCTACGAGTAGGTATTTTAAATCAAGATTGAGAATCTTCATTCACCATCGCTCAAATCAGACTCAGTTTCTCAGATAAGTAGGTAAGTGTGTTAAAAATAATCTCTCAATTTTTTCATGATCTCAATAACGGTATTTCAGGCTGCATCCGGATGTAAGGGCGGCAGGATCAGAAGTTCATTTCTTTGATAAGTTTTATCATAAGGGCTTCGAATGGTACAGGTAGAAATTTTTGTAAATATGCCGAAAAAGTAGCTTAAAAGTAGGTACACGAATTAACCTCTGAAAATTAACTTTCAGAGATAAAATGCCACCAACCCTTGAAGGGCAGATAACAATGGAGAAAACTCCATCTTATTGGGTGACAAGGTCTGCACCAAGGAGGGTATACGCTATGAACCCTTCTGTCAAGTTGTTGGTTGTGGTTCGAGATCCAGTGACCAGAGCTATAAGTGACTATACCCAATCTGCGAGGTAAGTCTATGTAACCTCAAAAAATTATTATAATCTCCTCCTAATAAAAGTTCTTTCAGTCTTGGGGATTGTGGAAGATGGCCGCGGTAATTACGTAACGCATCTCTAAGGTTTCTCGCTATTTGTATAAAAAATCGAAGGCAGTTAATCTTAGTGGTAAAAATTGGTCATAAAAATCTACTGTCTGGGGTAATTAGGTCAAAGGTTTACGGCTTATAGCTACGCTCCGCCAGCAAATTGAGCTTAACCCATTTTCTAGCTAGCAAGTTATTCAGCCGTGGCTTGAGTGAAACCTCAAGACTTTTCTGCTCCATATCTCAAATAAACGTGCCATTGTGGGCATTCACAATAAAGAAGTGGGTTTTGTTTGCAAGGCTCGGGCAAGATTATTCATATCGCATGCTACGAGTTTAGAATACATCAAAATTTTTAGCTTTTTTTATCCATTAGTTAGCCCTTGCCTGCGATCTCACCTGATGGTAAGTGAAGATGCAGTCTAAGATGGTAGTGGGCTAATCTGTTAGGGACATGGCAGTTATAATTAACCCATACCCCTAATCGCTTTCTACTCGACATCGTACCGGAACGCTAAATCGCTTGAGCACGTCTTTGCCGGTAGGGTGGTAACTAGCCACGGCCGTAGCATCCCAGCAGGTAAAACATTGAAACAAGGAACCACAAAATGGACAAAATGAATTGTCATAATTACGAACTCTTTAATTTTCCGGCATAAAAACCTACGTCCTTCCCCGTAACACAATTCCTATATCTCTACTAAATTTCATCAAAATCGGTTAAATACATGGCCCGTGGAAGCGTAACAAACAAACTCACATTTGTAATATTAAGTTAGGAATAAATTTGCTTACAGCAAAAGACCCAGTCTTCCAAGATTCGAAGACTTAGCTCTAGTCAACAGCACAGTGAACTGGGGTGGCGTCTGGTCGATAGTGGACTCTTCGTGGGCTCCCGTCAGACTTGGCATCTACGCGCGTCCGTTACGACGCTGGTTGAGACGGTTCCCAAAATCCAAACTCTTGTTCATCAGCGGGGAGCGATTGGTAGTAGATCCTGCTTTTGAGATGGCTCGAGTTCAGGTAGACGTGAAATTGTAACGAAAAATCTATCTTTATCTATACTTATATTATAAACTAGCTGATGCCCGCGACTTCGTCCGCGTGGTTTAAGTTTTTTTATTCCCACTAGAACTTCCTAATTTTCCGAGATAAAAAGTAGCTTATGTCACTCTCCAAGTCTTCAAGTATACCCATGCCAAAAATTACGTCGATCCGTTGCTTCGTTGCGTGCGTAATTGTGGGACAAACTAACATACAGACACACATTCGCATTTATAATATTAGAATGCGAAAGTTTGGGTGGATGGATAAATGGATGTATGGATGGATGTTTGTTACTCAATCACGCCCCTACAGCTGAACGAATCTGGATGAAATTTGGCACAGAGCTAGATTATAGTCTGGAATTACACATAGGTCACTTGTTATCCCGGAAAATTAAAGAATTCCCGCGAGAACCGAAAAACCTCAAACCACGCATACGAAGTCGCGGGCATCAGCTAGTAACGACTATAACACACGACAAGACGACACGACGATTTTCTACAGTAAATTATTACTTAGTTCTTTACTAAAACCATATTCAAAACAAAATCGGAGACACATAGGAAGTTAATTTTCCTGTTTGTCCCAACGTGGTGACAGACAGGAAACACGCAAAACCACAGCAGAATCGCTTCACATTTATTTCAGTAAGCTCATTTCTACGCTTGATTAGAATGATAATGGAATGATTTGCATTTAAAATGTGTCCTCTTAACTTTTTCAGGATTTCCTCGGTCTCAAAGTGGTGATAACAGAAAAGCATTTTTACTTCAATTCAACAAAGGGCTTCCCCTGTCTTCTTAAGTCGGAAAACCGGCCAACACCACACTGTCTCGGCAAAACTAAAGGCAGAAATCATCCATACATTGATCCTGTGGCTTTAGAGAGGTTGAGAGAATTTTACCGGCCATACAATGAAAAATTTTACGAACTCTCGGGCACAAATTTTGATTGGTCCTAACAAAAAAATCAAAAATCCTAAAAAACCTTAAGTTATTTTTATTTCTCAGAAGGGCAAGGCTTAATAACCGTGTCTCTGTAAATAACTTTCGTCATTTGTTCCTTTAGCACCATCATGACTGTATAGTCCCACAAACTTATCTGACCCGGTGACAGCGTCGCTAGTAAATATGAATACTTAATAAAATAAAAACAAAAATAAACAGGCGTAAATATTAGTTCCAATTTTGGCCACCGGGTCAGATAAGTTAGTGATAGTAATATAGTATTTTAAACATCTTGATTAGAATAACTGACAGATATCAGTAGTACCAATATTTAAAAAAGTAAAATACCAGTCATTAATTTAATTTTCTGGCGCCAAAATAGGGATGATGACAACTCAATCAAATCAGCAACTCTTTATCAAACTTAAAAACGCATTTCTAGGAAGTTGTATGAATTGTATGAAGCTGTATGAAATATACTAACGCAGTTGTTTCCGTTCCTCAGTTTTTATGTATTCATGTTTATGAGAAAATAAATAAATCTATAAAAATCTAAACAAAAAAACACAGTTGTGATGTCATAAAATTTCAACGCACTTTTTTTCTATATTTTAAAATGGTTATCAAACTTAAAACTAACCGAGGATGTGAATTTTAGGTTATCAGTTAGAAATAACTTATTTTTGATGTAGGCATCATCCCGATTCCAGTAAATAAAATTCCAAATATAATAATAGGATTTACGTAAAGTATCATAGTTTATACGGAGAAAGTATATTGTCTATATCAATTATTTATAGACAACCTTTAAAATTGCTTTAAAATAATTAATATTATGAAGGTAAATATAAATCAAACATTGGTTGTGCAATTAAACGATTAGCTAAAATAAGCTTTTAAAGTAAGTTTAAATTTTAAAAGATAGGTACTTACTACTACATTAGTAAGACGTATTCTGTGCTACTACATCATCTCATCTCAAGTTAAGACTTGATGACCCATCCGACCTATCATACCACTACAGCTATCAAAGAAGAGTCTCCTCTCTGATTTTTTTAATTTATTGATAGGTTTCTAAACTTACTTAAACATACATATCAAAAATTCCGGAACCGGCAGGATTTGAACCTGCGTCTCTCTGGGAATCGCGCCCTGAGCCGGTCAAATCCTGCCGGTTCCGGAATTTTTGATATGTATGTTTAAGTAAGTTTAGAAACTATCCTCGTGTGTGAAGCACTGTAATAAAATTATAAAATTATTGATAGGTTTTAGAAAGGTTGTGGCTAAGTCCACCACGCTGGCCAATTGCCGACTGACCGGCATTCTATGGAGACTTCTCACACTTTTAGAGCCCGCGGACGGGCAACTAAAAGTTGCCGGTAACTTTTAGCAACACGCTGTGCAACGTCGATGGCTATAGCTAATAAATTATATTGCTCCCATAGTTTCGTGTAGTAAAAGACTGTAGTAGTAGTTATGTAGTTCGGGTGTACGGTGGGTTCGTAACAGAACAGCTTACCTACCTATTACCTAAGACCTATAAACACTAAAACCACGATTGCACTTCGTGTATCTAGGTTTAGCCCAAATCAATATTCTTCTGGAGCCGCCCAATGACCAATTTGGATTCCTAAGTCTCCCCAAATTGGGATCCCAAAAGACATTATTAGAGTTTGTCTAGGGAAAGCTGACGAGAGACTGAGGCTGAGAATCGATACGGGCAGTACTGACGGCAGTACTGTCCGTATCTTAAATATCGACCAAAAAACTATGGAGTGTTTTTAATATTAAATTATAGACAATACCTTCGATAAGATTTGGACTGTGAAACCTAGGAGTTCTAAAACAAGGAAAAAGTTTCACGTGGGAAGGTTGGAAGGTACATACGCGCTTCGATTGCTGTCCTGATTTGATTTCCAGTCTTTTACAGCACAGATGACAGAACCACTTCTCACTTGATCTTCTTCTTGTTTTGTGTACACACCCACAGTTTGAGAAACGGATAGCGGAAAGAGAATTATTTATATATTTTTTTAGAGAGTTTTTGAAAGGCGAGACACGCCCTCACGTGTAGCGGTGCGATAGCGGAAATTCGCCACGATATTTAAGATATCTACTGGCGTATACTCGCGTATACGCCAGTATCTTAAATATCGTGGCGTGTTTTTATACCGTATGGTATAAAAACTCTACCCGATCCGACCTCATTGATACGAACCAAATTCTCATTTACTGTTATTTTACACTGAGCTTTCACTAGACAAGCTACTGACGCGAATCCACCAAAAACGTGTGCAGTTTGCACCAAATCCGCAGGGTGGAAAAATATTGCGAGCATACAGTCAAGTGCAATATGATTGCTAGATTATCATACTAATAATTATTATAAATGCAAAAGTGTGTTTGTTTGTTGGTTTATTGGTTTGTCCTTCAATCACGCCGCAACGGAGCAACGGATCGACGTGATTTTTGGCACGGATGTAGTTGAGGACGGAGAGTGACATAGGCTACTTTTTATCCCGGAAATCAAATAAATCTTAAACCACGCGGACGAAGTCGCGGGCATCAGCTACTATTATTATTGTAGGTTAAAGTTAGTTTCTAAGTGTGCACTATGCCATCCGTCAATCACATACCCGTAGTTGCTTTAGAAAAGCTTTAAAAATATTGTTAAATATTATGATTACCGAAAATAAAGTAAGAATTTAAATAAAGACTTTAAATAATATTTTATATTGTTTTATTTACATAAATTTTTATTCTATTTTACATTTATGTTACAATGAACTTCATACTTAGTTACCTAAACAGGGTGCCTGTACAGTGTACACTATACAGTGTACAGTCGTGGTCAGAATTTTTTTATATAACAATAAGGTTCATAATTGCATGGACCCGCCTGTGTCAGGTTGTGTGGTTTGATCAGGCATAGATCAGATTTTTTTACTTTTTCAGTAAGTAGGTGGCAAATGTGGCAACTAGATAGGATAGATGTAGAAAACCTCTTTCAATATTTTTAGTAAATGTAACTTAAACAAATGCGATGATAATAAATGCTAATGTGTCAATCTTGAAATTAGGAAATGAATTTAATTATAAAAAAGTCATTATAGTCCGACAAATATAAATTACCTGGACGGCGATTGTTTAAAAATGACAGCTACAGTGTAAAAATCGCAATCACCTCTGATTGGATAACATTCTTCCACTATTGGCCAAAATCCATTGAAGCAGAAAAAATACCATAAATTCATCCAATCAACGCAATTGAGAAGCAATGATTGATGCAGGTTTTTTTTCGCCCTGCAGGTAGTATCTATTAAAAATAAAATAAAAGCAAAAACTTATCAGGCCTAAAGCCTAGTTCCAATTTTGGCCACCGGGTCAGATAAGTTTGACGGACTATTACATTTCTTTTTGTTGAGAGGTTTGAAAACTTTTGATAACCGCCTTATTCTACGTTACCTTATTCTGCGTTTTAGACCGTAATGCACGCAGTGTCTTAAATAATCTAATTTTTTAAATTGCAAACATTTTCAGACCACGACCGTACAATCAATTATAATATCGTAGAGTCCCACAAAATATCTGACCCAGGTGACAGCGTCGCAAGTATACAAGGTGTAAGGTAATTAGTATAACATACCCGCGGCTACCCATGTTAGATGATAGGCCATAAGACGTGTAGCTCATATCCTGGGGGAGATATGTGGACTTCAAAGTTTTAGCATAAATGTTGAGGTGGCATCCCTTAAAACAGCTGATTCAATATCAATGAACTGTGAACAATACGACGTATGTTAAGCCTCGTTGCCAGTGCGAGCGTTGCGATAAAATCCAGTCGCGATACTAAAGTAATTATTATTCGGCATGCAATTAAATTCTCAAAGCAAAAGCCCGGCTAGAACTTACGTATTGTTGTAAAAAAATGCCCGACTTGTATCGGACTTCGTAAGTCGAAGTCAGTCACTTATCCTTACTTTATGAGCCGCCTTTCCCTGTGATTAATTTCTCGACTTACTTTGTTTAAGTTTTGATCAATAATTAATTATTCTGTGTAGTTTGTTCTTTCAATGATTTGCAAATTGTAATGAATTGCCAAATTGCATAACGATACGGTAATAATTATTATTATCGCTTGCAGTACAGTTCTGACTTTAGGTGTAGAAGGAACAAAGGACTCCACAGGGTTGCCAAAATTTATTTTCCATAATTAACTAATTAATTTTGTATGGAAGTTTTTGATAATTAATTTTGACTTTTTAACTTTACCATAGTGTTTTTATCGTCAAAATAGCATGGGTAGCCGCCGGTATGTTATACCATTTACCTTACACCTTGTATATAAAAAAAAAAAAAACTTAACAGAGATAAAAATTACATAGTTCCTATTTTGTCCACCGAGCCAGATAAGTTAGTGGGACTATATGTAAAATGTATTTATTGTCTTCACAATTGGGTATTTGAGAACTAGTCTAATATTTTTTTTGTTGTGATTATAAAATAGAGGATCGTAATATCCACGGCCTGTTCCACTAGTCCTTACCAACGTATCCCCCCTGGGGGGTATAATGGTAGGGATGAGTGGAAAAATATTTACACTTGTCCCTACCGAATTGAACTTGGGCCGTTTTTGTTAACAAGTACATGTCTGTACATAAGTATCTAACCTTTACGTTAAATTACATAAACTTATTAAAATGTGAAGACGTTTAAAAGTTTTATCATAATATTTTTTTAACACTCTTACTCAGTGTCTCCAGTAAGTAGTAATCCATACTAATATTATAAATGCGAAAGTGTCCGTCTTTCTGTCTGTCTACCACGCTTTCACGGCTCATTTGTTCAACCGATTTTGATGAAATTTAATACAGAGGTAGGTTGTATCCCGGGGAAGGACATAGACTACATAATCTAGTAATAAAATAATTCCGTCAAGTACGAGTCGGATTCGCACACGAAGGATGTACCATCATACAAATTTTAACATTATGTAGATGATAACCTGTAAATTCTGTAGGTTCGTATTTACTAGGGGACAAATGTTCTGCAACAAGTGTTGCTAGAGAAGTCACGAGGCACGTCACTATTTATTAAATGGATAATCATGCAACATTTGAAATGTCAAATTAACTCGGATTAAAAACAGACTATATTTTATTTTATTCTGTAAAATTGCAAGCCATAATAGCAATAAAGTATTTTTCTTATCTACACTAAAAATACTAAAATCACTTGGTAGGGATAAGTGTAAATATTTTTTCCACTCGTCCTACCGTAGGGATAGGTGGAAAAAAATTCCACCCTTACCCCCCAGGGGGGATACGTAGGTAGGGACTAGTGGAACAAGCCATATCCACGTACCCTGTTAGTTTTATGTTTGAACTTTGATGACGTCACTATTCAACTTCATATAAAATCTCATACTAAGCACGCGTGTTGACGTTTGAAAGAAAGTAGCTAATTTGACTAGTTGTCAAATACCCAACTAAGAACACCTTAGCAATATTTCATCAAAAACAGTTAAGCCAATTCGGCTGGACTAAGTAGCAGGCAAACAAGTTTTCACCTTTATATGGAGTGTAGAAGGAAGGAGTGTTATCTCTGTATTTATAAAGTATCCGTCGAAATGCACCACATTGGGGGCGCCACATTAGCAACAAGGTTAATTTAAAAGGAAGCGCCAAATATTAATAGAGTAGGTTTGAGAAAAAAACAAGGCAATAAAACATTCATCATTATTTTGTACAACGTAAGTTGTGGAAATTTTCAATAACTAACTATTTTAGTCGACAATAATATTATTTTTTGTAACTCGGCATACTTCACTTCAATCTACAATTGCTACATTCATACCGTACTCTTTGCTACACCAGCGCCACTGTGGAAGGTTTTTGAACTGTTATTTTCAGCAACCACTGGACCAACCAACTTGGGACGTGCCCCTAAAAGTATCAAAACGCCAGAATGTCTTGATGCTGCGGTGACGGCTGTCACCGAGGGGGTGATAAACGCCTTCGAGGACAGCTGTCCCCTAAAGGTCAGGACAACGAAGCGAAAGGCGCCGTGGTGGAGCTCAAAACTAAAGCGGCTCCGTGACAAAACACGGAAACTCTTTAACAGGGCCAAGAGAACCAAGGAGTGGGAGACTTATAGGAAGGCCCTGACGGAATATAGCAAGGAAATCAGAAGGGCCAAAAGAGCATCATGGAGGAAATTCTGCGAGGAAATTGATAGTTTACCTCAAGGCGCTAGACTCCATAAAATGCTCGCTAAGGCCAACTCTAACCCTCTGGGTCTTTTAAAAAAACCAGATGGATCGTTCACTTCTAACGAGAAGGAAACTCTTGAGTTATTGGCCAGTACGCACTTCCCGGGGGCTGTTTCTCTTGAAGACAGGAATACTTTGGCGAGCACTCCCAGCAGACCTCGAGCAGAGGACTGGAAGAGAGCTGCCATTGTGTTCAGACCCGGAGGTGTGAAGTGGGCTGTTAACTCCTTTAACGCAAACAAATCCAGTGGGATGGATGGTATCACGCCTCTTCTCCTGCAGAAAGGTGTGGACCTGCTAATCCCACTCCTGGTTAAGATCTTCAGGGCAAGTTACGCCTGGGGATATATACCAGACTCTTGGACTAAAGTAAAAGTCATATTCATACCGAAAGCGGGAAAGAAGGACTACGAATTGCCGAAGTCCTTTAGACCAATAAGCCTCTCCTCATTTCTTTTAAAAACAATGGAGAAGGTGCTTGACAGGTATCTAAGGGATGCGCTTCTAATTGAGAGACCCATTCACCATACCCAGCATGCCTATTGCAAGGGGCGGTCCACGGAAACTGCCCTGCTCAACCTTGTTGACAAGATTGAAAAGGCACTGGAGGACAAAGAAATCGCTCTTGCGGCTTTCTTGGATATTGAAGGCGCATTTGATAACACCCCCATCCGCACACTGGTGGGCGGGCTGACCAACAAACAGGCCGACACGACTACCATCAGGTGGGTGGAGGCAATGCTTTCAAACCGCATAGCCAAGCTTGAGCTAAATAACGTCTCTGCGGAGGTGCTCACGACGAGGGGATGCCCACAGGGGGGCGTGTTATCGCCTCTGCTGTGGACTCTTGCCGTTGACCAGCTTCTGCAGAAGATGGCTGTGCTCCGTATTGACACTCAGGGATATGCCGATGACCTGGTAGTCACGGTGCGAGGGAGCTGTCAAAGCATGCTCTCGCACCTTATTCAGAGAGCACTCCTCATCATCGATAAATGGTGTAGAGATAACGAGCTAACTGTAAATGCGGAGAAAACAGTTATAGTTCCATTCACTAGGAGGCACAACCTCGACAAGCTCGAGTCGCCTAAGCTAAACAATAAGAGTATACCATTTTCAACAGAGGTTAAGTACCTGGGAATTACCTTAGACCAGAAACTAACCTGGAACACACATGTTGATGGTGTACTCAAAGAGGCCAAAATGGCACTAGGAGTCTGCGGTCGTTTAGCAGGGGACAGATGGGGACTAAAACCAAAAGTCACCTTCTGGCTCTACACAGCGGTGGTGAGGCCAATGATAACCTACGCCTCAGCAGTCTGGTGTAGCAAAACGACACAGATTACTACCCAGAATAAGCTTGGCAGCCTTCAAAGAACCGCCTGCCTGCTTATTACTGGAGCTATGAACACATCGCCAGGAGCAGCCCTGGAAGCTCTTCTAAATTTACCTCCTCTCCACATATTTCTGAGGAAGGAGGCGAGAATGAGTTTATACAGGATCACCTGCCAAAGGAAGGAAAACTGGATCTCCCGGGCACTGAGGGACTTTCATAACTCGTTGCTTGAGATCCCGGTTTTAGGAATGCCATCCGATATGATGGCCCCTAAACACTACTTCCAAAGGCCCTATAAGGTAGAAATTCCGGATAGGGATGACTGGCTAAACAACAGAATTACTTGGCCATCGGGCAGCATCAAATGGTACACCGATGGCTCGAAGTCGGGCAAGGACGTAGGTTGTGGAATTTATGGAGAGAAACCCCGGGCTAAGCTCTACCGTAACCTGGGAGTCTACTCATCCATATTCCAAGCGGAGGTTTACGCCATAATAATTTGTGCGGAAACTATCCTGCAGGAGAACTACGGCAACAAAACTATTTACATCCACTCGGATAGCCAGGCAGCTCTATCAGCCTTATCGTCAGAGGTAATTACCTCCAGACTGGTTGACTGCTGCAGGGACACACTAACCACCCTGGCCCGTAGCAACAAGGTGGTTCTTCGCTGGGTTCCAGGGCATATGGGTATAGCCGGCAATGAAAACGCCGATACCCTGGCTAAAACGGGCGCTAAGGTAAGGCAGATCGGACCAGAGCCGGTCTGCGGTATACCTAAAAGCCTGGTGCAGCTCACCCTGCTAACCTACTGCTTCTATGAAACACTCACTCGTTGGAGAAACTTACGTGGTCTAAACCATTCAAAGGCGCTAGTAAGAACCTTCAATAAGAAGGCCGCCTCCGAGGCGCTAGCGCTCAGCAGGAAAAACCTACGCATTTTAGCACGAGCTTTAACAGGTCACTGCGGTCTTAACAGACACATGTTTAACCTTAAGCTTAGGGACACGGATATCTGCAGACTATGCCAGGAATCCTGTGAGACTCCGATGCATATTATCTGCCAATGTCCCGCTCTAATGCATAAACGAAGCATCCATCTGGGCAAACATATTATTAACCCAGAGGATGCTTCCCGTATTCCAGTCAAGAAAATGCTGCTGTTCCTGACTGAAGCAGACATTGGCGAGGAAATTTAAAAATGGAGGTCATATCACAATAGATCGGAAACGGTCGCAGTGATACAGGACATAAGGGACTGAAACCTCAAAAGGAAAAGAAGAAGAACCACTGGACACTTTTTCAACTTTTCTCCCCTAAGAGATAACACTCCTCTACTCAACACACCATTCACCTTTATTATATTAAGTAGACTTAAGTATTATTAGATATGAACACTGGTAAATTGGTTGGGTTAATTTGCACATAAGAAATAGAGTCTATTCCTACGATAGCAAACACTATGGCCACTTGATCATCATATTTGGAATGGAGAGCTGCGATTTCATTGCCAGGTGGTAGGTTTGTTGACTCGCTGAAACAAAAAAGGAAATATTTTAACAAATCAATGAAAAATCTATCTATCTATCTATCTAAGTGGTTTTAATGGAGGCAAAATATTTTTGCTACATCTTAGCTAACAGGATCTTGGTCGGATTGTTTAATTGAATAATAATAAAATTTGGTTGATGGCTTAAATCTCAAATTCAACTTACTCAATGCATATTATTTGAAAGTGTGGTGCAGGTCTATTGGATTTTCTAAAATTTTGTACATCTCTATTGTAAACATCGAAATCAATGGCTAGATTGCATACATCCGTTATTCCTTTATCAGTCTTTATTATGCTCAATTTCTTTAAAACAGACTCCATATCAGCACAATCTCCTGGTTTTACAATAGAATCTATTTCCATTTTATTTCTATTTGGGATATTGCCTTGAAATTCTACAATAGCAGCTTGAATACTATTAAAGAAAGACTTCTTAAGATCTAACCAGTTATCATATTTGCAGGTTTGTATCTTTATAAAATCGTACAGGAATTCTTCCCTTCTTATATCTATTATATTATTAGTGTAAACATCATTGCTTATGATTTCAGCTCTACCAAAGTCATCTTCTCCTGGTAACCAACCTTTAGTAAAAGTATTTAAAATTACTTCACTATATTTTTTGTTTGTTATTGTCCCTGTATGTTTATTACTGTTTGGAGTTACTTCATTTTGTGGAGGTTTTTGCGTTTCAGACAATCGCTTCAGTATATTGAAAGGATTTTTAAGTTTTTTCCCACTAACTGCAGGCATTTCTTCTATGATACAATCTAAATCTGAATTTGAAGTGTCAAGATCGATGTGATTACGACACACAAGTTCATAATCCTCATTCAAATAGTAATCATCATTATAGGATTCATTAAATGTTTTAAGAAGTTTAGAAAACGCTCTTCTATGCTTGCCGGAAGATTTGTCGTTATATTCTAGGTCTTTTAGACGTAAACCGAACATTTTAAGATTATTTAGATTCTCTTCAAATAAAGGATCAGGTTTCCGTCTCTTTGAACTAGGCCCTTCATCATCATCATCCAATGTTATTGTATCTACAATAGTTTCATCAACTACAATATCAAATGTCCCATTAAGTCTCACTTTAGTTTTGTATCTTGTATTGTATGTTTGTATTAATCTTTGTAGTGACTGAATGTTTTCTTCATGTGTATTTCCACTTATTATCAGCTGTTTTAATCTATCAGCTAATTTTAATATTCCATCTAAATGCTGCTTTTTGGCATTTTTTCTTGACCTTTTTCTGTTAATGTTTCTATTAATGTTGTGAAAATTTGGTCGCCAAAGGTTTGGTTGAGCTCTAGGATAAAAGTAGAAGTTAGGAGCAAAGTACCAACTAGGTAAGAAAGGTCTCTGAAATAGTGTATTAAAGTTATAATAATTGAATGACTGACGTGGTCTCCAATATACAAAAGGTCTATATTGTGGAGTTTGGGTAGCAAATCCTGTATTTGTACTATGTGTCCATCCATTTGATGCAAATCCAGTATTTACACCATGTGATTCAGTTCTATTACTTGTGTTTCTTAGCCTCCTTATATGGCTACCATTAACTTCATCATTAACACTGTAAATATTTGACTCATTAGAAGATGGTCCAATGTTTCTTTCTTTCTTTTGTATATTAAGAAGATTTACTTTATAAACTGCTGTTGTTAAATTAATAGTATTTGGTAATAAATGCTTATCTGGTGCTTTAACATTGACAATGTTCTTATCTAAAAGGTCTGGTACACCATCAAAAAATTTATGCATAATATGGATATTACATGGTTTTAACTGTCTATTTTTTAATGCTTGCAATTTTTTGAGACACACCTTTTTGTGTTTTATTTTATTGGTAAATATTTCTTGCATCATTTGCATGCTATTTGTTGAATCTTCATTTGCTATCCCCTGTTTCAATTCTTTTTGGAAGTCTTCTGTATTGTTCAAGTTGCTAAAATCTTTACTTTGTTTATGATGTACACCATTACTTTTATTTTCTGATGGTGTATTGCTTACTTCTGCTTTATTTGAGATTTTCTCTTTGTTTTCTACATTCAGAGTATCAATTATCTGTTTAGTTTTCTGTTCAGAATTTGTCTCTGGTGTACTATGTCTGTAAACACGAAAACCTACGCGACTAAGGGATGCATATACTTTATACTGAAGAAGTGTGATTTTATCTCTAAGTAACAAAGTGTAGGCCTGCTGCAGTGAAACTTTCACATTGTTATGTTGAAGACATAGGCTGTTCTGTAAAAGAAAAAAGGTAATTAATAGAAAATAAGATAAAAATTAACATCTATTAATATACAATAAGTAAAAAAGGTGATGAATATGAAAAGTAAACGAGTTCTAATACCACTGAAATAATCGTTTTAAAATTAAGTTACTATCGCCCAAATATTTAAATTATATAGGACTGGACAACTTAGAGGATGCTTTTTGCTTTGCTAGTTATGCAAAACGCATATAAAATATACAATTGAAAAATTCTTCAAGGCCTGCCTGTGCTCTGTACATCAGCTTCTATCTGATTAACACTTAAGTTAAATCTCTTAGAGCTGGTATTCTTTTTACATACTATACTTGCGCATCTTTTGTTCTTGGTTTAACACTTTACCAATCACTTGTTGTCGAGAGACAGGCCTAATTAAAAAAAAGTAACATGATAAACCCTATGATGAGGTCATTCTTTTTTGTTCATGGTATATTAAGCTGGCCGTGGAGTAAACGTAGGTACTTTTGTTAGGACCTCTAGGGAAAGACTAGATTGATCTTTCAGAAAGGGGGACTGGCTATTAGTATCACAGGTTTGTTTTTGTGTAAGTAACATAATTGGTTAGTAGTAAAAAAGCATATAGCCTGCAAAAATTTGTCATTTTTGCTTGGCATACAAACTGTTAAGAAGTCTAACATACAACAAAAATATATTATGATCAAATGCATAGTTGTTGAAAGTGAACACATTACGACACTCACAATTTCTAACATAAAGAGAGCTTCCTCAGGTTTAAGATATAATTTCTTCCCAGCATTATGACCCAAGTATTGCCAGCAACTTCCTACATTCTGTGTCACTTCTGCCAACATGAGCTCTTCTCTCCACACTGCATGGCTCAAGGCTCCACTAAAAGAAATTAATAAAAATGTTATTGTATGTTAGTTATTGAAAAAACAAAGTTTGGCAGCTCTATTATTTAAAACCTGCATCAATCATTGTTACAATCTCAATCGTAGTGACTGGTTGTTTTCTTTCTCATGCAATGGATTTTGGCCAATAGCGAAAGACAGCCAATTAGCAATAAGATGGTTGCACTGTAGCATAAATAAGGCCCCTGGTGTGCAAATGCAGATTTGTCTCTTGTTGGGCTAAGTAGTGACTAAGAAGAAGTCATAAGCAGCCAGTATTATAAGATTGTTTGATAGGCAATGCTTGAGAGTGCACTCGTGTTTTATGCAAAACAATAATATTATTATTACCTCATAGCAGCTAAACTCAATGAAGATGTGTATCTAGTTTAACCATGCTCAAAATTTGGGCAGTAGGATCAATACAGTCATGATAAAGTTTAGTAGTATAAGATTTCCTTAACATAAGTAGGTACCTTTTATCAACGCGTTCGACTTCGATAAGTTGTTTTCTCGACTCTATAGCCGCTTGGATCTGTTTATTTTCCAACCAACTTTTATTTGGAAACACTTCTTTTATGCCTAGTTCTGGGAGAGAGACCTCTATTTTTGTTGCCCCTTTGGCCACTATGTCGTAGCCCCTATAAAGAAAAAGAATATAAAAAAATAAAAAATAAGAAACTCATTCAATCATTGTTGGACTGACTAGGCAATAATAATTTGTTGTCTTACGAAAGGATCCTTTTGTTATTCATGTTCGTTTTTAAGGTATAATTTTTCACTTAGATAATATTAAGTTATCAACTAATCTAATCTTTACGCCTAAAATTACTGTGGTGTACTTATTAATTTAAATTATTATTACAATTATGAATTAACAAATTGCGATCTATTTTGTGCTATCTTCGTGACGGTAACTGTCAAAGTCAAGTTACATCCTTCTCTATGGTCAAGTATTTGTCATTGTTAAATGACATTTTGTGATTGTTACCTAACCTTTGCGGCTTTGGGTTCGAGGTGGGTTCGAGCCACGCAGAGCATTTATTGACACGGATGAATAACTTAGCGATTCATTTAGTTCTATGCCATAACCTTCGATTATGTTTAGAGTATACATGTCACCGTAAGATTGTAAAAACCGTTAGATTATAATCTAACTCGCGAAATTGTAAACTGTCGAATGATTACAATATAACGGATTACTTTTCGGTAGATTGTAATCTGTTAGGTTTATTAACCCAATAGAACCTAAATAATCAACCCAATAGAACCTAAATAATCAATAGACATAAATAATCAAGTAGTGATTATTTATGTCGAACCCTAACCTAACCTACAAGAAAGAGACAAGCAAACGTAAATACAATGAATATTTCAAAAATTGACACTTATAACATTGAACGATTCACAATATTTCGACTGTTTACAATCTATCGAAAAAAAAGCATTAGATTTCAATCTTACGGTTTTTACAATCTTACAATCTTACGGTGACATATCGTCAGTACTTTTATAAAAACTCGTATCTCAGTTTTTATCAAAATTGACGTTACCACAGACATAATAAAGAAAAGCAGACTTAACATAAATTTCACACCTACATAGACAAGTGTATGGGAATCTGTGTCCTTTTCCCTCCAAGCAAAAATGTTTATGTTCCTATCTTTTTTTTTATTTGTTGCAACACAGTGCAACACCAACGCACACATTGACAAAAATTCAATGCGTCGCAGTCCGCTAAGACATCTAAGAGACAATTAAGGCGCATCATATGGCGTTTGTTTACATTGTGTTGTCATAAATTGTTTGTGTTTGGAGGTTTAGTAGCCAATATTTATTGAAATAAAATGGTGAAGTGTTGTGTCTCCCTGTGTTGCAACGCTTCGTACAGGAAAACCCTAGAAATAACGTTCCATCGGTTATGATATCATGTAGTTAGCTTTGAGTTTTTTCGTTTATCGCATCATATCAAGGATAAGTTATCTAATATTTATAGTTGTTAAGACGAAATATGTAGCCATGCTAATATTATAACTATAATGTTATGGTTTTCTGTAGAAATACATGTTTTATGTTGAATAATCTTTTGTTGACATTTCGAGAACTTGAAAAAATTACAGGGCCGGACTTGACGACTCTTATAATATAAGTTTATAACTTTCTTTTAATTTCAGGTTTCCAAAGGATGAATACCTGACATGATAAAAGACTGAAAGCCCAATTCATCAAGACGTGCTGTATCCTCCAAGCATATTACAGCTGATTTAATAGAACGTAGTGTGTTCCGTTCTATTCTATCTCCTGGTGACATACCGACCATATTCAAATAAAAGTTAGCCGAGGTAAGTAGGTTAGGTAGGTAGGGTGGTAACTAGCTACGGCCGAAGCCTCCCATCAGGACAGACCAGGGAAAATTCTGAAATTATAAACTCTCCAATTGACCCTGCCTGGTTCAACTTTTACTCCACCAGATGTAAGTTTTTTTTGTCAGAGTTCCGTTGTCCAAATAAGAACATGTCCAAAGTCAGCTGAGGTAAGAACAAAGTAGGTACAAATTTACTTACCTGATTTTTCATTTAGCGGATGAATTCAAGTAGGTACGGTACTTCTTTCCCTTACAAGTATTTCTCCAACAGTTGATTTTAAATCGACATGCCCATGATTCAGTTTCTAAACTCTTTAATGATAAGCATGTGGTTTAAGGTTTATTTAGTTGCCTAGATTGATTTATATGTTTGTTTATAAATAATTTATTAATATTTTTTCCAGAACAAAAATGAATTTTTTCTCCCAGAATCGGTTTACCCAAGTACCTACTACCACTCTACCTTCAATAACAGAGCTACTAATGTTTCAGTCTAGTTCAACTTTTACTCCTCCAGATGTGAGTTGCATGTAAGCAATCGGCAACGCATCCATCTCGTAATTTTTGATAGTTTAACATTGTGTTAGTGTCGATCTGAACCTTAATTCGTGTTTTTTTTTTTTTTTTTTTAATTTGGGCTATAAAACTGGTAACAATCATGTCTAAACTTATAATTAGGCTTAGGTAAGGAATGAGATTGCACCTTCTAGATATGACCACAACATATCACAATAACTCGCTTAATAGTAACTCCAGTACGAAAAGTTGATATAAATGTAAAATACATTGAGAAAAAGATAAACTAATTATTTTAAAAATATGTTTTAGCTGTTTTTTAAATGAGGTCAAAGAACTAGTAACTATGTCGCAACTATTTCTGTGAGCATTAATAAAAGTGCAAATGCGGTAGACAGGCGCATGTTGGCCTGCATTGGTACGACACGATGGCAAATGAAACGGCTTGCGATGTTGCAGGCGACTACAAGACCGCGGTACCTACACAAAACTTTAGGCGCTCTAATATCTCCGGTGAGTCAATAAAGCCATTGATTATTTTATAAAAGAAAACCATGTCCAGAATTTTACGTCTGTCCCTAAGGGATAGACTGGGCTACAGTATTCTAAGATACTCCTCACAAGAGAGTTATGAATGGTAATGGACAGATTCGGATCGCGGAACAGTTTCATCTGACGCGATATAAAACCAGATAATTTAGAAGACTTTTTTGAAATAGCGTCAAAATGATGGCGAAGGGAAAGTGAAGAGTCTATGAAGATCCCCAAATCTCGGACAACATCAACTTCCTTCAACGGAATGTTATGAGCATAACAAAGACAATCGGTTTTAGACTTTTTCCTAGTGAATTTTATAAACATGCATTTATCCAAATTTAAAGCCATTTCATTGTTTTTACACCAGTCAATAACCTTTTTAATATCATTCTGAAGTAAAACAGAATCATTTTCATTTAAAATGGTACGATAAATTTTAACGTCATCCGCGTAAAATTTAAAATTCGATGTAAGAGCCGTACTGAGGTCATTGATAAAAATCAAGAATAGCAGAGGACCCAGGTGAGATCCTTGAGGAACACCGGAAGGAATGGACTTAATGTCTGATTTAAAACCGAAGAGAGATACTAATTGAAAACGATTTCTTATATAAGATTCACACCATCTTAACAGAGAACCGTGTATTCCCATCTGATTAAGCTTTATTAATAATAAATCATGATTTACTAAATCAAAAGCTTTTTTGAAATCGGTATAAACTGCATGTACTTCAACATTATTATCTAATGCTTCGGCTATATCAGTGACATAACCAATTAAGTTGGTGGTCGTGGATCTACGTGGCAGAAAACCATGTTGATTGGGGTTAATGTACTTTCATAACAGATAAAGTAATTTCTGCTGTATGAGTGCTTCAAAAACTTTGGCACTAGGTGACAATATTGAAATTGGTCTATACCTACAAACGTTGTCTATAGCACCAGCCTTGTGTATTGGAGTAACATGAGCTATCTTCCATCTGGTTGGAAATACACCTGATTTTAATGATAAATTAAATATAAACGTGAGGGGATACGCTAGATGTTCTGTACATTTCTTGAGTAAAATTGGAGGGATAAGATCTGGTCCACTGCCTTTATTGACATTAATAGAAAGTAAATATTTGCGTACCTCTTCTAAACTTATTGCGACAAGAGATGCTGACACTGTTTCGCTATGATGACCATGACAAACATTATAAGGTTGAGAAGTTAACGAAGTAGAGGTTTGATCCTTGAACACCGATTGAAAATATTTTGAAAATAAATTACATATTTCTTGACCACCTTTTGCGGATTCATCACCAAATACCATTTTATTTGGGATCGGAGTACTATTCGTCTTTTTATGATTACAAAAACGCCAGAAATATTTAGGATTATTACGTAGATGATCTGCGGCGGAAGTTTTGAACTTTTTATAACACTCGGGTATCAGTATGTCACAGCGGTGTCTAATTCTTTCTAAGGCAAGCTTATCTCTTTCGTTTTTATATTTTTTATATCTATAATGATATTTGGCTTTCTCATTTAGAGCTTTTATTAGGCTACGTGAAAACCAAATAGGATACTTGTTTGATTTGCATTTGGTAAGAGGAGTATGTAAGTAAATTATCGACATTAGAGTTTCATAAAATATATCTACAACATTATCAACAGATTCACTAGACTTTAGAACTTTTTTCCAGTCAATTTGAGAAAGATCGCTATTTATGGAATCAAAGTCACACAAATGTAAATTGAGGGAGGCAGCTGAATAACTTTTGAGTAACCTCTCACTGCAGATCTCGAAATCTATCACTAAAGCTGGGTGGTGGGGATCAATAGGGAGTAACGGGGAGATAGATTTCGTTAGTTCGATAGTTTTCGTTAAGATTTGTTTTACATTTGAAGCCTTGTTTGTTGTGTTGTTCCATTTTAGTTATTTTCTGTTTGAGATTGTTAAAAGCGTGCTGTAGAATATAGATTAGTTTGTTGTTTTATTTATACTTTAATCCACTTCTGGTTCCTTAGAGTACCACCTACATATTTTAACTCTTCTCGTTAAAAATGGCATTCCAAATCAGTTGTAGATTCACTTGTTATTCTAAAGCACTAATTGTAAAGTTTATTTGAATAAAAAACATGTGCGTTTAACCTCTTGATTTTTTTAAATTTAACCTTCTAACCGTATTTTTGGAATAATGATTCAATTCGATTAGTTTACAACATTTATTTGGCTTACAGCCAAGAAATTAATGTCAGTAGGAACTTTCTATAAATAATATCCCCATCACATGGTGGTGATTACCATTGCGGACCCAAGCCCGGAACAGACATCTAGCACAGGCCTCTATCCTATCAAGGCAGGCTTTAGCTAACTACAAATGGTTAAAAGGTAGGAGCGGATGCTGAGAAAGTATTTTTGAAAATCCATTCCCTCGTAAAACAGGGATTTGAAATTTGTATGAAAATTGAATTTAACGTAAGCGAAGCTGTGGGCAAAAGTTACATGAAATTACAATTTTAAATTTTGTTACTACATTTCAGTTGTGATCGCTTGTGATGAAAAAGTCATAAAAAGTACCTATAATAACTTTTTAAACCCTTACAAAATATAGCTTCCAAATGATAGGTAACGTTTAGGTCGTTTTTTTTTCACACGACTTAACCCTACATTAATATAATGTTTTATGCAGCAACAAGGTGCGGCCCTGAGTTTTGTCTGTGTGAGTAATGTTTCCGTGTGTTTGAAATTGCCACGCAATTTTTTTCACTATATTGAATCTGCTCCCCTTTATAAATCTGTGGACGTTACCAAGTAGGAAAAAAAAAAAAATTTGCTTTAGTGCGTAAAACACGTAACTCTTTAATACCACAGACAATAGAATTAGTTTTCAGGCGGAAATATCTGTGAAATATCTTAACTCCATATTTGAGTTATTTTTATTTCAATAATCTCGGCTCTTTATACCTAATCAAAGAATCTCGATATCCCCGAGATACGAGTTTTTTAAAATTTGGTCTGGGGCATAATTAGAGACAAAACCGCGTAAATAGCTGTCAATGTCAAGTATTATTATTTTACAATCCGTAACGCTCATCCATACTAATATTATAAATGCGAAAGTGTGTCTGTCTGTCTGCTACGCTTTTCCGGCCCATCTTTTCAACCGATTTTGCTGAAATTTGGTATGGAGGTACCTATGATGTATCCCAGGGAAGGACATAGGCTACTTTTTATCCCGGAAAATTAAGGAGTTCCCGCGGGAATCAAAAAACCTTAATCCACGCGGACGAAGTCGCGGGCATCATCTAGTTATTTATAATTAGATCTATTAAAGTGAAGTTCCCGCGGTAAATATGTATTGTGGAGTCTAGTTATGGCAATGACAGAGGCCGCAAAGGAAGCTCTACACCTAAAACAACTTTTAGAAGATACTAGCTGATGCCCGCGACTCCGTCCGCGTGGAGATATGAAAAATAGATAGTAGCCGATTCTCAGACCTACTCAATATGCTCACAAAATTTCATGAGAATCGGTCAAGCCGTTTCGGAGGAGTATGGAACGAAAATTGTGACACGAGAATTTTATATATAAGATTGGAGTGGCTAAACAAACTGTGGCAATCTATAATGATAATTTGGCTGCACAGAAGTTAGCCAACAATTTGATGACTGGAAAAAGGTCCAAGCATAATATAAGCTTAAGGGAACATTTTTTAGGGGCTGTGTCCAAAAGAAACTGATAACGATCCATTACAAGGACACAGATTACATGGAGGCAGATCTTTTAACATTACCACAACCAAAGTTAATAAAACTGCTCAAGATGATAGGAGTCACTCAGACCTTGGGATAGACCCAGCTCATTGTGAGGGGGAGTGTCATAGATAATAGTTTAATGTTTTTATGAAAAGACTAGCGGACGCCCGCGACTTCGTTTGCGTGGTTTAAGTTTTTCAATTCCCACAGGCACTCCTTAATTTTCCGGGATAAAATAAATCATGTCACTCTCCAGGTCCTCAGGTCCAGGTCCACCCATGCAAGAAATCACGTCGAACTGTTGCTCTGTTGCGGCGTGATTGAAAGACAAACTCTCTATTTAAAGTCCTTGAGGACTTTAAATAGAGAGTTTGTCACGTATGTCACGTAAATGTGAAACACGTATTTTTTTATTTTAAACCAGATGCCCAAATACTAACTTTAATAGCTATAACTTGAAAAATGAATAGGGGTAAAATTTTGAAAAACTGTGACACACGTATTTTTTAATTTTCTACCGAAAGCCAAAATACCAAGTTTCGTTGATATAACTTGAAAAATATCTTGAGAAAAGAGGCCTTTCATACCAACTTTCATCCCCTATTTCTACCCTTTGGAGGCGAATTTTCATAAACTGTAAAACACGTTTTTCTTCATTTTTAACCCGCAGCTCATATACCAAGTTTCATGGTTATAACTTGAAAAACGATGGACTTTCATACAAACTTTCAACCCATTTTACCCCTTTGGGGGTGAAATTTCGAAAAACCATTTCTTAGTGCATACCTAGTCTTCACAAAGAACACACTCTCCAAACATGTCTCTAGGACTAGCGGTTTGGGCTGTGCGTTGATATATAAGTCAGTCAGTCAGTCAGGACTTTGAATTTTATATATTATATTATAGATAATGAGTTCATACAAAAAACTCTTAACTAATAGAAAGAAATCTGAGATAAGTGGCACAATATCGTATCTCAAGTAAAACATGAATAAAAAAAAATTGGTAACGCTCTAGAGCGTTACCTAGTCTGATTTTAACTGTCCTATTTCAACTCTATTCAGTCCTGGATAAATATATTTGTAAATCCCACAACGGAATTTTCTAGCAGTTTTTATGAGCTCCTGTAAAGTTACGCATTTTGAGTTACGATTTTTTGTAAAAGTACCGACGATATATAAAATCAAAGGCCATATCAACATAAAAAATAGAACAGTCTCTATTTTAATGAACCATTCGATAGAGCCTATGTTACTTGAATAAATTCTCTTGATCACACGTTTTATCATAACAATGCAATGTAATCTACTATTGACATGTTACATACCTTTTTCAAAATCGTAGCAGATAAACAGTTCTGGACGGACACTTTCGCATTTATAATAATTTAGTAGCATATTGGTATGGATGGATCTACTTTTCCTTGCGTATCTGACGTTTGAAAGGACTGTTAAGTATATTTCCCGCCCCGATGGTAGTACTGGGACTACCTGCCCAGTCTCCAGAATTGAGTAGGTTTGTCAATAATTAAAAAAAAAAAACTTGAGACGACAAACCCTTCCCTTCCCTTCCCTTCCCTTCCCTTCCCTTCCCTTCCCTTCCCTTCCCTTCCCTTCCCTTGACAAAGGGACACCTGGTGGAACGAAGTACCAAAAGTTGTAACGACACTTTTTGCTATAGTTGTAAGCCGTGCGGCGTGCACGTGTTTCTCTGTGTAAATTTTATTACAATTCCTTTACTAATTAATCGAAAGGAACTTCGGACACCCGGATGGAACGAATAACTAGCCTATGTAACTATTGAAAACATAATTCTTTAAAATTATTTCGCCTTTTTATTTTCATCAACTTGAAGTCAACAATACAAGTAGTCATAGCAACCAAAAGTGTTGAGATTATAATATAAATGTTAACTGCTGTAAGGTACAGACTATTCAATATACCTACATAGAGTATGCAATATTGAACACTTGAACTTTTGTATTCTGATCAAAAAACCATCATATTACCTATCTGGCCCGGTGGCCATAATATTTTTTATTTATCCTGCATCGAGTTTTAATGCCTGTTAAGCCACCTGAAACAAGTCAATTTCAGACGAATGTGTCATGCAGCGGGTAGAAAACCATCACTTTCTGCCCTGGTTTTCTACCCGCTGAATAACGTAGTAGCCCTCCTTTTCCTGTCTAACTTTTGTTTATTTCAAACCTTTTTGATTTTCATTTTACCCATCAACTAAACTGACAGATATGATATTTGTTAACAAGAACCTAACAACTAAAATAAATAAGAAATTAAAATTAGGTCCTTACATATGAAATTGCCGTTTTTTATGGAAGGAACATAAAGTCGTTTTTTTTAAAATATTAGTAGGTTAAAGCAGTGTCTTCTGTCGCGGGTGACGATTTAAATCGCGAGCGTAACGAAGGACGCGAGGTTTACTCCCGAGCGTAGCGAGGGTGGACGAGTCCTGAGTGTAGCGAGGGATTTAAGTTCACCCAAGACTAAGACAGCTTTATCACCGAGGAAAATACTCTACTTTTCGTACCATTTGCGAAAAAATTAACACAATAATAATATGAGATAAGCATTTATTAAAAATAATGACGATTAAAAGTAAAAGTTAACATTCGAAACATTGGTCCAATTATTGATAGAGAGAGTTACGTTTTTTTTTGGTACATTTATTGTTGATGAGTTGATTTGAGTATTTCTCTGTTCTATGCGTCTGAGGAACTGTTTAGAACATTAACTTATTTATAAAAATAAATTAAAATAAACTTAACGTTTATGTATTTATTGAATGGAATCAGGCGTTACTTTGCGGAAGTTCATGATTTAGCAAGAAAAGAATACAATTATTTTGCTATAATCCGCCAACAGAAAAAATTCTGTATGGTCAAGCATGCAGTTACAAGAGAAGCACCGTTTACCTTCCCAACCAAGCAAGAAAGCTAAGTTCCCAAGCAAGCAATGCCACCACCACTCACATGCACCACCACACAAGACTTTTATACTATTCTCGACGCACGTTTCGCCCCGACACCGGAGCATCTTCAGGAGATGTCGACCTTACAATGCAAGATTGTCTAGTGACGTTCGTGTCAAATGCGCGGTGTTATATACCGTGTTTTAAACCCCCACCACTATTGCCCCGCCCATTACCCCCGGGAAACCTACCCCCTCCAAACAATCGAAGCAGTGGTGAATTTGAAACATTAACTTGTTCATTAAGTAATTTAAATTGATTATTATTATTATGTTTTATTATTTCTAATTGCTCCAACATGCTCAGTCGAATACCTTTATCGCAAGTGTGTAAGATTTCATATGAATGGTTGGAAGATAATTTGTGCCCACTATCTAGAAGATGTTTAGCAAAATGTGACTTTTGGGGTTGGTTGTGCCTAACCGCGGCCATATGTTCTTTGTAGCGTGTATCAAATTTACGACCTGTTTGACCAATATATGTGGCATTGCATTCTGAACATTCGAGTTTATAAATGCCCGATTTTTGTTTGTTGTTTAATTTATCTTTACCGTTACAAATATTTTTAAGTGTATTATTGGTCCTAAATGCAACATGTATATCATGTGCTTTAAGTGTCTTAGCAATACGCTCCGAAGCTGGCCCGAAATAAGTTAGACTGGATTTGTATTTATTTATTTTATCAGGTGATGATGAATATAGGTCCTTTTTGATCTGCATCAAACGTTGTTTTTTTATTATATTATCAACAATATTAGTGTTGTACCCATTTGCCTGTGCCATATGGTAAATAACTTTTAATTCTTTTAAATAGTTTTCTTTAGTGAGTGGAATAGACAGCAACCTATGCACATAGCTGTGGAACGCTGCGAGTTTATGCTGCCAAGGATGGCAGGATGAAGCGGGTATGGTTGTGTCTGTATATGTGGGTTTTCGGAAAATTCCAAACTGATGTTTAGCATTAGCACGAGTTATAGTTAGATCAAGGAAGTTTATAGAGTTATCTTGTTCTAATTCTGATTTGAATTGAATTTTAGGGTGTATTTTGTTAAGATTTTTGATAAATATGTCAAGTTGTCTGTCTGTCCCAGTCCAACATATAATTATATCATCTACATATCTGTAGTAATACAGAATATTATTATTTTTGACAATATGTTTGTTTTCAAAATCATCCATGAATATATCAGCCATTAGAGGACTTAGAGGTGAGCCCATAGCTAAACCGTCTTTTTGCTGATAAAATTGGTCATTGAATTTGAAATAGTTTTGTTTCATGCAAATTTTGGTTAATTCTATTACCTCTGTTATTTCGTTAGCGTTTATATGATTATTTTTTAATAAATCGGTTAAGATGTTTAGGGTTTCGTTAACTGGGACATTGGTGAACAGGCTGTCCACATCTAGTGATATTAATTTACAATGGTCCGGTAATGTCAAGTCTTTAATATTATTGACCAGTTGGATACTATTTTTTAGGGAATAGGACGGATCGAAGGATGTTTTTGATTTTATAACATTGTTTAGTTCTTTTGCTAGCTCATATGCTGGTGCTCCAATATATGAGACTACCGGACGGATAGGAATATTATCTTTGTGGATTTTTGGTAAGCCGTATAATGTGGGAGCATTAGTGTTCATTTGAATGACTTTTTGTTTTGATGTATTTTTTGGAAAAATGTATTTTGATTTATTAACGATTAGTCTAACTTCTGCTGCGTATTTATTAGTTGGGTCAGAGGATAACTTAGAGAATTCTTCTCCAGAGATAACCTCTTTGACTTTATTTTGGTAGTCGGTCCGCTTTAGGATAACGATTGCATTACCTTTATCGGCTTTTGAAAGAATAAGGTCATTATCTTTTATCGTATTTTGCAAAGATCTGTAAATTATGTTGTTGTTATTGTTTACATTGTTGTTATTGTTTATGTTGTTGTTATTGTTTTTGTTGTTATTGTTTATGTGGATATTATTATTTATCTGGTTGTTATTGTTTATGTTGTTATTATTAGTGTTGTTTTTGTTATGTTGTTTACTTTTTAATTTGGAATTTTGAAGTGCAACATTTGTTTTGATTTCATGAGCGACAATATTTTTGACAATATTATCTTTTTTGTTAAGGACCACAGCTAATTCAGATTCTACTGCTAGTGTTTATGTATTTGAAGAAAACAAAAACGCGGCAAATTCCTAGACTAATATTTTTTTTGTCGGAAAAGCAAAGGCATCAAGCTCATACGGCCTCGTCGGTTTTCGTAATTTTATTAACTGCATAATAAAAGCATATTCCTTTTTCAAAAAGATGTTTAATACTTTATATACAAACTCAATGGTGTAAACACAGATGTAGTTCAGTACTCTATATACCTAATCAAAGGTTCAGTATAAATTTCGGTAAGTATTCCAAATTTAAATCACATTCTCCCCCTAGAGGATGAATGAAATTCAGTACAATTTTCTTTCCCTGTTTTTAACAGGTTAAAAATGACTATTGTTATGTTCGCTTTTTGTGGCATAGAATGTCACTTTTTTGAGTATGTGGTACGAAAAATATATTTATTTTATCAAAGTATGTACCATTGCTATCTATGCAATTTTGCCATCTCATAGGTAGTTCATTGATCCCTTTACTAAAAAAACCATTCGGACGGGAATCAATAAAATCTTTGAAAGCGCTTTGGACTGCCCCATCGGATTTGAACTTTTTCCCTTGCAATAAGTTATCCAAATTTCGAAAAAAATGGTAATCTGTAGGAGCAAGGTCCGGGGAGTACGGTGGATGTCTTAGACATTCCAATTGAAGCTCCTCTAATTTGGTAGCCATCTGTTGTGCAGTGGTTGGTCTAGCGTTGTCCTGAAGCAGCAGTGGCCTAGAGCGATTGACCAGCCTCGGTTGTTTAGCAGCTAGCTTTTCCATCATGGTTTGCAGTTGCTGACAAAAGATATCCGCCGTAATCGTCTGGCCAGATTTAAGAAAGCTGTAGTGAACGACACCGGCACTAGTCCACCAAACGCTTACGAATAATTTTTTTTGTGTCAATTTTCGCTTGGGGCACGATTTGGCTGGTTCGCCAGGGTTCAGCCATCGATGAGCGTTTCCGATTATCGTACAGGATCCACTTTTCATCACAGGTAATTATTCGATTTATAATCCCTTCATTATTGTGCCGGGTGAGTAATGTAACGCAGCAGTCGACGCGCGTTTGTCGGTTTGCTGCACTCAATTTGCTTCGAGTGGATTAAAACAGTTTTATCACTAACACCGCAGCCTGCAGCTAGCTCGGACGTGATTTACGATGGATCCGCTTCCACAATAGCCTTCATTTCTTCATTCAACTTCGTCGTCGACGGTCTTCGGCCGTCCACGGGGCTTGTTCTGCAGGTCGAAATTTCCAAAACGAAAACGTTGGAACCAAAAACGCACTGTGTTTTCTTTTGCGACACCGCCGCCATACACATCATTAATCCTTCGAGCCGTTTCTGCAGCACTGGTGCCATGATGGAACTCGTTCTCGTAAACGAAATTTTAAGTTTTCCATTTTGTAAACTGAGTGACGCAAAGAAAACACCAAAAGAGGAAAAAACAAATGAATGAGGGTTTTCAAAACACAAAAGCATGAGTAAATAGCTGTATAAATTTGAAATTGAAATTCCTAACCAAAGAGGAGATATTTGAGATCAAAGTGGCCAGAACGACAAAACGGAAATTTCATATGTAAGGACCTATTATATGAAAAATAGTGTGTGTGCCACGGGATGAAACATTTTTTTATTTAAAGTTTAATCTGCGATCAGTCCAAGGACTATAAGCAAATGAGTTGTAAGAGTAAGTTGTCGCTTAGAGCTGATCGCTATATAGGAGTCAGGACTCGTTAGTCATTTAACCCAGGTCGAGTATGCGTTTTCTTTTTAGGCGTCTTGGGCAATCCTCCACCAAGAGCCTGTTGGCTAGCGGATTTGGATGTGTCAGGAGCCGTTCCTTATAGCGTTTCGCTAACCCCCGGACTTCCTCCTTTATTGTTTGTATTTTCAGGTTTCGGTGAAGTTCTTCATTTGTGATAAACCATGGCGTGTTAGCAATTGAACGTAGTATAATATTTTGCATTCTTTGTAGGATGTTGAGGCAGGAGTCGCATGCACTGCCCCACAGTTGTGCTCCACAGGCCCAGGCTGGCTTCAAGATTGACGTATATATTAGTAGCTTATTATCCACAGATACTTTGGAGTTTCTACCCAGTAGAATGGAATGATTTGTACCGGATATTAAGTTCTTCTCTTTTCGACTTGATGTGCTTTTTTCACGTCAGTCTTCTGTCAAGATGGAGACCAAGGTATTTCACGTGATGATTGTGAGGCAGTGTGTTACTTCCCAAACTAACTGGAGGGCAGTTTCCTTGTCTTAGCGCAAATGTGACATGCACTGATTTATTAGCGCTTGCCTTAATCCTCCAGTTCTGTAGCCAGGTAGAGATCTGGTCAAATCCTTGTTGCAATAGTGCGGAGGCAGTTCTAGCATTTTTGGGACTAGCTTGGATAGCTGCATTATCTGCAAAAGTTGCTGTAGTAATGTTCGGCATGGTTGGCAGATCTGCAGTGTATATTGTGTATAGAGTAGGCCCAAGAACAGATCCTTGTGGCACTCCAGCACTGATGTTCTAGAAATTTGATGTAGTGTCTCCTTCCTTTATTTGGAATATTCTTTCTTCAGTGTGGTAAGGCCGATTAAAGCTTACAGAGGAGGCCCTTGTGCCAGACCTTATCGAATGCCTGTTGTACGTCCAAAAATGCAGAGGAGCAATATAATTTCTGCTCTAGGGAATTCCGAATTTTATCACAAACTCTGTGGACTTGTTCCACCGATGAGTGCTCTTGCCTAAAACCAAATTGATGGGAGGGCACAATGTTGTTTTTGGTTAATATTGGTGTTATTCTATGTAGCAGAGCTTTCTCCAATAGCTTGGACAAAGTTGGCAGCAAGCTTATAGGCCTGTAAGACTTGACATCTTGTGGTGGTTTTCCTGCTTTATGTACCATTAGTATTTGGGAGACCTTCCATAGGCTAGGGAAGTGCTGAGTTCTTAATATGCCATTGAACAAGTAGGCTATGAAGACTAGTGCCTTCATAGGTATCTCTTTTAGTACTTCCTTGGTTATCAAGTCGAATCCAGGTGCCTTTTTGTTATCTAGGCCTCTAATTAGTCTTGCTATTTCACGAGGAGATATTGATTTTGGCGGGACGTCAAGTTGGTAGGCCGCATTGATAATCGAGTCACAATAGGCTTCAAAACCGCTGCTATTCCCTGCTTCATTGGGGGTGAACACTAAGGCTAGGTGTTCAGCAAAGGCATCTACTTTTTCTTGGCCACTTCTTGCCCAGGTGCCATTTCCTAGTTTCAACGTGGGTTTTGCTTGAATGGGCTTACTAACTGAATTTGTTAGCTTCCACAGGGAGTAATTCGTGGCGGTGGTTGGTGTAGCTGTTGTTAGTTTATGCTCTATAGTGCTGTCCTGTATTCTCTTGTAGCTTCTCTTTTAGCTCTTTACACGCTTTATTAAAGGCTGTTTTATCAGAATGGTGTCTGCTAGTATGCCATACGCGTCGTAAGCGTCGTTTTTCCAGAATTTGGAGTTTCACTTGCTTAAGGATATTCGTAGTTACTTTGTTACTCAGGGCAGGAGTACTTTTCCAACATGCGTCATGAATAGTGCTCGTTAAATGGTGAGTTGCATTCTCGATATCTTCCTGTGTTTTCAGAGCTATATCTAGTTTGATATTTCGATTTAAGAGCTCTCGGAATGAATCCCAGTCTGTGTATTTGTTGTACAGGACTTCATGTTTCTTATTATATATTATATCGTCGTGCTATCGTCGTATATTATATCGAGGAGCTATCATAGCAGGATTCCGCTTTGAAGTAATGTTGAGATAATCCTTTGACCACAAAGAGGTCCAAGAGAACAGGTATTTTATTGCTGTCCGTTGGCCAATAAACGGGATGAAACATTATTTCAGATTTCGGGTGATGTCAACCCTCGCGAACACCCTCGTCTGAAATCGTGAAACTACTGAGCCGATAAAGATGCAGTTTTGTGTTTTAGATATTATGTTAGATACTTCTGCGAAGTTCTAATTGTTGTTTCAAAGCTGTTATAAGGTCACTCAAAATGGAGCGCTGCAGTTCGTCGTGGTTTTTTTTAAAGTTTTTAATTTCATTACTTGTTTTCATTCGAATTTCGAAGTGTTGACAAGCCTGCAAAGGAAGGTTACTATCTACTGTCCGACAACATTGCGTTTGCATTTGCAATGAGAATCTCTAATTATCATACTCATACTAATATTATAAATGCGAAAATGTGTTTGTTTGTAAGTTTATTGGTTTGTTAGTTTGTCCTTCAATCACGCCGCAACTGAGCAACGGATTGACGTGATTTGAGGACCTGGAGAGTGACATAGGCTACTTTTTATACTGGATATTTGAGGAGTTCCGGTGGGAATCAAAAAAAGCTTATTCCACGCGGACGTAGTCGCGGGCATCAGCACATAGGCACTTTTTATCCCGGAAAATTAAGGAGTTCCCGCGGGAACCAAAAAAACCTCAATCCACGCGGACGTAGTCGCGGGCATCAGCTAGTAATTATATAAAAGGAAAAGGTGACTGACTGACTGATCTATCAACAGCTGAACAGCACAAAGCACTGGACGGATCGGATTGAAAATTGCCATACATATAGCTATTATGACATGGGCATCCGCTAAGAAAGGATTTTTGAAATTTCAACCCCTAAGGGGGTAAAATATGGCTTTGGAATTTGTATGAAAATTGAACCTAACGTGAGCGAAGCCGCGGGCAAAAGCAAGTCTTTCTATAAGTTTCCACGATTGCCAGAATATTGGAACTTGGACGACCAAGAAGGAGGCGGTTGGACGATATACATATAAGGGAGCGGACCCGACATAGTATTAATTATTGGACCTACCTGGAAATAAATAAATAAGCACGTGACAGCAAAACTTTAAAAAATAATGATGATGATTTTTTTATTATTATTTTTAAAGGTATCTGTCACCGTAAGATTGCAAAAATCGTTAGATTGTAATCTAACTAGCGAATAATTGTAAACTGTCGACAGATTGTGAACCGTTCAATGTTCTGAGTGTCAATTTTTGAAATATTCATTGTACCTATTTACGTTTTCTTGTCTCTTTCTTGTAGGTTAGGGTTCGACATAAATAATCAGGTCAGGACTTAATATAATTAGGTTTTATCGGGTTAATATACCAGATTACAATCTACCGAAAAATAATAAAATTGTAATCTGTCGACAGTTTAAAATTTCGCTAGTTAAATTACAATCTAACGGTTTTTGCAATCTTACGGTGACATAGGTATCCACTACAAGTTAGCCTTTGACTACAATTTCACCTGATGGTACCTAAGTGATGATGCAGCCTAAGATGGTAGCAGGCTAGATGTTAGGGGTATGGCAGTTAATATTAAACCCATACCCCTAATCGGTTTCTACACGGCATCCTACTGGAAAGCTAAATCGCTTGGCGGCTTTTTTTTGCCGGTAGGGTGGTAACTAGCCATGGCCGAAAACTCTCACTAGGCCAGACCAGAGAAATTATAAATTCCCAAATGAACCCTGAGGGGAATCGAACCCGGCACCTCCCACGGCGCCCACCACTGCACCAGGGAGGTCGTGAAAAAGTTAAAGTCAAAGTTTATAATATAGGTCCCTAAATAAATACGATTTAATCGATGACTTAGGTTCTTCGATGAGGTAGGGCCCAGTAAGTTGGTACTTACTCGGACCTTTAAAACAATAATAATAGATTCCTCTAATTGAATATTCATTTAGTTTTCAGTTAATTTGTGAAATTCAGACGAACACAGGGAAATTCTATTATCAAAGTCCGCCTTAGCTCAAACTTAAAACATTGTTAGCGCGATCTAATTGCAAAGTGTTCCAGCGAGACGAACTCAATTCCCAGTTGTATTTGCTATATTTGTATCAAGTCGCAGTCGACTCCACCTGAACATTGAAACAATTAACCCTGTATATTTCCTTGACAGTGCAAATAGTAACTACGCTCGTTTTAGTTGTAGAGTTAAGTTCGACGACTTTTCAATTCTGCCGGTTAATAATTGTAGCGTAAGCTCAGTATACAAGCTACGATAGTCGCGTAGTAGCTACGATAGACGTAGCGCTAGCCTAGCTTCCCCGACTATCGATTAGTCTTCGCCAGACCCGACGGTGCCCGAAAACACCCGAATGCCCCCGACGCTGCCCGAACCTCGGCATACACGGCGGAAGCAATGAAATGTACAAAAGGATATGAACCGGAAAAATTGTCGCTCTCCTTTTTCTACGCGTCTTATGCCCGTTTAAAAGACTTCCCTTGTTAGGTTTTCTTTTCATCCCTTTCGCCTGAGGGTGACATAAAATGAAAATTATAGGTTACAAATATTTCACTGTCTATTTTGACGATAAATCCTTCCACTTCCATATCCATTATACACTAGAGATATCCAATACTTTCCACACTAGATGTTTAGGCGAGTACTGCATAAATTAATTTAAGTACCTAACAGCTCATTATTACTTACTGTATCTAGGTGCTCTTAGAAGTAGAGCTTGTCTTTACTTTTTAAATACCTATAAAACTTTAAGTGCCCTACTCCAGCACTTAGAAATTTGAGAGCGTCATTATAGTAAAGGTTAATTGGCTGTATGTAGGTTTTGAAGCCTACTCGAGATGAAAGTTTCCGCGCTGCGACTGCAGTCGACGAGGGCTGGAGGTGATTTAACGAATTGTAATACGGCCCATACAAGTTTATATGAGGCGCCGCCCCCACGCCTCAACGTCTTGCCAGGCTTAACTCGAGGAGTACGATAGTCGCCCGTTGACGCAGGCAAAAGCCGGCCGGCATTGATTCAATCTTTCAAAAATTTCATGTAATTTCGATTCACAGAAACGGGCCTCGTTGACGCCGTCGTCGATCGAATGCCGGGGGATGGGGTGGCGTCCCCGGGCCATACGTTTTTATTTATGGTATATTTTGACGTGCGCTCTCGCTGCTAACTTCAAGGCGCCTAGATAATGGGGTGATGGATAGTGTTATCGGTCGCTTTTCGCCGTGAACTGCGCTCGAATCGTGCAGTGAAACTCTGATGAATGCAGTGTTTTGCGGAAAAACCGCAGGCTTTGCCGATTTGAACGGGGCAATGTTCTTTCAGTGATTTTATTCAGTGAACAACCGGCGTGCCGCTTGACACTAATTTTGCTGAATGCAGCAAACGTATTGCTCTGTGTTTAATAAATGCTGCGAACAATCATATTTGGGATTGACAAAAGTGCTGTTTTAATTTTATTTTTATACCTGTATCCTGGATAAGTAAGAACCTGAAAAACAAGTTCAATTAACTGCAGTCACGTGTAAGGTAAGTGCCACGTGCCTAAATTACAGCTTTTTACTTTAATTTTAATACGAAAATAAAATGTAGTAAAAGGGGCCTAAGTACAAAAATTTATTTTCTGACACCATAATAATTATTTGACCTACTCTTTGTAGTTTCGACACTCACGTACCTATAGAAATTAATAAAATTGTGGTTTTTTTTCAATAAAATCTTATTTTGTAGTAAAGCTAATTATTATTGCGATAATTACTGTAGTGTAAACATGAACGGCTGGTGTTTGATAGCAGGGCCATCTATTGGCAAAGCAGAGTGAACATTAGTTCTTTTTTCTACCACGAGGCCCAGCGCCAAAGTGTCAGCCGGCGGCACGCCTGCAGTCACGCGGCGTTGACGCGCGTCGCAACATGGTTGCGTGGGTGTAGATCGTTCAAGTGATAAACTATTCTTGTTTTCTTCCCTATCTACACTACTACTAGTGTTTTCATCGAACCCGCTGTTTATCAATAGCCTGGATCTGGTTGCGGAATGTTTCAACTAAGTGTGCAGTGATATACATGAAAGTGTTGTATGTGTGAGTGTTTTGTTATTGCCGCGACCGACAGGGGCAGGATTTTGGCGGTGCATTGAAGGTCTAGGGCCAACATGAGGAAAATAAACGGTGGGAATGCATTTTATACAAATTATAACGTAAGAACTTATTCATGAGTAAGCTGATACGGTAACTAAAATTGGAGATAAAAGCCCGTGTGAAAAAGTGACCGTTGTGGTTTGAGATAAGAGCAAAAAACCGTTACAATCAAAGATCGAACTTAAGACGTAGCGAATAAAACCGATTGGCGATAACATTTGAAATTTATATGTAATGTGATAACCTCACGCAAGCCATCCAGTCCACTGATATGACCGAATATACGCATATTTTATGTTATTCCTATTAGAAATCAGCTTAAATTATCAAGAAAGTCATAAGTAAACATGATTTAAGGCTTTAAGCAAACCTTTTATGTATGTATGAGGTTTTATTGCTGACAAAATGGAAACCGTGACAGAAAAACTTGTTTCTTATTTAAACTAACAATAAGTGGGCTTCAATAAAAAGTTATTACTTGCACACATTTCAAAATAGTGTTGCCCAAGTGAGGATCGGCCAAAATCATTAAGCGTAGCAGACCCCATAAAAATGGTCTATATAAACGTAATCCGGCAATGTTCGATGGGCAGAGTTGAAACGCGTTATGAAACGGACTATCAAGTCACGAACGAGAATAGGAAGATTTTATTTACCATGCAAACAATATTATTACATATTTGTCATCAAATTAGTAGTAAAAGCACCAATAAGTTGTGATAGATTAAGGAGCTACACTAGTCCCAAACATTATAATAGAGACAAATAACTGGTATATGTAAATGATATTCAGCGTCGTTATCAACTGTTCAAGGTTAGCATGTATTCTACCGCAGAAATATGAGGCAAGATAGAAATACAGTAAAACTATAGTCATTATGCACACATCATCTAGAATCTAGATAGGCGAGATTATCTTACAATAATATTCTTGATACTAAAACACGTTGGGAGGTCGCTATTGCCGGCGACAGACAGAAGATTTATTGTTTAATGATTGCGAGTGACACGGTACAACGCAGAACACCTATTTGTTTTAATAACATGTCCGTTCCGTACGAAGACACATTCCCGGCGCCATCCGATTCAAGCAAGTCTCATTTTGTGACGCCATAAAAGATAGTTTGCGATTCAGCCAGATATGATATTAACTTTGGCTCGTAATACATAGTTTATTATAAGCTTTAATGAGATAGACAACAACGTCGAAGCCCCTTTCAGAATCATAGTTCCCCATAGTTCTGATCAGTATTTCAATGTCTCATCAAAGCATTTAAAAATTTAATGTTCTTTCGTCTTTAAAGACAAAAAACGTGAGCAATTTTTTTTTGTTTCATATTATAGATACTTCATAATATGATGGTTCTTTGGTGGAAAGACAAGCAAGGTATTGTATTAGTTACTTGAAAAGTCGATGGCATTCTTCAAAGTTCAATGGTCGACGACGCTTAGTTAATATGCCTGCACGTAGCTGCAGAAAATCAAATAAACAGTCGCTTTCATCTCCGGTTTATCGGCGATGCACTTCGTAGCCTTGCACTTTACCGTGTGTTGAACACAACTGTTCATTCTTGCGACCATTACTCAAGCCACCGAAGTTGTCGACTTAATTCATTTTATCGATCTTGCATTCTGGTAAAAAAAACTACTATGCATAAACTGTTAAGCTCCGTATTTTTACAAAAGCGATTTCGCGAGCGATTAAAACGAATTATTAATTTAAATATATTCAATTTTACTGTTTATTTATCCATAGAGTTAATGAATTCGGTGTTATTAAAGTTTAATCAAGATAAATCCATTGAAGATTAATTCACAGTCATGGTCCTTGCAACCAATCGGCTGTAGCAAATCTGAATGATTGAAACCTCAATATTGTCCTGTGTTCTCTGAACCAAAGGAGCTTGTTTGCTGTTCATTAAACATTAATGATTTCAAGCATTCGCACATCTGATACAGATAGTAAACTTAGTAACTAGTAAGTCAGATAATGCCTATATTGATTTTCCAGTGGTTCGAAATACTCTAATATTGACAATGAGCGGTAGTTTAGATGCTGATACGTGCCTAGGGACTCGATGAGAAGTCTACGTGACTCCCAGTTCATTGCTCTAGTTTTTTGCCACTTGATCTCTTGAATGAGTTTGTGGACCTTGGATATGTTGTTTTATAACCAAGCAGAATTTTATTGCTGCACAAAAACGCTTAATTTGCATCTAGCTGGCCTTTGATAATAAACACGTTTTACTGTTGACTTAATTTGCCTCTTCAACGAGGAAACTCGTGATAATTTGCAATTATATATGCACATTTGAATAATAATTTATAATGCCTTTTTATGTCCACCTTGTTTGTTCAGTGATACCTAATGCTGCGAAACAAAATGTGTCAGATGCTAGTAGAGTTCACCAGATTCACAAAATCGAGCCAGATTTTGTGAGTCTGGTGAACTGAATATCACTTTCAGCTCAAAGCATCTGTCCGTGGGAAACATTGGGTGTAACTCGTTGGTCGTTGCTGTGAATGCTGATTTTCAATAGCGCATTAGAGCACTGAATATGGTGGCGCCGCACGTGATTGCCATTTTGATTGAGATCGCACGTCTGTTACAAATTGTCGCTCTAAATGGTACGTGACGTTTATATATTTAACTATTTCTATATTTTATGATGCCATAAAATGTTCGCCAGCTATTGGACAAAAATTCATATTGATGCAACTTATTCTCACATCAACATCTTTTTTTTCAGTAATCTACATTGACTACTTCCGGGTTAACGTTAGTAATTTCATTAAAGAAGTACCTAAGTAAAGCGATAATATTGTAACTGTAAGTTTCCCACAACTTGTGCGATATGGTTAAACTTTAAAGCTTAGTTTGACTCCTACCTTTTTATTTGGCGGACGCTAATGAAGGTCCATCATTTCCATCTTTAATCAACAGCAGGTAAGGAGTAGGTATCTTCTCGTTGTTCGCTCGTTTGCTCTGAGGGCGGTGTGATATATTCAGGCCCCATTTAAATATTCCCAGGGGTGATAAGGGGAAGAGATGCGAACCGGTTAATCAAGTAACGTGATCCATTTATCTGAAGCACTCTTGATACGGTGTGTCTGAGCTTTAAGAGTATTGAAGGCTCGTTTGGGGTTGAGATTGGATGTAGAGATATGAAGTAAATGATTTTTTCTTTATTTTCATGACTGTAGTAATCAACATATGTTTTAGATGAGACATACGAATCAGTCCAAGAAAGCAATCTTCTTGTCTGCCACTTAGTTCAAAATATTGATATATGTATTATAAGTATAAATTAGTACCCAGTTACCCACTACCCATACTTAGATGTCGTTAAACTAAAAAACCAATGGTATAAACTTTGAAAATGGCAGTTATTATTTTCAAGTAACTATATATTTGATTATGTTTTTCTTTAAATTTATACGAGGGATATCTTAAACCTAGTGTCTATGATCTGTTGCAATAAATTCTTATTTAAATTTCCATTCCTATGAAATTCGCACCTACATCAGTTACCCATAAAGTTGTCAGGGAGACGACTAAAATACGAGTCATGAGATAGCCTAGATATACCTGATGACCTATTGGCAATGAATATTCAAACCTGAATTCTTGGTAAGTAATATCAATGATATTCCATTGAATACTTGTTAGTTACTGATGGATCGTTATTCGCTATGCAGTGAAATTAGAAAACGGACTTTGTTGAAATTGAAATATTTCTACGTTCTACTGTGCTGGATGTTTTGATTTGCACTTTCTGGTTATACTGATAAAGTTTGAAGGAATTCATGAACAACACGTGACGTGAAATCTATGGATGCTTCGTACTTTGAGTTTGTGTTTCCAAGTTTCCATTCTTAACTTTAACAAAGATTTTGTATTTGGCATATGATCTTGCTGCGTTATATCAAGAGATAGGCGAGTTTATTTTAAGTTTATATTTACCTTGTGTTTTAAACACTTGTTCACATTGGGAAGTTCTTACGTCTATGGAAGGATCCAGGGTTGTTAATAAGTTTTATGTTAGAAAATTATACGCCTCATTTTAATTCAACCAAATGATTACGGCACGATAACTTTGTAATTTTATAGATCTGTTAGCCATAAAGTTGTCAAGTAGACGGATATGCTCAGCGGATAGGTCGGGAAACTTCTCGATCCCATAAGTAATGAATATTCAATTTTAAATTCTTGCATGCAGTGAAATTGGAAACAGGACTCGCCAGAGCCTGGGAGCGTAATTTCTCAGTTCGACTACTATTAGATTTTGTAACATTCTCGTAAATAGTGACCCCTAAATGGAAGTGTAGTTTAGCATTTTCATAAATTTGAAACACATTTATAGTCATACTATGTAATTTTTAATTGTATTCAAGTTATTCGAAATAATTAAGACATCGATTTAAGTTGTACTAGCGATAGCAATCAGCAAGTTACACAATACTTTTTTAAATTCTGGTTTAGTTCATTTCTATAAAAAAGCCTTTTAAATTTTATTTGAAGCTGTCAGAGTATTAAGGTAAGTATTTTTTAATTTCATACATGAACATTTTACTTTGTATTTGTAATTTTGTATGTCTTCATATTATTATATCTGTAGTTACTTATTACGTATAACCTACCTAGACTGAAAATAAAAATAAAAACTGGTTTATTTTGTAAATCTCCTGACCAACATAGCTAAAAAGTTTGTGAAACTACTTGGAAAACATTGCCCTCTCCTACCACATACTGATTTATTGGCAACCGAATACAATGTAGCAATCTCTTATCAGATGGGAGTTCAAAGTTAATATTTGCCGAAATTGTATGCAAACTGGGTCCCGTCGGATCGATCTTATCTCAACTAGGTCTGGATTTAAGAAGGCTTTAAAGATGTCTACTGTCTCGGAATAACATCTATTTAACTGACCTTTGAGGGTAAAATTCGAGCTGAAATCTTTATCACTCGAGTTAGTTTTGTGTAGGTATTAAAATTTAAATCGCTCTTTAAAAGCTCTCAATTTATATACAGTTTAACAACTAAGCAGTTATCTTGAGAACATGCTATCCATAACCAAACTTTTATTGAAAACTCATTTTATGGTTTTTTTGGGTTGCACCACTTTCTCACGAGGTTCAGTCGTAAAGTCTTAACCTCGTATACCTACTACATAGCTAACTTGTAAAATGAAAACGACTTGAACGTATAAATTGCAGTAATAGATAATAATGTAAATATTGGTTTCGATAATGCTATCGTTCTAGAACAGAGTTTGAGCTTAGAGTTACTATTTTGTCTTCGATAGACAAAAGAAGTAGACCGTTAACAATCAATCATCCACCATAAACCGAAATTTACATAACACTTTAAAGTAATAATTGCAGTATTTGATAAAAAATTATCACCCTTAGGTACTGTTATTTGCTAATAATCAAGTAAGGAAATAAGCACTTCAAGATTATGAGCAGTACAATATACCGCGTTCATCGGCCCGGGAAATGACGTCACGCCACGCTTCCTGCCTTCTTGACCTTCACCTAAAGCCTTCTATGCCGTTGGATATTTCATGTTTTAACATTACCAAGTTGCTGAGGTTGTCGTGTTCGCAACAAGACCTCGAATTTAATGATTAGGATCTTAGCGCAGAAGAAGTATAAAATTATAGTTCTGAGTAATTTATAGTTTTCTATTTTTAGAAAGTAAGTTCTCTAGGGCAGGATAATAAAATAGGGGACTTGGGTTAGAAAAATTGTACGTGACCAAAAAGCGTTATACTCTGTTTTCCTCCTAGTATAAACGGAGAGGGATAGTATCTCTATGTAATTATTTCTTTTAGTTATTGTTAAAAATCTTGAACACTTCTAGGACTGTGTCAGTGGCTCCGTCGGATAGGGGCCGCGTCGCCCTCAAAATAGTGAAAATAACCTATTTTCTTATGGGTTGTCACGGCGTACGCATATATTGTCTAATAGGTTCAGTAATAATGAAAGCTACTGTGGCTTCTGTGGATAAAGCTTCGACGCTCAAACAAATTACACCTACGCCCATCTAGTTCACTACACCTTCGCGTACACCTCTAATCTGCATAGCAGTTTTGTGCTATAATGACTGAATTTTGTACGTTACTGAAACTTCTGCCAGCTTGGAGATACCTACCCTCCTCCGTCTAGCGCCTGTCATCCCGCACCGTTCCTCTATATCTAGACCTTTAAGTCAGATGCTTAGTAGAAAAGAAGGTTACTTCTCTTTAGTTGTGCCAAGGCTTAGGAGACTCGCCTGCGCCTGCACCTTTTAATTTATACAAATACAAATGTTTTTTATTCAAATAGACTTTTTACAAGTGCTTATGAATAGTCGAATGAATCTACCATATCTTATTAATATTATAATATTATGAATGAATCTTATCTTCTTACATCAAATATCAAATCAATCAAATAAATATTATAAATGCGAAAGTTTGGATGGATGTATGGATGTATGGATGTTTGTTACTCAATCACGCGCCAACGGCTGAACGGATCTGGCTGAAATTTGGCACAGAGATAGATTATAGTCTGGAATAGCACACAGGCTACTTTTCATGGCGGAAAATTAAAGAGTTCCCGCGGGAACCAAAAAACCTCAAACCACGCAGACGAAGTCGCTGGCATTCGCTAGTATTTTACATAATATAGGTTAACGAATAAAGTTTACTTAACATTTAAGCAAAATTCGTGGGTCTTTGAACATAATTGGTTTCAATCTACACAGCTTAGTACCGGAACGCTAAATCGCTTGGCTGTCCGACTTTGCGAGTCAAAGCAATACATATACCAACAATATTACACAAATCAATTCTCGAATCAAGGTGTGTCAACAACACAAATTATAACGCAGGTCCTAGGCAATGTCACGTAGGAATGGTGGAGACGCGAAAGGGTTTATTTAGTGAAAGTCGTAATTCTAACATATTAATTTATATTATTATATCCGAGAATACAAATTGTAGGGAATTTTGTTCTAGCCTTTGACCTAAAACAACAACAAGACGTTATTTACAAATGTTGGAATTATAGGAGCTACTCAGTCACTTACCTACTTACAGCTAGCATAATAAATAATATTATGTAAGTCATGACATCAATTGCAGTTCCTGGCTCCTGCAAGAGGTACTTATGTGTATAGCCTGAGCAGAAATATAAAAAAACCTGCTTGGGGCCCCACTGTTGCATCTCTCATTATTTATTATTAAGTTCCATACTAGACGTAGAGCAATAAAATTACTTCCATATATTATTTTACAGTTCAAAGTCTTATTTGTACAGGATTTTTTTTTGTGAGTGTCCAGGTAGTCACTGATATGTCCAAGTTTTGGTGGAAGTACGTGAGTGAATTAAATTAGGTCTTCTGTTTGTTTAGCAATACCGTCCATTTGCAAAGATCTCAAATATTGTAAAGAGGAAAGTACCGAGTACTGACTCACTCAATTACTGCTTCAAAAATACCCAAACTTACCTTAAAACCTTTGGACCTAATAATTTTGGCCAAAGAATAAGGCCGGATTTCCGAAATGCCTACGGGAGCAAAGACGCGGGCGGTAACTAGTTTTAATAATGAAGATCTTCATTAATGAAGGAAGCAGGTCTAATTTACATATCCGTCAGGATCATTGAAATGATCTCACTTCTGGAATTTAGTAACAACCCTTAAAAATCTATTGACGGCTCACTACTGAGCACGAGCTTAGAATATGAAGGTGTTGACCATAGTCCACCACGCTGGCCGAGTGCTGATTATCAGAATTCACACAGAAAACTATGAAGAACTCTCGTGAACACGCATGCCTCACGATGTTTTCCCCAAACCGTTAAAGCAATTAGGGATTTTTAATTTCTTAACAAGTGAATATAATTAGGTACAATGATTAAAAAATACGACTGCTCTGCCGTAGACACACATACATACACGAACCCTGATAACATAACACTCCTTTTTCGGGCAGTCGTCTTATAAAAACCGGCCAAGTGCGAGTCGGACTCGCGCACCGAGGATTCCGTACAAACATGTAGTAAGTTTTAAATTATTACAAAAAATACTTACTAGATCTCGTTCAAACCAATTTTCGTTGAAAGTTTGCATGGTAATGTACATCATATATTTTTTTTAGTTTTATCATTCTCTTATTTTAGAAGTTACAGGGGGGGACACACATTTTACCACTTTGGAATTGTCTCTCGCGCAAACTATTCAGTTTAGAAAAAAATGATATTACAAACCTCAATATCATTTTTGAAGACCTATCCATAGATACCACACACGTATGGGTTAGATGAAAAAAAAATTTTTGAGTTTCAGTTCTAAGTATGGGGAACCCCCAAAATTTATTGTTTTTTTCTATTTTTGTAAGAAAATCTTAATGCGGTTCACAGAATACATCTACTTACCAAGTTTCAACAGCATAGTTCTTATATATAGTTTCGGAAAAAAGTGGCTGTGACATACGGACGGACAGACAGACAGACAGACAGACAGACAGACAGACAGACATGACGAATCTATAAGGGTTCCGTTTTTGCCAAATTTGGCTACGGAACCCTAAAAAAAATCCCCCTCGAATGGAAGTACGTCTACCACTGCTACTACGTAACGATACCACAGTCATTAATACCTTTGGAATCTTATTCACATTTTTTTAATGTTTTTAAGCTATTGCATAGCTTCTATCGCGGGCCTTGAGCGTGGAGACCTAATCCAGAAATTCCGTAACGAAAAAAAAACCTAACAGTTTGGTTGCTATGACTACTTGTGTTGTTGACTTCAAGTTGTTGAATATATAAAGGCGAAATAATTTAAAAGAATTATGTTTTCAATAGTCCGGGTGTCCAAGGGGAATCAAAAAACCTCAATATACAAAGTGTTTTAAATATGAATAAACAAAGTGCATTTATTAATGAAGAAAGTCACGAAAAAATAGTGAAAGAAAATGAGTGAGTACCTACTCTATATTACATACATTTTATTATTATTATCACAAATGCAGTATTATTTTTTGTTTCGATTATTATTATTTTTATTTTTATTAAATTTTAATTTAATTAAAATTGATTTAATAAATTATGTCCCAACACTTCTTGCGACACTAGCGCTTTGCGAATGCACTGGAACTAAACGTCAACTTTTGCACTGTCCTATCCACGTCCTATCTGTCCCCAGGGACTAGTATATGAGTGATCTGTGGCGGGGATACTTTTTAGTTTTGCCATCTATCGATGAATAGCAGAACTTTTAATGACTTGTACTTTGAACTTTGAACTTTTAGTAACTTAAATTAATATCAAAGAAAAACAAAGAAAAAAATACTGCATAAATAAAATAAATAATTATAATTACATAAGTTGATAAAAAATGCTATGCAATAGCTTTACCGCGGCAGTCTCCGAGTGCCACACGTCTTTTTTTTTGTGAATCACTGGATATTGAACTATAGTGTTATATATTTTTGGAATCTACTCATCATTTTCTAGATGATAATTATATAGTTAATCTTATTTTCGAATATTTTTTTTCAACTTTAGTCTTTAATGCGGAACCATGGTCACCCCATCATTTTTTTTTAAATTTTTACTAGCCTATGTCACTCGGAATAAGCTAGGGATTCTAACGATACCTCATTTATCAAAATCGGTTCAGGCGTATAGAAGGTATGGTGGAATATACAAACTCACATACATACATACATACATACATACATACATGAACCCTGAAAACAATATACTCCTTTTTTTCAGGCAGTCGTATAAAAACAATCGTAATATTCGTAAGTACAATCATTATAATAACAAAAACACACGTGCATCATTTTATTTAATGCATAGGTAAGCAAGAAGAACCCATTCCAATTATGTATCCAATTCCTCACTTTCCAAAGTGGTCATGTTCGACAAATAAATAAGCATTTCGTATAGGGTTGCCAACTTGCCAGGTCTTAAAACTAAATATCTGGACAGACAGATTTGCTTGAAAAGACTGGGCCCTAATTTATTAAGTGAAGACTATATGATGCCCGAGATTTCACCCGCGTGAGTTAAGTTTTTTGATTAGATACCGCGGAAACACTTTAATTTCCTGGGATAAAAAGTAGCAAGATGAGTCGTGAAAGCATAGCAGACAGACAGACACACTTTAGCCACAGAGAAAATTCTTAAATTTTAAATATCCCAAACAGACCATGCCGGGGATCAACAACTGCGCTCACAACTGCACCAGGGAGGTAGGCAAAATTACGTTTAAATTAATTTTTGGCGAAGAACTTTTTAGGTTCCCGTATCCAGTAGAATAGGCATGATGACTGATTTTGAAAAATGGTCAGATTATGTTCGGAAGTATCTACTATTTCGAAAAAATATCTTATTTCAGCAGGAAAATAAGTTTTGGTAGATAAAATTGGCATTTGAAATTTTAATTTTAAAATTCACGCCAAAACGTTCGGCGGTGTCATGGCGTCGTTTGTGACGTCACTATGGTTTTTACCAATGTATTCTGTGCAGTGTGCAATAAACAATAGTGATTGTCAAAGCTCGAAAACAAACAATTGTGACGTCATTCGCTTCTTGGTGTTTTATCCAATATGGCGGATTGCTGTATTTTATAGTTTTATAATATCAAAATAAATAGCAATCTCACTCGAAATAGAAAAATAAATACGTTTTTTATAATTCACGAATCCTATTTCATTAGATAAATTCATAATTTCATTGATTCTTGGTTACTGTCATCATGCCTATTACGAGATAGTTAAAGCTTCGTCCCACAAAACGGAAGAAAAGTGGAAGTTTTAAGTGGGCGTGGTGCGAGTAACAACTCGCATGTGGGGGGGGGCTCATTCACCGGTAGATATTCAAAATTTAAAAAAAGTCTGAATGTCTGGCTTTATACAGATTCCAGACGCCTGGCAACCCTAATTCCGTCTGATTTACCTCGGGTCGTGAGTCACGAGGTTGTCGAAATAGTGGAAAGCCATCTTGCTACCGTGTAACAATGCTGTGTTTGCTGCTACAATGCGGAGGAAATCCTGCCGATCAGGTCAGCTTTTCAATGAATCGATGCATATAATAGCTTATACCTACGTTTTAACAATTTATTTAGGTACAGCTAAAAGGTAATGAATTGTATATTTGACAAATAGTCAAATCATCAACTTCGTTTCAAACGTCAAAACGCGTCCTAAGTATGGGATTTATATGAAATTCTGAAATGTGACGTCATTAAAGTTCGACGTACTTTTTACTTAATCGATTGCTTAAAATGGTTATTCAACATACAACTATCAGGGGGCGTGGATATTACGACTTTTGGGAGATCCTCTATTTAATAATTAATCACTGAACAATAATTTATTTTTCATCCCACTATCTTGGAAAGAGTATTTTTACTCTTCGATATCTGAATGCAAAAGTAAATTGAATTTAGAACATCGTGTGCACGTTAGTAAATATCACTCGTCTATGAAGTTTGTGAATTCAAAACATCATTTTAAAGTTCCATACAACCGTTTTTAGGGTTCCGTACCAAAATGGTAAAATGGAACCCTTATGGTGCGACTTTCTCCGTCTGTCTGTCCGTCTGTCCGTCCGTCACACTCGATTATTTCAGTAACTACCGAAGCTATCGACATGAAATTTGGAATAGTTGTGTATATTAGTGGCCCAAAGACACTGGAATTAAAAAAAATTGGAAATTATTTTTGTTCTTATTTAAAAAGGGGGGAAAATCTGAGGGTTGAAATTTAAAAGTGAGATAACTGTACTGTGTGGGGTATCATATGAAAGGGTTTACTTTGTACATTCTAAAACAGATTTTTAATTATGTTTAGTCATGATAGTTTTTGATTTATCGGGGAAAAGTCTAAAAAAATACCGCTCTATATATAGCCAATGCTCTAACTAGCATAGTTTTTTTGATATTAACAGTAAACCTCTACAAACAAAGTTAGTTTTGCGGTTCATTAACAAAGGTAATTATTACCGTCAAAGATAGGGTTAAACGCAAGTTCTTCTAAGTACTCGTCGTCAAATTAAGATATTGGTTTTTGCCTGATTGATTTGCTTCAGTACCTACTTCTTGAGTACTGAACCCTCGGTGCGCGAGTCCGACTCGCACTTGGCCGGTTTTTAATTTGTTAAAAACTCACACTCGTAACCTTCTTGGTGTACTTTTTTAATCATTTCCTCGCTGAGGTGGGATGAAAAGTTACGTGTTGCACTCGAGTGAAAATATTTTTCACCTCGTGCTCTTTTGATTCCATCGCTGACGCTCAGGATTCTAATTTTTGAATCCTGAGCGTGCTCGGTCATCAAAATTGAGCACGCGGTTAAAAAACAACTTTTCACTCTTGTATAACAAATAACTATGAATAGTAGTCGAATACCCAACTGAAATGAGTTTATTTATTTTCCATATCTATATGATGTAATATGTATTATTATTTTATATACACCATATCAAGAGAAGTAATATATTATTAATAACGTTGGTTAAAAATCTACCTTTCTTTCATTTGATGGTACCCGTTCAGTAGTTCTGCCGTCTCTGTGTATAATCAGGTCTTCACGAAGTTATCATGGCAAATAAAAATAATTGTAAAAATCGGTTCAGATTTGACGGAGTCACTGAATCAAATCAACTAAAACTTCCCCGAAGGAGCTAAATTGTAATTATTATTTAGTACCTATACCTACTAGTTCTAGTACTCATTCTATTTCGATGTTACGTACTACAATCTGTCAAAATGGTAATAGCTCAACACCATAAACGATAACCCACTGACTCGCATAATATGTATTAATTATATTTTCGTAAGTAAAGGATAATTATTGTTGCACAAGTTACAAAAACACAAGTTATACAGACGTATGAGGTTCCGGCAAATACCGTAAATTCTGTGATATGTCTCGACTTGATTACGGTACAATACAACATAAGTGACGTAACGTAACGGCCATTGACAGTTAAACGTAACGACATGACACATCTACGTGTGGTGATCGATAACGATGTAAAGTATTGTTCATACGAGGCTACGAGCCCAGGCCCACACACCGCTCAGTTCAAGATCACAATCGGCCACAAGTATTTTAATACTATAACAGCTGGAGCGAATCAAATCCTCCCTTTTTTTATTATTTACTTATATATTTTTTAATCTACTATAAGTTAGACCTTGACTGCGATCTAACCTGATGGTAAGTTATGATGCAGTCTTTACGGCCGAGTTCTGAATTGAGAATTTCATGTTGAGTCTGTCTCAAACACTACTTAAGGACTAATTAAGCAAATTTTTGTTTCTGAATTGATATTGGGCCGGTTTCTGAATTAAGCATTCAAGCAAAAACAGCAAGGTCCAACGCTCAAACCTTACACAATATCAATTAAGAAACATAAATTTGCTTAATTAGTCCTTAATTAGTAGTCTTTGAGACAGACTCAACATGAAATTCTCAATTCAGAAACCGGCCGTGCGATGGTAGCAGACTAACCTGTTGGACTAACTAAGGAGCATGGCAGTTATACCCATACCCCTAATCGGTATCTAAACGCGGCATCGTATCAGAACGCTTAATCGCTTAGCGGCACGTCTTTGCCGGTAGGGTGGTAACTAGCTACGGCCGAAGCCTCCCACCAGGCCTGACTGGGGACTGGGGTAAATTCAGAAATGAATCCGGGAATCGGACCCGGGACCTCCGCACGTTAAGACAACAGCGCTCAACACTGCGCCAGGGAGGACGTCAAATAATAATCCTCGATGTAAGCTTTTTTCAAGAGCATACTTTAAAAAAAAACTTGTGTAATAGTAGGTAGGTACTTAATCTTATATTATCACCTCAGAGAGAGAGATTAACTTAGATTAAGGTAGGCTGCTCGGATAGTAGGTATGACATATTTTCTCATTTAGTAAGTACATAGGTACATTATTAGATTAAGTACGAATACCTAATAATATAGTTATATAACTGCCGCATTCAAAGTCGTTTAATCGTTACTTAAAGAACTCTTTTGCATAGGTTTCAATACCATAACCTTTACTAAGGAGTTATTTAAGTATCATCATCAGTAAGGGCATCATCTTGTTTGAAAATAAAAGTAAAATCAATGAAATAAATAAAAGTAAAAAGCGATGCTGATTTTTTCTTGAAAAAGAAATATTCAAATATCATAGGTATAAGTATCATGCCCCAAAGACGACGTCGTTCAAAGCTATACGCAATTTTTTCGCCATTCCGATTCTTGGAGGGTCTTCGTGCTTTTAAATCGGGTCAAGTGTGATTCAGAACGCAGGAGGGCTATCGCCACTTATCCCTACATTAGAAGTATCATTCAGATTTTTCTAATAAACCCTCGAGATTTCATTTAAAGTATGGATTATTTGGGGCAAAACCCGCTGATCGCTGAACTCTCTCGGTAACGTTTGTCAAGCTTATCCGTTACTTACAATGTTTTAAAACCTTTGGGATGTGAGAAATGCACATAAATAATATTACATATATACCAATGTAGCTGTTATTTAGTCTGTGATACGTTTACTGTTTATAAACTTGCTTATATTTTTCAAGTATTTGCTGACATAATTTTAAATAGTAATAAAAATAAAGGCACAGAATAGTTACCTTTTAGGTACATAGTAAAGTCGTGAATTGTCAAACCAGCCCTTATTCCGGGCTAGTACGTTCCGGGATTATTGCAGCTGGATCTATCTATTTTTCGACCCGATTCGATAAACAATCACAGAAGTCGAATATGCTAGCCACTGGAACGACGAGGTAGCCACAAGAAATATTCATTAGTTACGAAAGAACGTCGTTATGGTTTTGCCAATTGCTAACTTCCGCAAAGCTCAAAGAAAATAGCTTATTGCTGGGCTATAATTAGCAATATATAAAGCCCTATTGAACCATCCCAGAAGAGCAAAAATGACTTGCATATCGAATTCAATGGGCCATATTGTAAGCATAATTCCAGAAGTGGGCAAATAATTAAAAATTACTTTTAAAATATGTTTGTACTCTCTTTGAGACTTGCACGAGCGAATGGTCACAACGTGTAGCGGTTTCACGAGAGATTTAATGTAAACAGTTAAGTATAAAACTTGACCAAAGCATCACAACAACAATAAATTAATCATTTGATCAGGCTGTAGTTGCTACTGCTAAGCTATAAATCAAATTGCGATCTAAACACAAAAGTATTCAATAATCGCTGAGTCTGCCGGTAGGAGACTAACCTTCAATCGTCAAAATACTCGCATTTATGTGAATAATTCCAATATGGCGTATACCCGCCAAAGAACGGACCGAGTGAAATACATCGAATGAGTCAAATATCCGCCTAATTAAACCTTCGTCAATAAATAAATTAACAATCTATTATCTTTTCTAAAAATTCAAATCAAATTTAAACACAAAGCTGACAATATCTAGACCAAGAGTATCCTGAGACTCCCAGTAGAAAACGTTTATCAAAATGTCATCGTAAATTATATTTGTATGCGTGTTTATTACACTATACGCATGTCAAAGGATAATAGCCTTTAATACGTGTAGTTAAGGCCATTTAATTCTAATGATTTGCAATTTATGACAGCAGAATGACCTGGTATCAACAAAGGTATTGTTTTGTTCGTGACTCACGACTTGAAAGTGACAACTTTCAAGGATAGTCACCGATAAAAGTGCAGAGTATCCTGCTTATGAAAGAAAAGTATGCCTACCTACGTTTAATGAGAAACCACATGTGAACAACCCAGGTAGGACTTTTATTTCTGTATCCGCTTTAAAAGCTTAATTAGCTTACAAAGCTATTATTAATGCTAACTCAATATCATGTTTAATCTTTTAATTTATAACGAAAACTTACGCAAAAAATTATTAAATAAGACGATGATCTTTCTGCTCTACATTTTCTTCGATTGACGTTGCAATATAAAAATTAAATGTAAAGAAATCTGCTGGACAAAGTCCGATAAAATGCAATCTAGACCCGTGTTCACGTCAAAAGGTTATTTGACCAAGAGTGCTACACAAAACTTTTGCAGTCACGACGCGTTCTTTGCGGAGCGTGTAAAATAAGACTATGAAAATAAATTCTCATCTAAATTCTATAATTTGACTACATAATCGTGTTTTTATAAACTGTCAATTTCAGCTTAATGCGCACAAAATTAAAGTATATTTTTCTTTGCAGGGCGAGTGAGAATCTGTAAAGTACTTAATGTTTTCAATTCTCTATAATCGGTTTAGAATTTTCAGAGTTTCAGGCCAGTAATTGGATTGCAAGTTGTACGTCCCGGGGCGGTTTTTTCCGGGACTTTACGGGAGCTTTTCGAATCGATTGGTTTAATGAATACAACGTGTACCTAACCTAGGTATAACTACCCCTTTTGTTTAGGTAGGTACCTACAAGGTTGATTCGGCTATCGAAATTTGTCTCGTAGGTCATTAAATTTCATTTCATTTATTTTAATCGTTTGAATATTATTTTAAGATCTTTCACTATGTAACGAAGATCTTAAAATAATATTAATTTTACATAGTATATCATAGTAGATCTATATTTTTTATTAGGTACTTATGCATACTAGTGTCTAATATTATAAATGTGAAACAGAAAGTATGTTAGTTTTGTATGTCTATCGTGTTAGTCCACGTTATCCATACTTTTTACTAATAATACCTATTGTAAATGCGAAAGTGTGTATGTTTGTCTATCGTCTATCTGCTATGCTTTAACGGCCCATCGTTTCAACCCATTTTGATGAAATTTTTCAGAAGCCTAAATTCACGCATCGATATAGTTTTTGTAGCAAATTTTCTTACGAAAAGAATCTTACTTGAATTAAAGAGACTTTTTTGAGGAAATAACTGCTAACATATTATAACCTAGGCATAATGCAAACACGGAACAGGGATATATCTGATCTCTACAACTTTTCATGAACGCTTTCACATAATGATCATAATATCGAGCGTGGCGCAGATGCGGAGTCCTTTACCATCTCTCAGTTTATTCGCAATCGCTCACACGTAAACTAATGTGTGTTGGAAGGGGCTTGCTGAAATGTCCCCACGATTTACTGACGTGACAGCTTTTTAATATCAATTTTTAACTCATACCTACATAGTAAGTAGGTATTAAGCATTAGTAGCTGAGCGGTCTCTCAATGGGTCGGTGCAGAGTACAGACGGTTTTAACACGATTGGTTTACTGCTGCAAATGGTGGTGGCCCCAGGTTTAGGTTTCCTTAAAGTCCGCTTCAAACTAACTAGCCCTTGACTGCGGTCTCACCTGATTGTAGGTAATAATGCGGGCTAATCTGTCAGTCAATCGGTTTCTATACGGAATCGTAACGGAATGCTAAATTGCTTGACAGTATACGTCTTTGCCGATAGGGTGCTAACTAACTACGACCGAAGCCTCCCAGCAGAACCTACATGGCTGTAATACCTTTAGTAGTAGCTGAACGGTCGCTTCCTGGGTCGGTACAGACACTTTGTAGACACTAACATAAAAGTAGCTCAGTCTCAGATACATAATAACAAAAAAAAATACACCACTTATCAACCATCGTGAGTGGCACAAAATTCAGAGCAAAACTCGCATTAAAAAGGTCTCTGACGTCACGTCAGAGAATAACTGAGTGCGAATCATTAAAAAAAACGTAGACTTATTGGTCTACTACTGCAAACGATGGTGGCCCAGGTTGGTATAGGTATATGGTGGATACCTACGTAAAGAAAACCTTTAAGGATCTAATTGCCATTCAACGCTAAACAACTGTTATTAATTCATCTGTGCCCATGTCTGTGCATATGTAAGTGAAGGTACAACACATTTAATTTGGTTGTTTCATTATAGGTAAGCCTCACAATATATTCTGACCAATTGACGGTTTTTGAATGTCTAAGGAAATTAGAATTGAAGTAAGGAAATAATCACTAAAGATAAAGTACCTACACTCGTATATGCATTAACTTGATGAATTCAGAAAGCACTCATTAAGTTTAACGCAACTTATTTTCGGTCCATTTCAGATATTCGTTTTTAACCAACCGAAGCCCTGAATTTGTGTGGATAGTTGAATTTAAATCGCGCGTTTATGTAAACTACGCGCTACAATGAGTCTTTTGTGTACCGGCGTATCTTATAAACTCATTAAATTTTACTGGAGGGTCGGTTAAAAGTTTGTTAAGGCTATGCGTTTAAGCACTCTAGCACAGCTTTTAGTAGTAAAAACAAAATTGTAAATTAGATTTTAAGTAACTATGTTAAATTCCAACTTTCCCTATAGAATACTAATGCCCGATTTCATCAACAATGCCTAAATTTTAGGGAACAGATTTCATGTACATCTATTGTCACCTATTGGCCTTAGCCCTTAGGTGTTCTCAAAAATTAAGACATATTAATGAAATCAGGCATTATATAACACCCGCGATTTCTTCCGCGTGGGTTTCGGATTTTTCATTTCCGTGAAAATTCTTTGATTTTCCGGGATAAAAAGTATCTTTGCCATCTCTAGAATGTACATTACATTATCTTTTTGCCACAGTTAATTGATTTAGTTGGTGACCCGTGAAACATGTACCTACGGATAGACAGAAACAATTTCGCACTGACAATATTAAAGGATAGACATTCTGTATTACTTATTCATACAATACAAGCTACTATACAACTTTTTCGATTTAAGCCTGGAAAATAACGCATGAAGAAATAAATATAGAATGGAAATAGTCGTATTAAGTCGCGTTTTTTAGCTAGAATAGGTGGACTGAATAATTTAGGGTTCCTTGTTTAGTTCCTAGGATTTACGGAAATCCTTGAAAACCTTCACAAGGCCTAACAAAATAAAACAGTCTCAGTCAATGTCTGCTCTTGAAATGAACTGAACATAATATTATTAAGTAAGTAAAGAGAAATCGTAATGAAATAGGCATGATGACTGATTTTGAAAAATGGTCAGATTATGTTCGGAAGTATCTACTATTTCGAAAAAATATCTTATTTCAGAAGAAAAATAACTTTTGGTAGATACAATTGGCATTTGAAATTTAAATTCTAAAATTCACGCCAAAACGATCGGCGGTGTCATGGCGTCGTTTGTGACGTCACTATTGTTCTTGCCAATGTAAACTGTGCAGTGTGCAGTAAACAATAGTGTGATTGTCAAAGCTCGAAAACAAACTATTGTGACGTCATTCGCTTCTTGGTGTTTTGACCAATATGGCGAATTGCTGTATTTTATAGTTTTATTTTATCAAAATAAATAGCAATCTCACTCGAAATAGAAAAATAAATACGTTTTTTATAATTCATGAATCCTATTTCATTAGATAAATTATAAAGTTCATTGATTCTTGGTTACTGTCATCATGCCTATTGCAGCTTGTTCAATCGGAGTCTGCATTTCATTTCAACTGAAATGATTTTTATTGGAAAGCTAGAATGTGCTCTGATTTTTATGCGCTACTCCACAGCAAATTGGATTTCGCATACAATGTAATGAGCAACCTTATAGCCACCGAGGTATGGTCTGTGCTTATAGCCGATTGGAATATACTTGAGGAACAAATTTTACGCTTTATTGTAGAATGGAACTAGCAGTAAGGTAATTTACGTAAACAGTAAAAAGTTGCCTATATTACTACACTAGCTGATGCCAGAAACATAAATAAACAAACATAAATCAACAAGTACGTGTGGCACAGTTTTTAAAAATTCCACCCCAAAGGGGGAAAATAGGGGTTGAAAGTTTGTGTAAAAGTCCTTCATTTCTCAAGTTATAGCCATGAAACTTAGCATTTGGGTTTTCAGTTAGATATGCAGAAGTACATGTTTCACCATTTTTGAAAATTCGACCCCCAAAGGGGTGAAATAGGGGATGAATGTCCCTCATTTATCAAGATATTTTTCAAGTTATAACAACGAAACTTGCTTTTTGGCTTTCGGTATAATATAAAGAAGGACGTGTCGTAACAGTTTTTCAAAATTCTACCCCCAAACGGGTAAAATAGGGGTTGTAAGTTGGTGTAAAAGGCCGGCGTTTTTCAAGTTAATGCCATGAAACTTGAAATTTGGGCTACCGGTTTAAATTATGAAATACATAATTCACAGTTTTTATAAAGTCTATCCCAAAGGACGTTAAGTAGTCGTTCAATCACGCCGCAACAAAGCAACGGATCAAAGTGTTTTTAATGGGTTTTTTTATCCCGGAAAATTAAGGAATGCCTATGAGAATTCAAAAACTTATGCCACGCGAACGAAATCGCGGGTATCCGCTAGTTAAATTATGTAATAGCAATAATAAAAGATAATTATTATGCAAAAGAAAACTTCCTATGGTTCCATGGAACGTTATCGAGCTATATTTTTTTGCAATTATATGAAAAGCTAAACAAAGGCGACACAACGTAGCTAAGTACTTATATGGGCTTTGTGACTTGTGAATACCGGAGCGACAAGCGGCTGCATACCGGCGGCGTTTTACGACGGAATGAAATTCTTCTGATGTATCTTTGACGGGGACAACTTTAGTAGCTTTAAACTTTGACAGGATTTGTTTCTCGTAGAGAAATATTGTTCGGAGCTTCAAGTTTTTCCTTTTAAGGTCTAGCCCCATTACAGACGCACGGCGCGGCGCGGCACGTAGCGGCAAATATTCTTTTCATCCCACCATCTCGGAAAGAGTATATTTTTACGCTTCGATATCTGAATGCAAAAGCCGTTATTATCCTCTTGAGGATAAAGTAAATTGAATTTAGAACATCGTGTGCACGTTAGTAAATATCACTCGTCTATGAAGTTTGTGAATTCAAAACATCATTAAAACCTATTTACTTCTACCTCTATGGTGCCGAATTTCCATACAACCGTTTTTAATTTGTTAAAAACTCACACTCGTAACCTTCTTGGTGTACTTTTTTTAATTTCCTTTGCGCGCACCATTTTATTTCACGTCATCATATTGTTTAAAATTAAAACTTTCGATTAAAAACAAGAAAATTGAAAATAAGTGAAAAACCTAAAATGAGTGATTCTAGTGACGAAGAAGTTAATTTGACGCCAACTGACTGAAACTGTTAAAAATGCGGAAATGAGCTTTCTCCCTCAACAATCACGTGAGAAGTATTTCATTTCCTCGCTGAGGTGGGATGAAAAGTTACGTGTTGCACTCGAGTGAAAAGATTTTTCACCTCGTGCTCTTTTGATTCCCTCGCTGACGCTCAGGATTCTAATTTTAGAATCCTTCGCTTGCTCGGTCATCAAAATTGAGCACGCGGTTAAAAAACAACTTTTCACTCTTGTATAACAAATAACTATTGAGTGAGTTTGTATGGCGCTGGTCTCACTTAAAGCGACGCGGCACGGAGATGCACTGCGTCATAATACTTGCCGCGACGTGCCTCGCCGCGCCGCGCCTCTGTAGTGGGGCTAGACCTTTATTCCTTTACAATATGTTAGCCTTTGACTGCGATCTTAACGATGATGAAGTCTAAGATGATAGCGGACCGACTTGTTTAGGGTTTGGGACTTGCCGCTAATAGGTTTTCTAAATCACCGACATACTGGAATGCAAAACGCTTGGTAACTTCATCACCAGTAGGGTGGTTACTAGCCACGGCTGAAATGACTAGATCTGAACCTGAAGAAACCTGAGAAATATCACAAATTATAAATTCCCAAAGTCGATCAAACCAGGGTCTTACCCCACTTTTCAGACGGTCGCCATAAAGAGTGTAAATGTTTGTGTCTTCCTTGGAGGCCTTGATGTATCGCTGGGTGTTCAGTGGCTTCGGGTCATATACCTACAAATACATCTTTACTTTATACTAATATTATACCTAAATGCGAAAGTTTGGATGGATGGATGGATGATTGTTACTCAATCACGCCAGAATGGCTGGACGGATCTGGATGTTTGGCACAGAGATTTTTAGTCTGGAACATGGGCTACTTTTTATCCCCAAAAATTCGAGTTCCCGCGTGAATCAAAAAAACCTCAAACCACGCGGACGATGTCGCGAGCATCAGCTAGTGGTTTTATATAACTGGCATACCCCTGCTAGGTTAGCTCGCTACCATTTTAGACTGCATTATCACTTAACGCCGTGATTTAAGCAACAGTCAAGGGCAAACTTGTGGTTGAATAAAAAAATGTACAGTACTTAATTAGGGCTGCCACTTGTTACCCTTTACGAGGCGGGGGGTGAAGTTATACCTATTGTAGAAGTCAAGGATGTAACTCGCTGGAATCGAGTGCGAGGTGTAATGTATGTTGGGGCGAGCCAATAAGCGACTCTCCTCTTGACCGGATTAAATTACCGCTGACCACATTTAGGCACTAGGGTTGTGCAATACCTGATCTTTTATTCATGATATTCAGGACAATATTTTTAAAATTGACATGAATAACGTGTGGTTGTGGAATATGGTCAATTTACGTGGCAACAATAGTGTAAATCCTACCAATAACCACCGCAAGTGAGTAACAAATCGACGTGATTTTTGCTTAATACCTGGAGAGAGATATAGGCTACTTGTATCCTGAAAAATTAAAAAAGATTTTTAAGGGATTTTTAAAACCTAAATCCACAATCGTATGAATCGCCTAAGTAAGTAAGTAGTAACTTTGTAAACTGGAAATATAGTAGTCGATTTTCTATAGTATCGAGATAATTTAAAAATTAGTCTGGGTGTTTTCTCTATTACGAACTCAGTACTTAAATAATATTATTCACTGTATGAAAAAATATGGAAGCCAAAATATTTGTTTGCAAAACTCAAGTGGCAAGGGGATCACAATCCATTTAACACACGGGCGTCATCTCGGCGTAATATGGCCACGCCTCATCATAGGACAGCTGCTTTCAGGGGGAGTTTCAGATTTGCAGCAAGTAAATGCTGGAACTCATTACCGCCGCCATTACGTAGTCTGAAGACAGTAAATTCTTTTAAAGCAAGGTATAAAGCAGATATTCTTGCAACACAAATAGCTTAAACATATTATCTGCAAATCATAAATACATCCTGAGTTGTTTTAATCAATGTATTATCTATTTCATTTTAGACACTCAATTTTGAAGCATTCCCTGTTTTGATTTGATTGGTTATATGGATAATAGTGAAGTTTTAGTATGATAAGCATAAGCACTGATTAAGTTAGTTTTTTAAGTAAATTTATATATTAGGTTAATTTTATTCTTGTTTTTGATGATTATTTTTTATGACGGTCCGTGACGTCTTGGCCCTTGGGCTCCTCCTGAAAATCAGCGTTGCGGTATGTCAGGTAGGTATATACTTACCTTTCATGCTGTGGCACAAGCTGAGGAGGTGGCCCGTTGACCACATTTACTTTTTAAGTACGTACACAGTACATCAGTACTGTATGTAAAGATTTTTTTTTGTATTACTGATTAATTTGATGTAACTGTTGGTCAATAAAAATTCATTTATTTATTTATTTATTTATTTATGAATAAACCCATGATTTGAGGTCCATAGAAAATAATAATATTTATAAGGTGTCAAGGATAGGCTTCGTTGGCGAAATCTAAAAGAGGCCTATTCCACCAGTATATAAAATATGCATCCAGCATATTGCATACTGGTGATGATGATTCATAAATACATCATTCAAAATATGCAATCTAACAGGGCGCTGGACCTTTTTATAATTTGATTTAACGTGGCCATCACTAGCAGGCAGTCCCCTGAGTTATATTGCCTGGAGCGTTTCGACCTGTCGCAGGCTATTTCCTCTCCCAATCCACTCCACAAGCTACCCATTGTTTATGATGTATTTCGGCTTTCCTCCCGTTTTCGGGAAGTGTTTATACGGGTGTGTGGGCTTTATATGATTTTCAGTCGTGATTTTATAAAAGAAAATCTCTTGAGAAGCAGAGAAATTTTGAAATATGGTGCTGTTAGTTTGGATTTGTAATGGGCATTTTTCGATTCGCTTGCAATACAATTTCCCTCATAAAAAGTTCTCATGATTGTTTCTTCGCGTACTTATTATTGAGATGGTATATGAATATTGAATACTTCAAATATTTTTTCTTACAAGATTACGTACTCAGGAATTTTTCATTCCCCGAAAAACAAACCTACCTACTCATTTAGCTGTCGTAGCCTCTAAGTTTGTGTGTTATAATTGCCACTATTGGCCAAAATCTATAATTGCAGTAAGAATCCATACTAATATAATATTATAAATGCGAAAGTGTGTCTGTCTGTCTGTCTGTCTGTCTGCTACGCTTTCACGGCCTAACTACTCAACCGATTTGGATGAAATTTGGTACAGAGATAGGTTACATCCCGGGGAAGGACATAGGCTACTTTTTATCCCGGAAAATTGAAGAGTTCCCGCGGGAATCAATAAAATATATCTGTTCAAGCGATTTCGATGAAATTTGGACAGGGATAGGTTGTATCCCGGGGTAGGGCATAGGCTACTTTTTATCCTAGAAAATTTAAGAGTTCCTGCGGGAATAAAAAAAAAACATCAATCCACGCGGACGAAGTCGCGGGCATCATCTAGTAAGTAACATAAATTCAGCCAATCATAATAATTGAGTACGTTGCTTGCTCACGTTCGCGTACCGTACGCTACACGTGGACAAAGGTCAGAGCCTCTCCCTTACACAAAAAATAAAAAATAACTGCTCTAATAATGATAACAATTACATCAACTTTTCTTCCCCTTCGCTTCCTCCCTTAAAACGTAGTGTTACTTTAAATAAATTAATTGAAAATAAAGTAGGTGATGGTGATCTTAAGGGAGCGGCTCGGATTTTATTTTCTAGTGACACTGTTGCCCCTGACACGGCGGAGACTCTGGAAGCACTGCGTTCCAAACATCCATCCCCATCTCATAATTCTTCTTTTCCAGACGCACCGAGCAGTGACGATTTGGTTTTTCAGGCCACTACAAACGACGTGCTGGGAGCTCTGTTGGCTTTCAGGAGTGGTTCGGCTGGAGGGCTCGATGGTTTGTCCCCACAACACTTCAAAGATTTGGTTTGTGGTCCAAATATCGACACAGATGGAACACTCCTCAAAGCCATCACTGATTTGGTGAACCTGATGCTATCTGGACGAGTACCTCAAGAAATAGTTGAAACTTTATATGGTGCCAATCTATGTGCCCTCAAAAAAAAGGATGGTGGTATTCGTCCTATAGCAGTAGGTTCGACGATTCGGCGCGTCGTTTCCAAAATTTGCTGTAAAAAAATATTACCATCAATTTCATCTACATTTGTCCCCGTACAATTAGGCTTTGGAGTTAGGGGGGGTTGTGAGGCAGCTGTTCATGCGGCTCGCACGTTCCTACTTAACTCCCGGGAGGAGGTACTCCTTAAAATTGATGTCAAGAATGCTTTTAACTCAATAGATCGTGGTGTCCTCCTCTCGGAAGTAAAAAATAAATTTCCACAGCTGTATCCATACTTAGCGCAGTGCTACCGGAATCCATCTAAACTTGTTTATAAAAAAAATTTACTGAGCTCCGCTGTGGGCTGTCAGCAGGGGGATCCTCTTGGACCCGCTGTTTTTAGTTTGGCTATCCATCCTATCATTTCGACGCTAAATTCAAAATTTAATGTTTGGTATTTAGATGATGGGACCTTAGGTGGCGAAGTGAACTCAGTTTTGGACGACCTAAGCTGTATTATATCAAAATTTGAATCTATTGGCCTAGAACTTAACTTTGATAAATGCGAAATATATGTTCCAAATTCTTTTTCGGCTGATTCTAAATTAGATATTTTAGAACAATTCCGAAATTTGGCACCTGGTATTAAAATATTAAATGATGAGTCACTTCGTCTCCTAGGGGCTCCTGTACTAGAAGCATCAATTGCTCAGTTTGTAGAAAATACTATTTCAAAATTTAGTAATAACTCCCACCGTCTGCTTGAAATTAATCCGCTATATGTGGATTAATTTCAAGCAGACGGTGGGAGTTATTACTCTTATCTTCTTATCTTACAATATTGCGTTTTTGTTTATTTGTTCCAAAATTTACTTATTATCTAAGATGTTCTCCATTTTGGAAATTTAATACTTTATTGGACAATTTGGATACTTTTGTTAAAAATATTCTCACTAGTATTCTAAATTGTCCAATAAGTAATCAAGGATGGTCCCAGGCTTCTCTTCCAATTAGGTATGGAGGTCTGGGTATTCGCAAAATTTCTAGTGTTTCGTTGCCAGCATTTCTTTCCTCTGTTTACAGTACACACACTCTCTATGGCAAGATTATATCCAATTCTTTAGGATCCATGGAGGTGTCTTACTTAGCAGAGGCAAAAAATGAATGGTCAAGACTTAGTCCCAGCCAAGTGCCGGTTTCTCTTTCTTCCCAGAGACAGTGGGATGACATTGTTTGCAAAAAATCATTTGACACCTTATTAGCTGAGGCCATTTCTGAAAAAGACCGTGCTCGTCTTCTCGCTGTCTCTGCAAAAGAGTCCGGTTACTGGCTACATGCTCTTCCCTCCGCCAACCTGGGCACTTTGTTGGACCATACAACACTCACTGTGTTGATTGGTCTTAGGCTTGGCGCCACAATAAACCAGCCTCATCGTTGCCACTGCGGTGACAGTGTTGACGCCTTCGGCCACCATGGACTCTCCTGTTCGAGAAGCGCTGGTCGCTTCTCCCGTCATAGTACTATTAACGACGTCATCCGGAGGTCCCTTGCCACCGCTCATGTGCCAGCTGTACTGGAACCTATTGGTTTGGCACGTAGCGATGGCAGGAGACCTGATGGTATGACGCTCGTTCCTTGGAAGATGGGCAGGTCGCTTGTTTGGGATGCAACGTGTGCAGACACTTTAGCTGCATCCCACATTCAGGCGACCTCCTCTGTGGCGGGTGCAGCGGCCATCAGCGCCGAACAGGCCAAGAGGCGCAAATATGAAGACCTCGATGGGAGCTTCATATTCGTGCCTTTTGGTGTGGAGACCTTGGGGCCGTGGGGCCCGGGGGCTCGAGCTCTTTTTGAGGAAATTTCGAAAAGGGTTATCGAGTCAACCGGGGACCCGAGAGCCGGCGGCTACCTTGGTCAAAGAATTAGTTTGGCCATCCAAAGGGGTAATGCTGCCAGCATCTTGGGTACAATGCCTCGCTGCGGTGGTCTCGATGACGTTTTAGATTTAATTTAATTTAATTTAGTTTTAATTTAATGTAAATAGTTTTAATAAATAACATCAGTTATTGAATCTAAATAAAAAAAAAATAAAAAAAAATTGACTTTGAAGCAATAATATATAATTGATGAAGGTCTTTATATAGGAATAGGCGTCCTGGTCGAACTCTGAGTTTTCTAGCAAAACGTACCTAAGTATTCTGTATTTGTGGTTATGTTAGAATACAGGCAAAGAATACCTAAGTACTATATTATACAGCTATGTTAGTTGTACCAAAATAAATTAATTGTGATCGAGAATTAATCTTCATAATTAAAACAATGTGTGAGAAATTTATTAGGCTCATTAGGAAAATAGTAAACTCCGTTTTTTTTACATAATTGTAGCTGTTGGACATTACAAATCGATTAGAGTATAATCAGCTTCGTGTTCCTACGTGTGCAATCTCATATCATTACCCTTCGGAGCATGACGTTTAACATCTCACCTCAGGTGCTACATATTCGTCAATTTGCACTCAACACGGTACATGGCAGCCATGACAGGTGTTTGCGAAATATATCCGCTCCCAAACGGGGGCTCACCCTGAATTATATATCAGGGGTAGGCTGACGTCGTGATCATCGGCTGGGGGTGCAAATTATATTATTGAGAAACATATTTGAGTTTTTATGCAACTTATAATATATTTTTACGAAGTTGGATTACTTAGTAGAAATTAGATCACTTTGGTTGTGGTCAGGTAGTAGGTACAGTAGGTAAGAACGCAAGATTTCAAATAAGATGTAATTTCGTGACATTTCTAAGTTTTGTTGACTGCAGTGTCCTGTATCAGCGAGGCTTGCGCATATAAACTAAGAGCATTGCATATTATAATATTTATTATAGACTAGATGATGCCCGCGACTTCGTCCGCGTGGATTAAGGTTTTTTGATTCCCGCGGGAACTCCTTAATTTTCCTGGATAAAAATTAGCCTATGTCCTTCCCCTGGTATCAACCTATCCCTTTACCAAATTTCATCCAAATCGGTTGAAAAGATATTTTTTTTGTATCCCGAGTGTACTATTAAATTTCCGGGATAAAAAGTAGCCTATGTCCTTCCCCGGGATACAATTTATCCCTGTACCAAATTTCATCAAAATCGGTTGAATAGTTGGGCCGTGAAAGCATAGCAGACAGACAGACACTTTCGCATTTATAATATTAGTATGGAAGTATGGATTAAGTAACTATCTTGAATTTGTCTTAACTAAGGTCTTTCTTTGTTTCTATAATTTTCTTAATATACATAATATGTACCTGACCGTACATCGGTGTAATGTCTTTATACCTCCGTAGAAACTTTTCTGAGAGACACGCGCTCAACATTCGTGCGCTTGAGAATTGAGATTCGTGTTTCCAAACAAAAAGACGCTTTTGCGCCTGCCTCTATTATACGTAGGTACTTAGATATTATAAAGAATTTATTCTGTAATATTGCTGATATTCACAGGCGATATTTTATCACAATAAGTCTGCCTATCTGTCCGTTTGAACTATAAATAAAAAATACAATGAACGCGGGTCGATGTTTGCACAAGAATTAGCATATTTGTGTTTCTCATGCCATCCGGTGGTGTTTGCTCTGGCGAAAAGCTTAGGAAAATAAACGATTGTTTATGCTGACTGTTGTGAACTGAGGGACATAAATTATATGTGCTTCTGCTTGATCTGGGTGAATAATTGCAGTTTTATTACATCAATACATACGGGGTCTTACTCAATGGGGTACCTAAATTACAGGATTTTAAAATATGGTAGGTATTTAAAAAATAAGAATCGAGCTATTTTTCTATCAGGATAAGCTTCAGTTTTATGCCACTATAACCAGTACGCTACTGGTTGTACTTCTGGTTCCAAAAATAGTATGGAACATGTTTCAAAATCCATTGAAAAGCGGCAAAAATTTGTCATAAATTCGACAACGACTGTAAACTTACATTTGCACTTTAAGTACAACTTATTTCGCTACTCTAGAACTTATTAATGTTGTCCAGCATTATCTCTGAAGCCCTCTGATGTCGATAGTCGATAGGATATCGTCGACGCTCGATAACACGTGAGATGAGTGTCCTGTCTTACGTGGCTGCACCGAGTAGATAATTGCAGGATGGATTGGTAGCGTGAAGTTTATCTTTGTGGTAATGAAGTTTTATCTTAACTCGCTGACGACAGCCGCTTCATCTGCACGGATTTAGGTTTCTTGAAAATCTCGTAGAAATTTGTGGCTGAAGTTCTATACTTAGTCTACTTGAAGTAAATTTTGACATTATTTTTGTGTTATAAAAAAAAGATACGCGCCGAATTGAGAACCTCCTCCTTTTTTGGAAGTCGGTTAAAAATATATTTGTCGACATGAACCGTTTGTAAAAGGTAACTTGGGCACTCAAAAACCTTTATAGCGAATAAGAAGGTTGTCAAGGTGCTAAAGGTTTTCCCTATAGGTACTAGAACCGACGAGAACCTCAAAAAGCGTCCCAAGTCCCAAGAAATCGTAAACCATGTCGAATCATGGTGGCTTAAGAAAACGATTAAAATTCTACGCGATAGATGAACAAGCCTTTGAATTCCTGGCCTTAAAACGGCAGAAAGTTGGACAAAAACCAAGTAGATGTGCGTTCCCGTTCTCCGCAAGCCGACGTTCTGGGAAAGGGGCCGGTGTCTCCCAAAATGGCGACTAGGCAAGGGTAAAAAATGTCGATAGGTACCTATAGTATTTTTATTTTAATAATTTTGAGACATTATTTATTAATCGACATTTTATTTTGGAGTACTGTGTGAGTATTAAACTTTCACTTATTAGTTTAAAAAAAAATTGTATTAGTAGATAATTCAATCTACGAAGACCCTTTATTTTGCGTCTCATCAGAAAAGTTGCTCTAAGTATACACATATAGTTTTATAAAATCGTGTGTGTTTGTCTTCGTTGTTAGATGTACCTACATACTTACGTATTATCACTATAATTAAGAGTTAGGCGCGTCTCCGTGGATTGAGTGACCTGTATTGATCTTGATGATCTTAAAGGTTTTGAATATTAATATAATTTAATCTTCTACTTTTTTTGTTCGTTAAGTTGGACCAGGTTTGGCGTTAATTTTTGTTTTTTTTTAATCTTATCCAAAAAAAGGAAGAAGGTTGGATTTTTAAATAAGGTAGCATTGAATGTACCTACTCGTAATTTTTGGAGTTTTAGCGTTATGCAGTGAAACACTGTGGCTAGTAAAATTTTAATTAAAAAAATCGATATTCGACAAATATTGACATTAGACACGATAAACATCGACATGTTTTGATTTCCCATCCCTAGTCGACGGCTAGACCGCAACGAACCGTCGACACCGGCTGCAGCTCTAGCGGTCACGGTCTGAGATCCGTTCCGTGTTAAGAGCTACTTTGTAACTAGCTGTTAACGGAAAAAGTCGTGTCGTGTCGCGTTCTTGCTATGAGTCTTGACCTCAGAATAACAACGCTCATTGACTCAATATCATTGTCAACGATCAAGGACATTTCATATTGGACATCACAATAATGAGAATGTTCAACTGTACTTGCCTTCATTGTTTTGTCTCCGCAGATACTGTAATGATGTTTACATTCAATTATCGGTACTTGGATTCAATCTTGATATCGTCACAAAGACAATATCAAGATTCAATTGAATATTGATTGGGAATAAGCTGTCTTATTAAAAACAAAAGGGCAATGGAACCTTTTGGAAGGCTCTGACGTAACGGTGGGTTTTCGACATTCTACAAGTTCCTTTGCAGGTACGAATTTTCGGGCATCGCGATACCTGATCTCACTCAGTATCCGAGCCAGATTCGATTGTAATATAACCTTTAGAGTTAAAGTAGAATGCTCATTGAGAGTTGTAGAGAAAACGAAACTCAATGATCCTTTAGATTTGATGATGAACCAACTGTAGGGAAAATAGCACGCGGCATATTTTCCTAGCGTAATTACTTACGCTATATACATTTTGACGTACAGATCATTCAGATATCTAGATTTTTTCGTACCTGTTGATCGTATAGCCCAATTCATGTCTCCGTCCATTTTCGATCACTGACAATGAAGTTTTCATGCGAGAAGATAAGTTTATTCAAGCAGGCATTTTATACTAAGACCGTGACTGGCTATAGAGCTAACAGATCGTTGTTCCTAATACGGAACAGACGACGAAACTTTCATCAACGTTCTGTTTGGACTAGCACGAATAAAGTTCACACCTGAATACCAGCATCCTACTATAGATGATACCCGCGAATTCGTACACGATGATTTAAGCTCAAAGACCCAGGGGAACTCTTATTTTTCTAAAATAAAAAGTAGTCTATGACACTTTTCAAGCCCTCAAAACCCATGCAAAAAACACGTCAATTCGTTGCTCTATTAAGTACCTACTGGGCGATTGAAGGACAAACAAACTTACTTTCGCATTCATAATAATACTAGAACTGACCCCAAGGCCTCAGGGCACTTTTGCTTGCGCAGTCCTAACGCAAACATTATATTCATTTTTTTTCAAAAATCAAATTCGTTAAACACAAACCCTTGAATCCTTAATGCGGTATGCAAAGCGAATAAATTCGAATCGTGCGTGTCGTTTCACCATCGTATTGTTTTGCACGCCGTGATATCATTGTCAGTATCGTCACGCGTTGTTTTGACGTAAAAAGCAGTATATTTCACGTTTTTTTTCACAATTTGACGCTTTGCTTCCTTGTGCTCGACGAATTTACGACTGTTTTCGTTTATGTTTATACAGAAGGTGTTTCGTTGTAGGTTTAGGGTAGCTAAGCTCGACAGTAATTAAATTTTTCCAGGACTGTCTGCAATTTGTAAAATTACGACACAATAGTACCAAGTACTGGTCGAAACTTATTCTTTATCTTGACTTATTGTAAGCACCACCTCTTTTCGAAAACTCGTGGTTTTCGAGCTCTATCATTTATTCTGTTGAAACTGATTGTCACGTTTTATTGATTGAAGTAATAAGTAATTAACTTAGTTTATATTATGTGCTGTAGACTCTAGAGTAATGTGTTTTTCACTACTCTAGAGTCTACGGCCTATACCCAATGAGGGATCCTTATCTAAATCGATATAAATATACCTACACTAATATATATAAATATGTAACTATATCTAACAATCACTCACTAACATTACTTAAAATATATATATATATGTTATTAAAAAGTGTACTTATAAAAAAAAAAAAAAAAATTAAAACCTAAATAAACTTGTGTTTTTATACAAGTTTGAACTTCCCATTTTTAATTAAGTATTAAAAATACAATATATATTATATATATATATATATATATATATATATATACTAACAAATAACAATACTAACATTAGGGTGCGAATACATTGTGTAGTTAAGTTTAGTCATAAGAAAATAATGTACTTATAGATAAGGAAGTCAATAAAGGCTTAATAATAATAATATTATGTGCTTAACTATTGCCTATATTTTCACCAAAACATAACAAAATCGAATACTCACTTTAAACTTGGCGTTTATCAATGTAAACCAGTTATTAAAACCAGGAATGACGCGACATTTGATTAGCAAGGATGTTCTAACTCATAACTAGCAAGTAGCGTATTTGTTAATTATTGTAACGTATTTTCTGTCCTAAAAACTAATTAAGTAAGATTCGCAGAATTTCTGTACCTACTTAAAAATATTCCAATTAAGAATTTTAACTACATTTCTAAAATATCATGGTAACCCTAAAAGGTGGCTGTCGGTAAAACAGACGCGATGTTAATGAACTTGCAGCTGCATTTGAACTGTATTTTTAGTTTTAATTTCACGTTAATGTGGATTCTTGACGGTCTGGTTCTGCTAGTCATCTCAGCTTATTCTGCATTCGCGGGCAAAGTATGATGTGTTTCTTTCTTCGGACTTCTGTGAATAAATTTGAATACGAAATTTCATTAAGTTTATGTTAAAAAAATGCTAAGTAAATATTTGAATGTTATTTTAGCTCAAAAATACTTTGAAGACCGTTTTTGTATTCATTTGTTATAATAATATTGGATGGACCGCGTCTGTAACTCTTTAAAGTAATAGCACAGTAATACCTAGTGGCAAATTATCGATCGAGCACAGAATAGATAATAGTAGATCGAGCTCGCAATTTTGAGATGGAGCTTGAAGTAAATTTAAAAGACAACGAATATTAAGTAGGTTCTATTTAATAAGATCTTCATAACAATATCACATTGTTATTCGAAACCTAATTAGTAACTTGGAGAGCGATATATATTATTATTAACTAGCTGATGCCCGCGAAGATTAAGTTTATTTTAATTCCCGGGGAACTCCTTAATTTTGCGGGTTAAAAAGTAGCCTATATGTCCTTACCCGGGTTGGAACCTAAATCTATACCCATCAAAATCGGTTAAAAATATGGGCCGTTAAAGCGTAGCAGACAGACAGACAGACAGATAGATAGACAGACAGACACACTTTCGCATATTTATAATATTAGTATGGATAGTATGGATTAAACACTCTGTGGAATTTAAATTCTATTTTAATTTACACATAATTAGTGAGAGGATTCGTGTGAATGTTTTTTTTTTCAAATTAATATAAGGGGTTCTAGGTCACCTAGGTGTATCATAACAAGGGTGAGGTCTTGACACGGTTCCGCTAAGTGACCTTGCGCAGAGTCGTCTTCTTGACACGGCTATCAGGCAAAAAATGTTGCATTTTTATATATTTTTAACGTTTTAATCTGACAAAAGCTCCAATTGTTTTTACTTTACGTTTTTACCTCTTGACTAATTCGTACTTATACTCACTCATAGGGATTAGTAGGGACGTAGGTATATGTATTCTTTCTAGTTTCACTTTCAAGTTTGAGGTAGGAAATCTTCTATTTTAGTTTTTACTTTTAAGTAAACGCAATTTACTTGGTCACCACTGTTTATCTGTTCTTGCACACGTCTTGTATGCAATTTAAATAAGTTTCTGCGAAACATAGGTATTTGCGTTAATCTCAGCAACTAGCAGGCAGATTACAATGCAAACAGATAGACGTATCACACATTAACATAAAAGGTACCGAGTAAATAAGAGATGCTAAGATCTAGACGTTTACGTGTGATTTCTATTCAGTTCGTGTTCTTAAGGTCTGCAAATATAGGTACATTACCTCCTATACTAAATCTAAGTTTCTTATAATTTTCTCATAATTGCTCAAAGATGACCGCACACAGCAAGATCTAGACCGGCATTATACGAACCGTCAGCATTTTCCGTTACTGAAAATGGCGTGTTTGGTACAGATTCGGAAGTATCAATTGCATAGAAAAAATGATGCTAGCATAAACGCTCATCAATGCCGGCCTCTGGTGAAGTCTTAAATACCTGATTATTATATAATACAATATGTAGGTATATTTACCGACTACAAGTTAGCCCTTGACTGCGATCTCACCTGATGGTAAGTGATGATGCAGTCTATGATGGTAACGTGCTAACCTGTTAGGGGTATGGCAGTTATATTAAACCCATAACTCATCGGATTCTACACGGCATCGTACCGGAACACTGAATCGCTTGGCGGCACGTCTTTGCCGGTAGGGTGGTAACTGGTAACTATAGCCACGGCTGAAGCCTCCCACCAGGCAAGACCAGAGAAAATTCAGAATTTAATAAATTCCCAAATTAACTATGCCGAGGATAGAACCCCGGACCTCCCACGTCGTCGAAAGAAATACCTTTAGGTATAGAATAGTACATCATTGCAAAGGCTGGGAAATAGGCAATTGCAGGTCGAGTATGAGTTTGAAGGCCGAGCCGTAGGCGAGGACTTCACTAATACGAGACAGGTAATTGCCATTTCCGCCGAGGCATATATAGTGCTTTTCTCAAAAGAATGCAGGGAAATAAAACATACTGTTTATGTTATAAGTACATTAAATTTAATTAATATTAAAAGTTACATTAGACATATTGGGGCAATTTAGTTTTAGCAATCTCATTAAAATAGGCCAAAAATACTGTTTCGGAGAAAATGTTAACTTTTTTTTCGTTTTTCCAACTAATAAAATTTTCATATACTTTCATGTATTTTTCTTTGGACTTTGGAAGCAGGTTTTCCATTGCCAATTTGGCTTCTGATCTTAATTCTGGTGGAGTACAATCAATCTCCATTTCACTCTCTGAACTGTTGGAACTCATTTTACTTATTATTAAATTTATATTTATTAAGCATGTAAATAACAAATCAAGACGAATTTTCAGCTTTGCCGCCAATTTTTTTTGTATCATCTGTGCCGACAGGCAAACGCATTCATGGCTATACAGCCACCAATTTTTACTAAGCAAAGAGACTATGGTATGCCAAGAATCACAAAAGAGATCCGATCAAAGAGTATTTTAATAACCCCAGCACGCCGTTTCATACAACATTGCAGGAGCGTTGTAATGTTCCAAATTCAAAAAACGCTTCTGCAATGGATTTGATTTTCTTTGAAAATTCGATTCTTCGCGTGTTCTTTTTTCTAAAATAATGACAATATTTCCATGCATGTTTGAGAAAATACCTTTTTTTCTCTCTCTTCTCTACACACATCTTATGATCTTCAGTTCTGCACTGAAGATTACGCTTCTAACAGATCTAACGACTATGGCTTTTGCGGGCATGTGCGACCTCATTTAGACTTTAAGTTGCGTAAACGATTTGATTCAAGTATAGTAGCAATTAGTATCATTATTGCTGAACAAGCAGCCTGAAATGCGACTGTATGCAAAAAAAAAGACTTATTTACCTAACCTAAAAAATATAATTTGTTATTTATGTAGAACACGTTGCATAATAAATGAAAAACGCTGTGTTACTTAGATACTAATTAAAATACTACAGCGATGCATGATATTATACAAGCGACCACGCTCCGCTACCCTCCTGTTGGATTTTTAAAAAATCCGGCCTCATTCCTTGTCTTCATTTTGAAGGGAACCTGCATTCATTCTAGGACTAAAAAGGCCCGGCATTGATGAGTCAGTCAGTGTGAATGAAAGAGTCAGGATATTAATATAACACTTTTCTCCTCAGGTAGGTATATTTAAAAAAAAGATGAGATTAGGTAAATGCTCCAAGAAATAGTCAGAGATAATGACATGGAATAAAAGGAAATATGTATTGACGTCAATATAATTATTGGTCTACGTCAAGCCAAAAAGGTAAAATATGCGTATCATGTGTGTTGTATCTGATTAAATTCAAATAAAACCAAAAGCGAAAGAGAAAAACCGACAAAACAATCATAGAAATAGTATAACTCGCACCATTCGTATTCTCTCCGAGGGTCGGCCCCTTCACATCATCGAGAGAGGCTCACCAAAACGGTGTTAGCATGCCGGTCGGTTATGGCGCTGTCTCGCGTAGTACATGTGCTCTGAATTAAACATTGGCTGGTTTTGTATGTGTGAACCGAGCTTCAACTAAAAGTGTAAAATTGCATCATTAGGTGAAAGACCGACATTGACATCGCTATGCACGTAGAATTGTCATTAGTGCTGACGAAAATAACTCACCTAAGGAGATACATTTGTAATCACATTTAATCGGTAACGAGTTACAGTTACAATCATACTTCAATTAATGAAAAAGTGTGTTTGTTTGTTAGTTTCTCCTTCAACCACGCCGCAACAGAGCAACGGATCGACGACATTTATTGCATGGGTATAGTTGAGGACCTGGAGAGTGACATAGGCTACTTTTTATCCCGGGGTTAAAATTAAGGGGTTCCCATAGTAATTTAAAAAACTTATTCCACGTTGGCGAATTCGCGGGCATCAGCTAGTAAATTAAATAAACTAGATGATGCCTACGAGTTCGCAACAGACAAACAATAGCAGAAGATGAAAATGACGAAAAGTATGGATAGGTATTGATTTCTTTACAAAATCCCACTATAATTTGGCGTACATCCCTCTTATTTAAGTTCTCGCAAATGCCATAATTATCTTACTATAGTTGATGCTGCCGTGACATATACATTTTTAAACCTTATTGAGTTCAATCATTTACACTCACACCATCACTAACACACCACTCACTACACAATCAGCACCGAAATCCCTTGAATAAGCTTTAGTCCACATAATTATCTCATTCCCTTTCAATTAATTATTTATCTAGATTTCTAGCCCTTTGATACTGTAAAAACTTGTTTAAATATTTAGATTTAGAAGTGGCAGTAAGTAGAAGATCAAAAGCGTGCGCTTACATAATCGGTTATTGCGGTTATTAGTCTGTTGTCAGCCATGACACATTTCGACGCCGGCGCCCGCATTCGTCAATTAACGCCCAATAAAACATCGATAACTGTAACGCATCTCTCTCGATATGATACAACACTAGCTAGTAGCCAGAGCAGATGACCTACTTGTTTGTACAGATGTTTTAACTTGATTGTGTATATACTATTCAAATAGTTAAATATACTGATAAATTCTTTAAATTCATATAGAGAAACAAATCAAAACTACAGACAAAGTATAAGTAGACCTCTTTGTGTATGGTGATGGGTAGGTAAATAGAAAAATAAAGTATGCTTATGGGATCATAATATCATATGGGATCATATTATACTTAGGCAAGTGATTTACTCCTAGAAAAAAAAAAACAATACTTATACGTCATCTAGTGATTGACTTGGGACACCTATACTTCGTTGCAATTATTATAGAACATAAACTGATATTTGGAACAAATACCCGAAACTCAACAACCTCTTGTTCAGATGGTAATCTCCAAAAAAAAAACTCCAAAAAGGTGCTATTCTTTGATTTAACTACAGAAGGCGAATGACATAGTAAAAAAATAAATATTAAAAATAATATTTATACAAGTAAATATTTTTTGGGATCCCCAGATCAGAACAATCTGTTAAATCTGAATCCCTTTTCATTAATACAACAGCACCTTCGCCCTGCTCCAGAACATTAATTAGCTGTTGATTCACATTACTACCTAGCAGGATTACGGTGACACCCACTAACGGCGAGAATTTATATAATGTGACATCTATTCACGCAATTCGATTTATTCAACGCGCCCTTTATTTAGTTAAATGGGGGTAGTTTTGGAAACTATTTACTGAGTACGGTTTGGTTAGACCGTTCGAAGTTTCTTGCGGTCTGTGTTCTCCGAATGTTATTAACTTTGCAGTTCCACTGGAGGTTGTCTTTGGCAGATGTTGCGAACTAGGATTAAAAAGTTGGAAATGTTTGGTTACAGGTTATGCTTTTGCATAACGATGTTATTAAGGAAGTCTTGAACACTTATAAATTGTTGTTAAACTTAATTATTAAGTAAGTATACTAACATTTTTTATGAAATCAAAAATAGACAAAAATGTTTAAAAAACGTTTCCATGTTCGCACAAAAAATACATACTTGTACAAATTAATTTACACCTACGTTTTTCTGAGTGAGATATTTTTTTAAAGTACCTACCTGCGTAACTCAAAATAATGAGTGAAAAGCTGATTTATTAGTAGGTTGTGATATCATCATCATCATCATCACTACAGCCTATTAACGTCCCACTGCTGGGCACAGGCCTCTTCTCTCGTAGGAGAGCGGGAATTAGAGCTTAGACCCACCACGCTGCTCCAATGCGGGTTGGCGGGCTATAGGTTTTTACATACGAGTTGATTAATGTCAGCCCGATGACGCCAGTCGAGGGCTAACCATCGTCACGAGTATGTAGAAACCTTAACGCTCGTGTATCACACAATATTTTTCAATACATTTGTGCAGAGAAAAGTTGAAAATAAAAGTCGAGTATAGGTAGGCACTAGGTACTCACTAGAAAATGGGTTTTCACACCCGTACTTATTTCGAGATTTTTGGCGGCTATTATAAACGCGGTTTTTTCTCAGATCTAAAATACCTAATTGTCGATTTAATTTTATGATTCAACATCACTTCTACCACTCATATTTATTGATAATAATTTATAAGAAAAATTCAATGACTCTTTTAAAAATAGTGCGTACAGATTAATTAGTACAGATTAGTATAGACTACGGCGCGTTTTTATAATTGCGTTTTTTTATTGGATTCATGGCTCTAGGTTCTAGTTCTTAACTCCCAGCCTTGCCTGTTCAGCTTTTACTTTTTTGATTTTTAAAACTTAAAACATTAATTAATTATATTAAATTAAAAAAAAATATTTTACAAATTATTAATTATTTAAATTTACTGCACGAGGGCAGTAAATTTAACTTTCAAGCCCTGTTTACTGTCTCTGTAAGTGCATTTTTGCAAGTGTATTGAAAAATAATATAATTTTATATGATGTATCTATACTTATACATAGAGACTGATTTACCATTTTACAGTATAATTGCACCATGCACCCATGCACACAGTTTTCAGGTAAGTACCTAAAATCTAGCTATGCAAGACTAGCCATGCACAGTTTTTTTTATCTCAGTTCTTATAATGTCGCGTTTTAACGTGAATTAAATTTACAACAAAAGACCGCCAGGTTTATAATTAAAAAAAACTTTATCGCACACTTCCTATTAAACCAAGTCCTTTTTCATCTGAAAATATAACAATGAAACAAAACAGCAGCACTGCTCAAAAGTGGATAGGTAGGAAGGTAACTAGTTACTAAGTACTGGATACAGTCACCAAAACGTGCACGATGCATTTTTTATCGCAAAGCGACTTGTTCGATTTCACGTGATTGTTCTCGTATGTCATGGTAGCTTTCTCAGTAATATTAGAAAGAGATTGATACAAGATGTTCCTGTATCATAATGGTTTTCTAAATGATTATAGTAACCCCCCTGGATTGGATAGAAGCAAGAGTACAGAACAATCATTTGCAATGCATATTGATTGCAAAATCAATTGACTATGTATGGTAGATTTTAGAGTCAATGACGCGTAAGGATGCTCCGGTATAAGAATTTAATAGGAAATTGGGTATAGGGTACGGTTTCGCTAAATTTCTGGCGAAGCGTGAAGTTGGTATATTATAATGTCTGTCAATAGTGCCTCTACGACGGGCTCGAGAAAAGCAAGTAACAACTCAATATTTCGGTATCAATTATAATTAAAATTCGTTCGTTTCGAGAGTAATGTTGAAACAATTAAAAGTGGATTCGTGAAATCCCGCGCGCGCTTACCTTTACTTCAACTGCGCTAAGAGGTGATTGCTCATAAACACTTATTATATTTTAATGTAAAAATTAAGTTTTCTTTTATAATAACGTTCAGCTAGAAAAAATGAAAAGGGCGAAAATGCGTCCGCGTCATTTACTTTTACATGGACGCGCACGCTATAGGCGACAGGACTGACGTTCACCTCAAAGGCGGACGTATCTTCTTGCCCAATCCGTAGTAGATATACTTATTCTCGCTCTACAACCTGCAGGCTTAGCATGCGCAGTGCGCACAACGACATATCTCGCGACAAGAGAGCGATGTTGTCGTTGCCGGCAAATTTTTCGTTTACCCTAACATGCACAAAATCCGGTATCTTACGAGAAAAAAATAGTCGGCATGTAAGGTTTCGTAGAGAAAAATACCACAGATAAGAAATATACTTAACTGTTATCTCTACTTTTGACGTAACGAGACAAGTCATATGCGTAACCATTTCACCCTCGTTAGACAAATAGAGTTAACGGGTAGACATAATTTAACTCGTTGTGCGCATGCTAGCCCTACTGGAGGCCAATTTCAAAACTATTTCAGTTTGTACCAACACGATCCTTGCTATAAAAACTAGTAAAGCTCGACTCGACATGACCTTTACGTCCAGAATGTTCTGGTTTTCTCTCTTCAGTGGAACACGACGGGAGCGAGTGACGAGCGTAACATTGACATTTGCAAGGTACCGGTATCATGTTCGGACATACTACGTACTTGCAGTACTTGCCCCGGTACACGGGAATCCAATTAAACCGCAAAATTTATCAGTAACCCGTTTGTTACTGAGAAAGCGCATATTTTATTGTTTAGTTCACTGTATAGTGTATCAATTAACTAGACCCAAAGGGTGCCAAATGAGTGTCAGTCTGTCAGCGGGCTGTATCTCATGAACCAAAATCGGTAATAGCTAGCTATTAGCTGCTAGCTAGCTGCTAGACGGTTGATACAATAAACTTGTATTAAAAAGTATATGGTGTTAAATCTTGTACGATGGCACGGACTACGGAACCCTTCATGTGCGAGTCTGACTCGCACTTGGCCGAAATTTTACTTACCACTAAAAAGTTTCTAAACTAACTAAGTTTCTAATCTAAAGTTTGTTGGGAAGTTATTTGACCAAAAACACGTTTAAAATATTTAAGCGTTTATGAATATTCATTTGCGGGATTATGGAAATACATTATTAAACACTTCCCATAGTATTAAATATCTGATTCTGTGAAGATAATAAATGTTATTACGTAAGCAAGTGTTGATATTAAAAACCCGTCAAAATATATTAATTTGTTAATATGTTTGTCTCATATTACAGTTACACCAAAGTGTGGTTTTCGGATAATCCGATGTTGAGTTCCGAAATAAAATTATAGTTTACATTTTTAAGAACATGAAATTAATATGCTGATGACGTTAGATGGATAGTTTATTTTTTATTTGATCCTTTTTTAATTCAAAGCTCTGTAGACCTACATATTAAGGCTGTTATCAGTTAAGTTTATCTAAATCTGTATTAAAATTAGGCGCGTATTAGTGGTATTAGATAAAATATGTTTAAACCTAAATAGTTTATGTTAATGGTATTAGTAAGAAACTCTCATGAATTTTCAAAATTAAAGAAACACTTCACTTTTCTTTCTAAAAGTTTGGTCCTTTGGTCCTAAGCACGCTTTAGCTAAACTTTGCTTATACACAATCAGCAGAAAATTGGCGCTTCATCACCATCACCACCACCACCACTACAGCCCATTAACTGCTGGACACAGACCTCCACTCTCATAGGAGAGAGGGAATTAGAGCTTAGACCCACCACGCTGCTCCAATGCGGGTTGGCGGCTTTAACGACTATTATCATGTTAGTGATAATAACCGGGACCGACGGCGTGCTCTCCGAGGCACGGGGGTGAAACGCCGCCAACTTCCTAACTCCGGGCTAGTAATGAGAATTCCTAGCCAGAAAAACCCAATACTTAATTATGGCCCGACCTGGGACCTCGTCGGCCAGAGTCGAACATGCCAACCACTCCAACGAGGCAGTCATTCAATTGGCGCTCACTGGTTAAATATTTCAGCTTGATTTTGACTTAACTAATGAGTACTTCTCAAGGTTTGCGGATTCCGCTAGATACGAGAAACTTTTCATCTAAGCATCCAAGGCCCAGCTCCTCTATTAGCTCAGGCTACTTATGCAAGCTTTGTATGGGAACCCTAAAATAAAAAATGTAAAGCTGATTTTTGGCACAGGTGTTCCTTGGGGTCTGAGAAGTACCTCTTAAAAATTTATTGTTTTTTTTCTTGTGATTTACACGAAAGTATAAGAGCTAGGAAAAAAGCCACAAGAACAAAATGAAAGTTCATAAAATCGTCTACAAAATGCTTTTTATTTCATTCCAATAGACTTAATACTTTCGGAAATATTACGATCGAAAATGTGCATGACATTTTATTTGAAAATCATCGATGCTATAATACAATAAACTAATAGTAATAATCATGATATCTTTATCTATCTATCTAAAAAACAACACCACACTTCGTAAATCTTGGGGGGAGGGGGATTGTGGGAGGGGGGAGGTGGTTGTTGGAGGGAGGAGGGGTTTGTGGGTGATGGAGGGCAAGGGGTTGTGGAGGCTGGAAGGGGGGCTGTGGGAGGTGGAGGGGGTTGTGGAAGGGGGGAGGGGGGTTGTGGGAGGAGGGGATGTTATGAAAATGTGTTACATTTATGGGTTAATTTCTATTTATTATGTAGTAGTATTATGCTAAGTCTACATGACTACCACCGGTTTTTACACAACAGCAAGGTATATTTCGAAAACTATTTGTCCTATCAAAATAAACTAAACACTATTTTATAGGTGAATTAATAATCTTTGTACTAAGTCCTGACAGCTTTTTTCCTAACTCTAATACTTTTTCTTGAAATTACAATAAACATTTACGGATTTTACAAAGGTTTAGTTTTTTATTCCAGTTAGGCAGCCATATTTTCGAAACTATTAGTTCTATCAAAAAACTAAAAACTATTTTGAACATAACTTAATGAAGTTTATTTTTGTTTGTTATTTTTTTTTCCTAGTTCTATTAGTTTCTGTGAAAATTCAAAAATATAACCACGGTTGTTGAAAACAAACAAAAAAACTTGGAATATAAGTTGCCATATTTCTCGAACTATTGGTCCTATCTAAATTCACCATAAGACTTTTTTGTGGGTAATTTAGTGAAATTAATTAATCTTCCGAGGATTTTTTCTAGCTCTAATAGTTTTTGTGGAAATTGCAAATAACATAGGATTCTAGCAATTTTTTTATTTTTTTTCGTTTACTATACATGGATATATATTCGAAATTATTAGTCCTATCTTGATAAACTATTTTTTTTAATAAGTGGTTAAATGGCGTTTTTTTTTTCTGGGAGTTTTTTGCGTAGCTCTAATAGTTTTCTAGAAATTACAGAAAACATATAAAATTTTGAAAAATATTGCTTTCATGTTATATATGACAGGTATATTTCCGAAATTATTAGTGCTATCAAAATGAACTAAATACTATTTCGTAGGTAATTTAACTATGTTTCTTACTGCTTCAATCAGCTTTTCCTAACTCGAACTGTTTTTCGAAAATTAAAAACAACGTACACGGTATTTGCATATTATTTTCTTTATCTTACACAATAGGTAGGCACTAGGCATATCTCCAAAACTATTACTCTTATCAAAATAAACAAAATATGATTTTATAGCTAATTTAATAGCCTTTCATTTTGCTCCAGACAACATTTTTGTAGCTCTATCAGTTTTTATGGAAATCACAAGAAATTACATTACAAAAAGCCATATGCAAAATATTTTCTTTTCATGCATAAAGGGTTAACATATTATCTCCGAAACTATTAGCCTTATCGAAATGAACTATGATATTATTTTGTAGATAATTTAATGAAGATAATTTACGCCACAGAAAGTTTTTTTCAGCTTTACATTTTTGTTTTTAGGGTCAATGTTTATTAGTCCCGTACTATATGCCCGGGTGCCCGGGAAGGACCACACGCTCCTTTTAGTCCACCACTCTGGAAAACATACTGTATGAACATTTTAGTTTTTGGAGAGTGACTTTGACGACTGTAAGCTGTGACTAATATGTCCTTTCTTTTTGTTTCAGGTCAGTACGACGAACAATAGAAGTATACCAAGAAACTGGAAGTAACTGCAAGCAGGAAAACGCTTTTAATATTATTTTTAGCAAATAAATTCCGTGTGCCACTGAAAACAGACCACTCGGGCGTTAAATGGTCAAACCTTTAGAAAAACTATGCATTGTGTTATTATGTACAACGCGGTATTCGTCGATAGAATTATCGTTCAACATATCAAGCTTAAGACTTTAAAACCAATTTATACTCGGAGCATCAAATCCGTAATTCAAAACCAAGTAACCTAACCTACTAAGCTGTTACCCGCTACATTCGCGGATAGGATTTGAGAGAAACTTCTTGCACGTTATTGTACTATTTTAATCTTGTAAAATGGTACAAAAAGAGTGTAAAAAGTTACAGAAGAATATTGGCAGATCTACACAAACTGCAGCAACGAGTTTTATTGCCCTTCTGCCGCAACACACACATAAATTAGATTAGATTAGAAACATACACCCGACTCTTTTTTACCGACATGAAACTCTAGACCGACAAAAATCCTCACTTACACAGTAAAGATCTTTTTAGTGTGGACTATGATTCATTTCGTCGCTTCGCTGTGACAGCGTTGAAAACGAGACGGTTAGATGAGTTTATAGAATAGCACTCCAAAGCAAAAACGGTGAATTGTTAACAAGATATTTTCGCAGACAATTGATTGGCGGAGCAAAAACAGGGTCGTCTAAAATCTGTTTCAACATTGTCTAGATTCTAGAATAAGCGACGTTTCGCCTTTGTCTGGCGACTCGGTCTGAAGCGTTTTACTTCAGAATTGGTAAGTAAATAGTTTTCAAAGGCTTTTAATGCGGTTCGTACAAGAAGTAAGTAGTTTTAGTTCATAGAAATTCCCATTCGCGAAATAATAAGTAGTTATTCTCAAAGCACTGATTTGGTACTCTATAGACTAAGCTACATATTTTTAAAAGTGAGCTAAATTATTTGTTTTGCATGGGTTTTTCAGGGCTTATTTTGTAACTATGTATGTTCTAAGAAGAACCGATAGCAATCCGTAATGTGCAATTTACTATACTAGATAAAAAATCGGTGGATTTTTTTTGATAAAAAGTAGCTATCCGTCTATTCCGTAAACATAGTTACTTTTTATATGTAAACATCTGTGAACCAAATTTCGTCAAATGGACTGTGTAAAAGTAAAGACGGACAGTCAAACAGACAGACACGCTTCCTAATTAATATTATTAGTATACCTAGTACAAAAAAGTTCTTGGTGATCTAAGTATCTATTTCATTTAATTTTAGAAAATCACGGTGAAATTCTACAGCAACTGATGTAAAAAGTAGGTATAACCTCGTTCACTCTGGCATCGTGACGAAGGTTCGTAGTTACCAAATTGACAAATGCGTCAATTGTTGGCAGCGGATGTGGGGTCACGAGGATAGATCAGCCTTTCAGGGCAGAATCACATTCTACGTGAAACTAAATTTATTGCGCAGTACACTAAGCTAAAAAACTTTACCGACTGTAAAAATTTAGTAAAAATCTATACTAAACTATAATAAACGTGAAGGTATGTCTGTCTGTCGGTTAGACTGTTATCTTTTTATGACCCATTCACGTGACAAATTATGATGAAAAGTACTGAGATTTAACGTACATCCAGGAGACGGACATAGGCATCGAAGTTCGGCCGGAATTAAAAATAAATTAATATATGAAGTCGCATGCATCATCTAATAAAGAAAACAGTGAGGTTTCGCGATCGTGCTTCATTTTTAGGGTTCCGTACCCAAAGGGTAAAAACGGGTATTACTAAGACTCCGCTGTCTGTCTGTCTGTCTGTCTGTCTCCAGGCTGTATCTCATAGACCGTGATAGCTAGAAAGCTGAAATTTTCACAAATGATGTATTTCCGTTGCCGCTATAACAACAAATACTAAAAATTTAAAAAAATATATATATTAAGGGGGGTCCCCATACAATAAACGTGTTTTTTTCGTATTTTTTTGCTCAATATTAAAAACGGTAACAGGTAGACGGTTCAAATTTTCACAGAATATTAACTTCTATATTACCTTTCAAAATAAATAATCAATCAATCAATCAATCAATCAGTTTATTTATTTCCCATTCACAAAATTTGTAATATTCTTATACTAAACAGTTATAGGCTTGGGACTGGTGCTTGAGCTAGGCATGAACCTGTGTTTCAAGACACCAGGCCCTTTCCCCAGAACAATGTTAATTAAAGTTTAAATCTATGTAGCTTACAGAATTGGGAACTAATAAGATTAGGCCTAATATTATAGTATTAGCATGCGATAATACTATTTACAATCACTGTACTTAATTAAACTAATTTACTGAGCATTAATTTCTTTAAGGTCTGTATGTTTTAATTTGTTAAGGTGTGTGTGTGTGTGTGTGTGTGTGTGTGTGTGTGTGTGTGTGTGTGTGTGTGTGTGTGTGTGTGTGTGTGTGTGTGTGTGTGTGTGTGTGTGTGTGGGTGTGTGTGTGTGTGTGTGTGTGTGTGTGTGTGTGTGTGTATGACAATAAATAATTAAATATCAATAAAGTAAATATTAAAGGGGGGCTCCCATACAACAAACGTAATTTTTTGATATTAACAGTAAACCTCTACAAACAAAGTTAGTTTTGCGGTTCATTAACAAAGGTAATTATACCTACTTCTTGAGTACGGAACCCTCGGTGCGCGAGTCCGACTCGCACTTGGCCGGTTATTCTTCTTCTTTTCCCTGGGCTTAGCTGCTCTATGTAAGTGGTCTTAATATTAGGTCATTCGAGGATGGCGGAATATTTAAATGTTTGAAATGAATCTATAGATTTGTTTCCAAGATCCAACCTATACCGATTTAACGATAAGAAAACATTTAGGTACAAATATAATTGTGATCTAGTCGAAATTCTGACAAAGACATGAAAGACAGATTGCAAAACTACGCGGTACATGAATCTTTGACGCGGTATGATCAGCCACAAAAACCAAATAAATGTTTGAATAACATTTTTACCCAAACACCAAAATAATGTCTCGTTGTCGCGTGACAGAGGACCGACAGCTGTCAAATTGTTATATGTTATATATATTTATTTATTTGCATGATTGTAAGTAGGTACATAGTACAGTGTTATTATGTAATAAGGTGAGCATGTTACAATCAGCCATGCAATGGCGTGCGAAATACTTAAAACTAACATAGGTTTTTAAACAAGTTGCAAGCTCCAAAATATTTGTAAAATTAAATTAAACTTAAAATAAAAACACAAATGAACTTTTAAATCTTAACCCCATATTAAATATAGAAGTAGAAAAGAAATCGCGGTTTGAATGAAATACTTATACAAAGAAGATAATATTATTTGCGTTTTGATTTTCACGTGATAATGTAACTAAGCGTTAAAACAGACTAATCCTACAGTATTAAAAGCATCCCGTTTTTACTGACGATCTGTAAATACTCTGCGCCTTTGAGTCACAGTTAGCAACGTTAAAACTATCACCTATCGGGCTAAGGTGTTAGGTTCATTAGGTGGACACCGTGTTCCCTTAAACAATTGGATTGTGAAAACGGGTATCAAACTCTTGTGAAAAGTTTTGAATGTTCACAATCTTGAACTTAAACTTCAAAATTGTGCCTCATAGTTCCTAGCGTAATTTTTCACGTTGCGTATAGTAAATCTATACGTAAATAACATTTTAAATTGAGTAGAAGTATCATCTAAATAATCATTTACTTTGTGATAAGATTTTTCAATAAGTTTGTATATATGTTGGAATGGCGACCCTGCACTGAATAGCGCAGCGGTAGCACCTCATTGGTGCTGACTTGGTGTACCGACGACCTGGAGTGACTTAGACACAGCAACTTTAACATTATAAGTAACATCCTGGAAAATACATATCGATATCCATTTGAATGTAAGCGTATGAAAATCTTCAGTAGAAAGTAACGAAGGGATCCGCAGCCGTCCGGGTGATAAATTTGTCAATTGTTGGCACCGGACGTAGGGTCAGCCGTGTAATGTGTTAGACAAATCGTGGGGCAAGCCTGCCGTTCCACGCGTTTGGGTGTACATGATAATCAACTACTTTGTTCAATCCATAAACTGAAATTATTATCAACTAGATGATGCCCGCGACTAAGCGCGTGGATTTACGTTTATTAGTTCCCGTGGGAACTCAATTTTCCGGGATAAAACGCAGCCTGTACTATGTATGTATGGGTTAGTATGGGTAGCAATATTTAATGATTTCATTGACTTGATGGATTTTCCATTTATACCAAATTCCAAAAAGTTTACTCCAAAAAATATTATCGTTCCTCAATGATTATAGTCCGGTCCAATCAACTGGGTTTTTGAATGAAATTCAAAAGTGATTTCAATTTAAAACATACTCGCGAGTCGTTAATGACCCGGGCCAATCAACGAACTTTTCAATGAAATTGTACAAAAAGTTATAAGACTTTTGCCGTTGACTGTAGGTGAATGTATTATAGGGTCCGGATAGGAAGATAGGTTATAATACCTACCCGTCCGTCTTCAATATCGAAGACCGTAAATCTAGGAAAGCTTTGAGTTCTGTTAAGCTTTAAGAGCGAAAACACACTATGGACTGGACAAACCAAAACGTTGCTTACGTTCGACTATGCAAACCTATGAAAGAAAGGCTTTTTCCTGTCGCCCTAATAATATGTGCGGATCAATATAAAAGTAACTTACCTACTTATGCGGAATTTTTATACAGCAGACAATTTTACAAAACCAGAAAACACCAAATAAGAGAAACTATTATTCTAGAGTATTCTTAGATTTTTTATATATACAAACCTCTCTTATTCCGCTTGTTCCGTTTTCCAACGAATGTTGTTAGCACGAGGCAATTTATTAAAGTCCTACCTCTATACCCAGTGCCCGTCTAAGTTTCACAAAAGTTCCTTTGTTAAGTAAAAGACTACATTCTTGGTTAAAAATTTAGTCTCTCGAACTTTTTACCATGCCTCAGCATAGATTTTCCTTTTAACAATGAACTTTACTTTAAAACTGCAAGTTATAAAGCTTATTTTTAAAACGGGAACTTTTGCGTCTGAGTTTTGAAAGTTAAGTACATTGTTGATAAACTTCTTGCAGTTATTAACTTCTTATATATTTTTTTATGAATCAGGAGATCCTGGGCACTGGCTGAAGATGTCAAAACTACTATATAATATCTGCTTTTAAAAAAAAGTCGGTTGGCTTTTTGTTCGTTGAAATCTCAACATTCTGATGGTGTAAAAAAATACACATAACTATGGTAAATTTTCTCATAAAATGCAAAAAAACTAACTCGAACCCGAATCCGAATTTTTTTTTTATCGTAAAAAATATACCTTACTATGGTAAATTTTCTCAGAAAATGCAAAAAAACGAAAAGAACTCAAATCCGATTTTCATTTAATAGTAGATTATTCACCACGGGGGTAATGCGATGTATTATGTCACGGGCGCCGGGATAAATCCCAAGCGGAACGAGGGATTGTAGAGTAACTCCCGAGCGTAGCGAGGGTGTTGCATCTAGAATCCTGAGAGTAGCGCGGGAGTTAGGGGCGCCCAAGATTAATACAGCATTACCCCTACGGATATTTTGTGCAATCTTTATGTTTTATGTCTTTGTGATTTTTTTGTTTATCAATGTAATATAGAATCTTACGTTTTTCGAATAATTAAAGTGTAAATTTTAATAAATAGCTCAATATTGTACATAATGATTTTCAAAAAAAAACAGATTTGAGTTCTTTTAGTTTTTTCGTATTTTCTGAGAAAATTTACCATAAGAAGGTATTTTTTTACGATTAAAATAATATTTCGGATTCGAGTTCGAGTTAGTTTTTTGCATTTTCCGAGAAAATTACCATAGTTATGTATATTTTTTTACACCATCAGAAAGTTGAGATTTTAACGAACAAAAAGCCCACCGACTTTATTAAAAAAAGACTTTGTTAATTTTGACGCGAGAATTTTCGATTGAAAATTGGGGTGCTTTTTCGAAAAATCATAAAAATATATGATAAATATTTTAAATCAAAAAAATTACAGAATGTTTGGGACATAAAAAGGTAACTTTTCACCAAATTTTGTAAAAAAAATTGTTTTGTAAAAGATAAAAATAAAAAACCAAAAACTTGAAAAATTTTTGAGGTTATGTGAAAAAAGTGTAAATACAAAAGTTGCAGATCTTTTTATTACCTACAACTTTGCCAAATAAGTAGGTTTCTTACGAACTCCCTGGGTCAGTGTTTAGCGCTGTTGTCTTAACGTGGGAAGTTCCGGTCTCGATCCTTGGCCCGGTCAATTTGGCAATTTATAATATCAGAATTTTCTCTGGTCTGGTCCGGTGGGAGGCTTTGGCCGTGGCTAGTTACCATCCTACCGACACAGACGTGCCGCCGAGTGATTGAGCTCAATTAGCGGTATGCCGTACCCCTAACAGGTTAGCCCGCTAGCATCTTAGACCGCATATTCATTTATCATCAGGTTAACTTATATCGTAGTCAAGGGCTAACTTGCAGAGGATATAAAAAGGTATGAATATAGTCCTATAGGTATTATAGCCGTTATGTATTGAAGTGGGTTGTCGCTTGTCGGAAGTGCAAAACGTTTGTGTGTCGAAGCACTTGTTAGCCTCAATAAGGGTCGTGAAGTCGCATTAAACTTGTTTCTTTGTGTTCTCACGCACTGAGGTCCCTTCCACTCTTAACACGACACGTTACACTTATCTTAGCAATAATCTTATACTTAACAGGTACGACATCCATTAGTTTCAAAAACGCTTGGTAAATGTGAGAATGTCCATATCGAATTTATATAGGACCTATCTTTAATAGTTCCGTACTTTTAGTCAAACCATTGTTTTACTTATGTTATTGTTTTGTATGTTGTTTTAGGGTTCATAAACCCTTGGATACAGTTAAGTCTCGTCCGTCTGCCTGTTAGTGTGTTATAGGCATTTAAATTTAGGCTATTGACACCAATTACTGGTATACAGAGACATGATATAGGTACATAATAAATAAGAAAAAAGGAAATTCAAGGTGCCTCTTGAATATGAAAAGCGTGAGCTGAAAAACAGTTTACCCACACAAATTATCCTTGATGAATAGGTATTTCAAAATAATTATGAGGTGTCCAAGATAGTTTTTATTTAAAACAAACCTACCTTTTATAACATAATAAACCTCGCCTTTAGAAACGCGTACCTACCTAAGCTATGCGTGTTAGATTACATTTTCTTTTTCACTTGTATCATGAATCATGATGCGTGCCATGCATAGCGCATCTCTTACGGGTTTCAGCGAGAAGCTACGTGTTTACCTTTCGGGTAAGTTAAGGAAAAATATAGTCTATACTTACCTATAGAGTCCGCCTTGCTCTAAGTGCCTGAATGTTCCGTGCCATGTAATGCATTTTGCTCTATTGAGCCGACGCGCGTAAATAAACCCGTATCACTCAACAGGCGACTAGTACCTACGTAATTGATCCCTTTATTCGATCCTGTCACTATAACAAAACGCCTCTACCACCACACATCGTAAAATATAATTTAAACCTATATATCTGTAATATAAAGTTGAGTTTGCACTGGCAGAGATTGGAATTCGGAAACTGGAGACTTATGAACCATCTCCCTGAATTTCATATTGAAACGTATGAAACGCTTTTTTCCGTCAAAGTGAATTCCTTTATTACCAAAGGGAGCGGATTATTTTTAAGGTCTCGTTTGTAATTGAATATAAATCCCCCTTTTGGAAGCGAGAAGTTGGAAGTTTGATTCCAGGTTGGGTGTGTTAATTTACGATTTTTTTTCTCGAAATTGGCTCGGAGTTTAAGGGAAATTTCTTAATTAGAGAATCAGGTCAATGAAAAAAAACGAGAAACCAGGTTCAATTTCTGAACGATGATTGATTGATTGATTGATGATTCAGAGACAAAAAATATTGGATTATTCTCAAGCAAGAATTAATTCTATTTTAAATGAGACTGAGGGAATAGAAATTGCATCTGGTTTTCCTCACTATTATATAATATTATATTATATAATCTATGCGGATCATATTATGCGCTTGATATCATATAATATTCCATGCCTGAAATCTCTCAGGAGAATATTGTATGGCAAACAAGTAACCAATAACAAAAGACAAAGTAAATAGATGATATTATAAATCCATAAAATGTATAGTCCGATGCGGCAACACTAAAGTCAGTAGGCACATGAATATCAGATAAGTAGTAAAATAGGATACAGTTATAAACAATGAAGGTGTTAGGTACATTTCCATTATATTTATTGAATAGTTGAATAGGTGGGTATTTGAATAAAGGCCGGCGCGAAGGAATAAATCTGTCGTGTAACAGCTTAGGTATCTCATTCACAATTATGTGTTAATGTGGCCATTATATCAATACACCGTTGTCTCGATGGTTTCCATTCTTATGAATTATTGTGATAACATTACGGATTTTATAGAGGGCAATCTCCAATGTGTGCATTTCTAAGATAAAGTCTATTTAAATTGCAATCTAAAAGTCTATATATACTGCCTCGTTGGTCTAGTGGGCATAGTCGACTGCGGATCACGAGGTCCTGGGTTCGATTCCCGGTCGGGCATGAAAAGTTAGGTATTGGGTTTTTCATTTAAGAAATTCTCAGTGCCAGCCCGGAGTTGGATGTTGGCGGTATTTCACCCCCGTGCCTCGGAGAGCACGTTAAGCCGAGGGTTCCAAACGCGCCCTGCGCCCTATCGTTATTGAGCTGATATTTATCCGATACTTTTCGAAGTCCGTAAGCTTCTTCTGCGGCTATTCATCAAAATGGTTTGCTGAATAACTAGCGAGCAAGCACATTAAGGAGACAACGGTTTCGCAGCAATTTTAATTGTGCATTATAGAGTCGATATCTTCTGAGAATGCTCTGGTGTCGGAGACAAATGAACGTTGAATGTGTTTTAAAAGATTTTTGTCGTGTGATGCTAGTGCGTATTGCTTACTAGTTAGTATGCATGTCGTAAATGATAAATGATTTATTTATTTATTTCACATAGGACAACTTGTGTCACTTATGATACGTCAAGACTCTACCACCGGTTCGGAAAGCTGGTTCTACTGAGAAGAGCCGGCAAGAAACTCAGCAGTTGCTCTTTTCTCAAAAAAAGAAAGAGGTTACAATATTTAAGCAATACAATACATACGCAACGTTACAAGTATTACACCGACTTGTGGGTCACTGGATTCGAGGCCGGTTGCTTCCATGCAACTTTGTCGTTAATAAAATCGTCGATAGTATAATAAGCTCGACTTAACAAATGCTGTTTGACACAGTCCTTAAATTTATGTAATGGCAAATCTATAAACTCTTTTGGAACCATGTTATAAAAACGTACACTCGACCCCACAAAGGATTTCTGCACCTTACGCACACGATATGACGCTGTTACTAGCTTATGGCGGTTTCTAGTACATAGATTGTGAGTATCAGATATTTGTTTATAATTATTAATGTTCTGCCTAACAAAGACTATATTATTGTATATATATTGTGAAGGCACCGTAAGAACACCAATCTCTTTAAATTTTTCACGAAGTGATTCGCGTGATCCGAGTTTATAAATAGAACGAATGGCTCTTTTCTGCAATATAAAAATTGATTGGATATCAGCGGCTCTGCCCCACAATAAAATGCCATACGACATAACACTGTGGAAGTAAGAAAAGTAGACAAGCCTAGCCGTTTCAATATCGGTAAACTGTCTTATTTTCCTAACAGCAAAGGCAGCCGAGCTAAGTTTTCCCGCTAGTGTATCTATATGAGCGCCCCATTGAAGCTTGTTGTCCAAGGTCACCCCCAAAAAAACTGTGGAGTTCTCCATTTTTAGTGTTTCTCCATTTATCATTATAGTTTTGTTAATATTCTTTACATTAGGTAGAACAAACTCTAAGCACTTGGTTTTCTTAGCATTCAATAATAAATTATTGATAGTAAACCAGTGTGATACGTGTGATATTGCATTGTTTACATCGTCAAAATTGTCCTTACTTCTATCCACTTTAAAAATAAGTGATGTGTCGTCAGCAAACAATACGATGTCACAGACATTATTGACATGGTATGGTAAGTCATTTATATACACCAAAAATAGAAATGGACCCAAGATCGAGCCTTGTGGGACACCCATTAATGCAGTTGAGCCCTCTGACTTCACGTGGTTTACGCATACCCTCTGAGTTCTATCATTTAGATAGGAAGCAATGAGATCGAGTGCAACATTTCTCATGCCATAGTGGCTTAATTTCAGCAATAAAGTTTTGTGCTCAACACAATCAAATGCCTTAGACAGATCACAGAAGATACCAATAGCATTCTGTGAACGCTCCCAGGCATCGTATATATGTTTTAATAGTTTTGCACCCGCATCAGTTGTATTACGACCCTTAGTGAAGCCGTACTGCTCGGGATGCAGTAAGCTGTTTGTGTTAAAGTGATTTAATAATTGGCTCAATATAATTTTTTCAAAAACCTTACTGAGAGTTGGTAAAATTGAAATAGGTCTGTAATTATTAAGATCGTTTTTATTTCCTGACTTAAATAAAGGAATGAGTTTACCATGTTTCATTAAACTCGGGAAGGTGCCTAAATCTACACATTCGTTAAAAATTACAGCTAAGTAAGGGGCAATGTCGCTTATTATGTTTGATATGACTTTCACAGACATACCCCATAGGTCACCAGTATTTTTTAATTTTAATAACTTAAAGTTTTTTATAATATCTATAGCAGTGATGTGTTTAAATTCAAAAGAAACATTGCACTCTTTTACATTTTCCCTCAATATACTCTGAGCTGCGGTGGGTGAGGAGTTTAGAGAGTCGGTCAACAAAATAGGAACATCCTGGAAAAACTTTTCGAAGGTTTTTGCAACCTCTTTATCAGACGTTATTTTATTATTATCAATAACAATCTCGTAGTTGACATCACGAGATTTAGTTTTACCAGACTCGTCATTTACTATGTTCCAAGTGGTTTTTATTTTGTTATCCGACTTCACAATTCTCTCTTTAATATGTAGTGCCTTAGCATGAATACAAACATTTTTGTACTATACACATTTGTCTGTTTGAGCGGATTATAGCTTCTTGTTCCTTGGTTACACTGCAGTCCTCTTAGCGTCAATCAAGCCCACTTTCAATAGCAATGTATTTGCGTGTCGCGCCACATAATTGTAATACGCTGTGACACTAGTTACCCCGCATTACCCTGCAGTCGCGAGCCGTCACTTGCAGCTCATGCCAATTGCATGTGGCATAATGATATATTTTTTACAGCTATACATTTCCTACGGGTTCTATGTTATTCTAGCTATTTCCTAGGTCCAAGTCATAAGCATATCTGCTGAGTTTGTAGAAGTTTCGTTTGTTAATGACAAAGAATGATCAAAAAGGAGTTCCTTTTTGATCTTAGACTTCCTTATCTGTTGAACTTGTAAGTCCTGAGCCCTCTTCTTCTTCGGGTGCCTCTCCGATCAACGAAGGTTGGCAGTCAGCTTTGTATACTCTTTTCGGTTCTTCGCAAGGTGAAATAATTCTGCGGCACTTGCGATTCCGGGCCACTCCCGTATGTTGCGAAGCCAAGACTTTTCTGCGACCAACGCCTCTCTTTCCAGCAACTTTTCCCATCATGATGAGTTGTAGGAGTTCGTATCTCTCGTGCCTGAACACGTGCCCCAAATATGCGACTTTTCTCATCTTGACAGTCTGCAAAAGTTTGCGTGTTTGATTGACGCGTCGCAGAACTTCCTCATTCGTGACTTTATGAGTCCATCTACACGCCTCACATCCGTATAGAAGTATGGGCCAGATGTAGCACTGTAGGAGTCGAATGCGCAGAGAGATCTTAAGTTTGCGATTGCAGAGAACTTTCTTCATATTGGTAAAGGCACTACGAGATATTTCAATCCGAGTCTTAATTTCCTGATGGCTGTTCCATGTTTCATTCAGCCAAGTACTTAAATATTTGTATTTGCGCACTCTCTCCAGTTTTTGGCCAGCTACTGTGATGTTAACGTCGTCGATACTATTTTTAGATACAACCATGACATTCGTCTTAGAAATGCCCTGAGCCCTGGCGTCCTACATAACTGAAGGAATCGTTTATTCTCCGATCTTTACCATTTTTCGTAATTTGCTCTTCTCAGTAAATTCTTCCCACGACCAATGGTCGTCCCATGGTCAGATTGGGGACAATCAGCATTAATTTTTAGTTTTATTATACTCAAATTCCTTGCTAATACTCTTTGACTCACACTCCAGGGCACGCACCTCTAACTTTTCGGATCTTTGTGGGTTTTTAAGCAATAAACATATTATCACTTGCTTTAAGGCTTTGCAGTGAAGGGAAACACCGTAAGGAAAGCTGCATGCCTGACCGATCTGCATACTGTTCTCATATAGGTGTGTGAAGTCAGTCAATCTTCACTAGGCGAGCGTAGTGGACTTCCCTTTTAATTCTGAGAGGAGTATCGTATTAAGCAGTAGATTAGCGCTGGTTTTAAATATATATCTTTAAAATAAATGTGCAGTAAAATTATGTCGGTGGCGTGCAAAATATTTTGTACCGTACTAAGTAACTCAACGTTTGCGCCAAACTAGCGTTACCAGGAGAAGCAAGGATAATTTGCGATTTGCCTATCCGCCACGCTTTCACCGGGATGGCATACATCGTTAGACATGACTTTCATACTGTAGCCTACGTTTACGGTTTCTTTATGTATTTACGAAATCTTGTTGGCGAATTTACGTTCCGCAATATTCGTGCTAATGCTGAGGCTTGCGACGTCTTGACTGCAATGCGGTTGGATTTTAATGGAGTTATGGAGGCGGTAATAGAAATACGATGAAATATATTCAAGGTGAGAGGGCACTTTTTAGGCTAGACCTCATCAAAAATTTCGATCACGAATGATTAATTGCCGATACTATATACCTCAACGTCCATTGGTTCTCCGAACTACTTGTCCCGCCAATTGGGGTCCCAAGGTACTGGAATGACGACCCCGCACTGGGAAGCGTAGCGTCGGCTGACCCCCCACTAGGAGGATGGACGACATCGAGCGAGTCGCAGGGAGTCGCTGGGAGACGCTGGATGCAGTTACCTAGGCAAATGCACGCCAAACTAGATGTCATATTTGTCAACCGACTTCAAAAAAAGGAGGAGGTTCTCAATTCGACTGTATTTTATTTTTTATTTTTTTGTTTGTTACCTCAGAACTTTTGACTGGGTGGACCGATTTGGATGGTTCTTTTTTTATTTGAAAGGGCATACTTCCCAAGTGGTCCTATATAAATTTTATCGAAATCGGTCAAGCGGTTTTTAAAATATCAACAATAAAATGAGTACTTTGTATAGCGTGTGCTTGTTGTTGTAAAGTTGGCGCGGGAGTTTGAAGTCGGTTGTTTAAAAATAATTTTTTATATTAAATTATTTCCACAAATGTAGATAAACGCAAACAAATATCTACGATAAAAATTGATTAGCTTTATTATTACTGCACTCAACTTATTAGCTCAACGAGCCCAACTACCAAAGTTCTAATCTAGCAATGAAAGCACGTGAAATATAAGACCACTTTGTATGGGTTCCCGTTTTCCCGATAGATAGAGACTAATTTCACCTAATATATTCTAACACGCTCTCTAAAACAAGTAGCAGAACTATTTAGATACCAGAAACATAAAATACATTTTAAGCGGACCGCATACTACGAGCCAGCCGCAAGATCTGTATTTACAATCTGAATTTTCATGGCTGCGGCCACAACTACTACCTACTAGCAACGCTGTAACGTCAACCTGATTAGGCTATTATTGCAACTGTTTTACCCCTTCAAAGTCTGTCTACTACCATCATAGACTGCAGTGCAGCTGGATACTACCATCATAGACTGCAGTGCAGCTGGAAATCACCTACCGTTTTTTAATTCATTATGTGCCCTCAGTCCAATAGTTTATACTATGCAGTGAACACGTCTTTGCACCAGAACGGAACTGTCAGTATGTAGGAGTTAAAGAGGCCGATCTATATGTTTTTGTTTGTACTTCTTTTAATAAGAAAATTAGTACTTATAAACCATCACTCAGTGCTTTAAGTCTAGCGGATAGGTTCGAAAAATGAAAAATGTACGCTGTTTCAGGTTCCGCGGTTTTTACGCCTCTTGCGGCTCTAGCTACTTTTGCGGCAGTCTGCGATCAGATTTAGAGCTACACCGCCTCCGGGCCGGGGCTTTTAATTATCACCATAAATCAAACTGACCTAGGGTCACAGATAAATGTTTGTACATATTGATTGTGTAGATTCTAATATGCGTTATCATATTTCATTACTGTTCGGACCACATGTTTTAGTTGTATCTTATCTGTGTAAAATATTACGAACTGTGTCGGATTTAAATAAATTATTAAGTTGCTGTTTGAAAAAATTGATTTATACTATGTTAACTGTGTAGTGTTTGGACCAGGATCTACTAAAAATAACTCTTTTTGAACACATTTATACCAAAAATAATTAATTTTAATTAACTAATCTTCTGAAATGAAATGAAAATATAGTTTTTGTTCTCTACAGGTAGGGTATTCTACACTAGGTACACACTAGACTGGTCGTGGTCTAGTGAGGTAGTAGAAGCCGCTATCAAATCGAGAAATTTTCAAATCAGTCATAATTATTAATAAACTTTAGATCTTATACGCGATAAATTGGACATTAATTTGTTTTTAAAACCGACGACACAAGTCTTGCATTAGCTATCTGAAAAAGTTAGCAGGAACTTCAGTGTAGATAATATCAGCTGTATTATAGCTATCAGACGACCTCCCTGGCGCAGTGTTGAGCGCTGTTGCCTTAACGTACGAGGTTCCGGGTTCGATTCGAATTTTCTCTGGTCTGGTCTGGTAGGAGGCTTCGGCCGTGGCTAGTTGCCATCCCACCGGCAAAGACATACCGCCAAGAGATTAAGCGTTCCGGTAATATGCCGTGTAGAAAACGACTAGGGGTAAGGGTTCTTCTTTCATCCCTCATACCAGGTTAGATCGATACCATCTTAGACTGCATCATCACTTACCATCAGGTGAGATCGCAGTCCCCTGACTGCGATCTGTACCTCTAATATTCTCTAATTTGTAGTGGAATAAAAAATAAAACATATTTTCAAGTACCAAGGTGATAGTGGACCTATACTGTATCGCTGTCTTAAGAAAAACCTTTTCACATACCCTCATCATCACTACAGCCTATTAACGTCCCACTGCTGGGCACAGGCCTCCACTCTCATAGGAGAGCGGGAATTAGAGCTTAGACCCACCACGCTGCTCCAATGCGGGTTGGCGGGTTTCACATACCCTACCTTCTGCCAAAATCTGTACCAAAAGTGTCATCGTGTTCTGGCTAAAAGTAAGTACCTAGCTAAAAGTAAGGTGGAGGTGGTGAGGATTTTCCTCAAGGCTCTAAAAGGTGGCTCGGGTAATAAGAGGCTTACACTCACTCACTTATAGCGGATTCCGCTGATGGAGGCCAAATCTTCGCAGATCCAATTCGTGCCAGACAGAATTGTGAAATAACATGTCTTTTATTTCGCGAAGTGGTTTATGTTTTCATCTAGAGAAATGCGCCGTTTTATTTTAGTAGGCCATATTATTTCTTATTGGGATTTCAGCTAATATTTTGAGGACCATATTATATTGTTTTTTTTTACTGGTTTTGATCAATAGAATTCTTTGTTAGATTTAGTTATGCAAGCTATTTTTTTTATCGTATAAACGGATTTTATTTCTCTGTTTTACTCATTAAGCATTGAAATAGAATGAGTACCTAAAATTCTACATCAATGCGTTAAAGGGATATATTTTGTCGTGGAAAGATATACTTCAGGCACCTGCATTCATATTTTGCGTTTTATGCTTTCTATCAAAGGAATATAAAATCATCAAATTGTATAAATAAAATAATTATGAATCATGGTTAATTAATTTTTAATTCAGAAATAACTACTAATTCAATTAATTGAATTATTTCTGAAAAATTTGACCTGGAACTAAGTAGGTACTAATCGCATAATAAAGATAATGATATATGTATGTACTTGTTTAAAAAATATCACAACATGATAAACGTATTGTCAATTTATCGATTCCAAATTCAGAAGCACGCACTAAATTGATTAGGTATCAGATAACAATTATTGTTATCAAAATCGATACAGTAAAATTGTTCTTATCAACGTGTTGAAAGGGAGTGTCGTGTGGAATATTGATCTATATCCGTCATCCAAATTGAAACTGGAGACTGCGACATGCTTTGCCTCACGTACACATTTAGAATTTTGTCTAGTACACCTTAAAACATTAGATATAATTGTGGCCAATTCTGTATAATTCAATTTCTAAACTAAACTAAAGTGACAGCTTTAAATCTAGTTCTGTCCTTTTCCGCACGGAGTATTATTAAAGGGCGAGCAGTAGTTTTAATGCTGTCATTTTAGTTTAGTTTAGAGATTGTGTACTACAGAATCTGTTCAGCCCCATTGACTTATTGCCATGTTATTTCTTATCGAATTTGATATAGAAATCTCAGAACGAAATGCCTTTAAATAAACTAACTATTATACTATATTATCGGATCCTGTACCGTTGGATAAAGATGTAAGGGTTTACAAACTAGAGAACATTGTTTGAGTGGCATAATTACGAAGTTGCACAAATTCATTGGGTGTAAGAAAGAGTCAAGACATGTAAAACTTTTACAAATAGGTAGATTCTGATTTCTGTGCCTAATACGTATTACCTATTCGTGCATTGTATTTCTGCAGAATATTCAAATGAAATAGCAGTACTGACAGTTCACTTTCTAGTCTTATCAGTTTAATCTCTACGACCGGTAGTAACTTTGACCTTCTCAATTGTATAAGTTATTTCGTATCCCTTAAACAATTCACGGTACACGATAAAACGACACAGTATGGTGCCGTCGACATCGATGTTTAGTAACCAAGGAACCGTGCTGTAATATTGTTAGGCCATTATTCTATAAAATGTTAAGTTCGTCGTTGAGTGTTCGTCCTGAGTCGTATATTTGGCTGAAGTCATCTGCCCGTAAGATGTCGTCTGCAGAGCGACTCTTTAATAGTGCCGTAGCTTTCTGTGTCGTTAATGAATAGTAAAGAATTTTTAATGATAAGGTCATATTTTCTGTCGCTAACATAATTTGCTACAGATACTCAGTTTAACAGGTGATCTCAAAACGTTTGCATGAGTTTTACCATTGAAAATGGTTATCAGATGCAAATCGCCTGAGATGTATTTTTGGCCATAGCTCCGAGGATTTTGGGAGGATTGAGATGGGAATAGTACCAAGAGTAGAGGAATTTATCGAGATACGTGTGAACGTGTGAATTTTGAAAATCGGCTGGTAACTTTTTTTGAAATTTTGAAAGAGAAGTGCATTCAAGTTGGAATTTTGAAAATAGGCTAATATATATAAAATCAATTGATGTTCGTTTGTCTCTAGAACGGCTGGGCCGATTTAGCTGATTTTGGTTTTGAAATATTTGTCGTAGTCCAGGGAAGGTTTAAGCGGTGAAAAAATATGGAAAAACTGCAAAGAAGATAGGGCAGGACAACGTCTGCCGGGCCCACTAGTAGGTTAGTAAATTTTTGAAAAATTTTGATGAAGAGATTTTAAGCTTTTGCATAGCTTCTATCGCGGGTTTTGAGCGTGGAGACCGAATCCAGAAATTCCGTTACAAAAAAACCTAACACTTTGGTTGCTATGACTACTTGTGTTTTTGACTTCAAAGTATTGAAATTAAAAAGACTATTTTTATGAAAAGATGATTTGGAATATGAAGGCAAATCATCTTTTCATATAGTAAATAGTCTTTTTAATTTCAATACTTTGAAGTCAACAACACAAGTAGTCATAGCAACCAAAGTGTTAGGTAAGTTGATAAAAAATGCTATGCAATAGCTTTACCGCGGCAGTCTCCGAGTGCCACACGTCTTTTTTTATTTCAGATTTATTCTAGCGGGGACTGCGAAATCTGTGAATTTTTGTAAGCTGTGAAAAAATAATGTTTCTTTTCTCTTAAGCTCTCAAAAGCAGTACTGGAGAAGTAGACTATCAAGTAAGAAAATAATAATTTAGAATTAGACTGACACTCAGGCGCTGCGACAGCGTTGATAGCGATGTGATTAGAGAATAGGGCTCTTGGTATGATGTCCGATGCAATGTCCCCCACGGCGAGTGATTTGCAGACAATGCAATGATTCCTCGTAGGGTGGCTTCTACTTAGCGATTGTTTCTGATAAGTTCAGATTTACCTTTCCTCCTGTTTCGCGTAGCCATGTTTGTTGTTGGTTGAAGATAGATGTTTTGTGTCATGTGAATGCAGGAACATGCTGTTATATGTTCTACTAAACAGGTTGCTCGGTACATCTTCAATACCTACAATTTTCGATACATTGAACTAATGTTTATTCAGTACTAGATGATGCTTGCGACTTTGTCAGCGTGGATTTAGGTTTTCATAACTCCCGGGGAACTCTTGGATTTTACGGAGAAAAAGAAGAAGATGTACTGTGAAAAGGTATCAGATAAAGAGAGACACTAAGCGGTCCAACTCTGTGTTAAATAATTATTTATTAATACTTTACCTATAAGTTAAATATTTTTGCTTGTTTAATATTTTCACTATTTGATTTGAATTAATTTATGCTTAAAACTTTACCTCTCTTTTTTAAATCAGTCAATATAATGTTTTTAAAAATAAATATTTTGTAATTCGAAATTATATTTGGTCAGTAGCTCTATTAAAGTATCGACCAAACTGGATTCAAGTTATTTTACTATTGATAATGATAACAATGTACCATTTGGGGCAGGCCACTAATAGTGGTCGTGATAGTGCACGTTGCGTCAACTGGACTATAATGTGGCCAATTTATTGGCTCATTGGAATAATCATCAGTTCAGATGGAATACTGATGGCGGTAATGGCGTAACGCCTATTATGAGCACGATGATGTAGAAAATGCAAGATTGATCTATTATACAGATTCGCTAAAAAGTGACCGATAGAGTATCTGTTTGTATGGAAACGATTATAGTGTTTTTGTGTGTGTTCCTTAACTTCAGGTGTTTCTTTATGTTTTTCGGGATTCACTGAATAATGATGAATTTACCAGTTGTACCATATTTATAGCCTTATTTGTAACATTAACTATTATAATGCCTACGTTTAGCTTTACGTACCTAAATGCAATATTTTGTCCGTCTGCCTGTGCGTCTGTTTGTATGTTTCTGTGCTACGCTTCCACGTCCCATCTGTTCATTCGATTTTAGTGAAAATCAAAGACTTCCCATGGGATATTATTTCAAAAACTTAAATCCACGCGTACGCAGTTGCGGGCATCCTTTAGTAATAATACCTATATAATGTAACGGCGTCCTGATACTAAGGTTAAGTATCTCCGTCGAATCCATAAAAAACATAAAGAAAGTCATGCCTTCTTTGTGAGGTCGATCATTGGTAAAAATAAATAGACCTCTATTTTTATGTACAAGAATATGGGCACACTCTTTGAAATTCCATTTCTACGGAACTGTTTCTTTGATTTTTTATATAGCTGGGGCTATAACAATCATTTGTGATGGTACGAGGTCGTTCATATTTGTAATAAGTTTTCATCGGTTAACGTTAATGTAATCGATATATGGAATATGGACAACGACTATGCGGACTGTGGAGAGCACAAAACTTTCTCATATATCTTTACGAGTGTCGTCCAATTTAAGAAAACGATTCAAAATACGGAGAATATTTTGATTGGGGTGGTGATAAAGAAAGTGTAGGAGTTATTTTTGTGCCGTAAATAAAATGAAACTGAACCTCTAGCAAAGTGATTGAACCTTAATTGTCATCTTTTCTTCTACTATATAAAAATAAGTCGGGTTTTCCTTCCTGACGCTATAACTCCAGAACGCACGAACCGATTTCCACGGTTTTGCATTCGTTGGAAAGGTCTCGGGCTCCGTGAGGTTTATAGCAAAGAAAATTCAGGAAAAATTTCAACAGAAAAGCGGGAAAATCTTTTTAGCGGGAAAGCCATCTGGTGGCGAAACGGAGTTCGCCGGGTTTGCTAGTACATTATATGAACTTGCACAATAAATCCATATTTTGAAATGTTATGATTGCCTTCATTTATCAAGATCATCGTGGTTCGCTAGTAAATAGTCCGATTATGTTGATAGGACATCGAGTTGAGCCGTCTCTGCCTACCAGATTTCATCAAAATCAATTAAACAACTTGACCTTGAAAGGTAACAGACATACAGACATACTTTTGCATTTATAATATTATTATGAATGCTCCTTCCGGTTAGAGCTGGCACTGAACAATTATTTAAATGATTAGGTCTACGCATTTTCTTCCACCTCGAAATGTTTTCCCAATCTCGGCGGAAATTCAACAAAACATTTCTGGCATACCTTTCCGTAACTTCAAATGCGTGAAAGTAGAAAAGGCTGGCCCTTAGGGGATATGAGTTTTAGGGAGCCCTGATCAAAGGCCGGGCGTGATTTACACCGGCTCTCGCGTATAAACTATAAACCACACGCCCGGAACCGCTTGCTGTGATGAAAGGGAAACGCAAATCGTGTGAGACATTTAGATCCATTTTTTAGTGGTGATAAAATTAAACGCAATTAGCCGTTGACAGACGCACTGACTTGGTTAGTGACGCACGAACCAAGTCCGTGACCGACGGAATATCAAGCAACTCATAAAATAGGTATAGAATTTATCTTTGGCTACGGCACCAACATACTATGTGATACAGCTCCAACAATGTTAGCGAATGTAGAAAAGGCAAGTATCATAACGCAAAAAAAATTCAATCTTGATTCTTACCAAATTAATAAGTGAATGAATCGCCATCCTAGAATATAGTCATTTTTCATCACACAAACTGAGCCTGAATTATTTTTAATTGATAGGCTAGCGATAATAGACTAATTTAAAAAATTCAATGTCCTTCTTACTTTCTCTATTCGAGTAGATTTTAAGAAAGAAATAAGAAATTCTTCTCTAATCTTCTTTTTTTTTTTGAAAATAATACAATAGAACTTAATGCTAACTAGCCTAACCTAATTACTATATAAATCATGCCCGCGTGGAATGGTGGCAAGAATGCTGGCTGCATTTCCGCGCTGGACAGCCAGGCTGATCCTTTGCGCAAAAAATGAGCCAGCCCTTCTGTCACCAGATGAGGCAATTAACCGCGGTGAAATATCTCGTAAAAATTTTTTGCCACTAAGACTCCATGGCCCCAGGGTCTCCACGGCAAACGGAACAAATATGTAACTATGAGAGAGGCATACTTCCGCCGCTTGCCGGTTTCAGCCTTTTCTGCTGCGGCTCCCGGCCTTGATGCTGTCTCCTTGATATGACACGGGGCCAATGTGTCTACGCATGTTGCGTCCCACATTAGCGCCCGTCCCCGTTCCCAGGGAACCAGCGTCAATCCATCAGGTCTCTTGCCATCATCCCGACTTATCCCTGCCGGCTCAATGAGCGCAGGAATATCTATGGTGGCAAGAGCCCTTTTGATCGTATCATTGAGAGAGCCATGCCGAAAAAGCCTACCAGCGCTCCTTTGGCAAGAGTGAATTCCAAATTTAACAACCTCTTTTCCACACGGAAATCTGTGCTCGTAGCACAGGGGTGCTCCCAATCTGAATTCTCTAATCTAATGACTCCTAGGTTTCATTTTATAAATTGTGTCGGATAGTCTGTGTCAACAAAGTCGGTACGTCTGTTAGCATCAATTAAAATTGAACACGTTCCCATTAGCATTCGTTACTCTGTTTCTAATCTCGGAAGCTGCCCGAGATGTAATAATTCCATTGCTCGTAAAGTTAATTTAGTACAGATTTTCCTAGATCACGTTTCATCTAGGTCAAATGTGAGTTTCTCTTCGGGCAGTGCAAAGATGTCTGTAGTAGCTAAATGGGAAGAAAACCTTAGGAAAACGTGCGTCTCTGACTGTCTACCCACTTAATAATATAATGTTTAATAATAATTAATCATTGAACTATTGCACTCAGGTAGTTTTGGTAAACGTTAATTAATTATGATCACCAAAAATCACTGTCTTCTATTTTTTTACCAAAACCACGAACACACCTGATGAAAAGTGGTGTCTATGGGACTTATTTACCCATTAGTATAATAAAATGTGGATGCATTTAGCAATAAAAAATAACAGTGACGTAGCTGTATGGCGAAACACCTACCTACAATTTGTAGGTAGGTACACCTAAGTACTTACTTTACGTAAATGATTACGTAGACAATAAACGAGCAAAGGCTTAGTAGCTTTAGCAGTATGTATCTAGATTCTAGATGATTTGATTTATAGATTTATTTATTTTCTCATAAACATGAATACATAAAAACTGAGGAACGGAAACAACTGCGTTAGTATAAAACTGTGTAGCAGCTGTTAACGCCCACCTCCATGTTCACAAAACAGAAGAAAACAAATGACAAACAGAAAATTATTGCTAGTGACAAATTTACAATAATAAATTAAGGATTAAAAATTACTTAAAATTAATTCTTAGTATTATTATAGATTAGGATTACGTGTTGTATGGGTGAGTGTATGACTGTGTGTGTGTGTGTGTGTGTGAGTATGAATTGTGTGTTATAACTTTGTAAGGGATGAATATGGATGAAGTTTAATATCTAAGGAGATTTTCAGTCTCATCATAATTTAGGGTAAGAAGCCAACTGCATAAGATGCAATGAGAGAATACCTATTGGGTGAGTTGGGAGGTGTGTATAGGTATTCGGATCACAAGCTAGAGTCACGGTTCCATTGCCAGCTGGGTCAACATGGGAAACGATCTGTTTTAAAATGTCACACTCGCATTCAATCTTGAACATACTATCATGCTAGAGAGGAGCTCAGATAAAACACTACAAAATATCGAAGTAAACTCATGACAGTGAGTTTACTTCGATATTTTGTAGTGTTTTATCTGAAAACCTGAAGATTTTTTGCGTATAAATTACCAATTTTTTTTTCTTTTTTTTAACCACCTCAAGTTAGCCCTTGACTGCGATCTCACCTGATGGTAAGTGAAGATGCAGTCTAAGATGATAGCGGGCTAACCTGTTAGGGGCATGGCAGTTTTATTAAACCCATACCCCTATTCGGTTTCTACGCGGCATCGTACCGGAACGCTAAATCGCTTGGCGGCACGTCTTTGCCGGTAGGGTGCTAACTAGCCATGGCCCAAGCCTTCCCACCAGGCCAGATCAGGGAAAATTAAGAAATTATAAATTCCCAAATTGACCCTGCCGGGGATCGAACCCGGAACCTCCGCACGTTAAGACAATAGCGCTACACACTGCGTCACGGAGGTCGACAACGTACTTACTCCAGTGTTACGATTGCAAGCACCTCTGATTCGTTAACAGTCATCCTTATTTATCAGAATCTGTGACACAGTAAGAATTAAGAATACCTACCTACCATAAATTCAGAAAATCACCACAATCGAGATTGTAACAATAATGATTCAGGTTTTACATAGCAGGCCTGCTGGTAGTTAGTTAGTTTTTAATTATAGGCTAGCGCTTGGCTGCAATCAGACTTGCTTGCAAGTGGTGATGCAGCCTAAGGTGGAGGTTTTCTGAGATTTTTGAAAATCTGATTTCATCGTGGCGCTAAGCATTTTGTGCCTAATAAGCACTAAAATTCTACATTGATGTAGAATATGATAACTATGTGATAACTTATCATATTGGTGCAGGATGCAAAATTCAATCAGTAATACAACTAAGACAAAGTTACTAACAGACCAGACATGTTAGTGAATGGATATGACACCAATCACAATATGTATTTTCAATATTTTATTGCTTTGTCTGTGATGAAAGTTCAGAATGTACACACCTAATAGTTACAGCGAAAATGAAACAATACGCTTTGCAATTTCATCTATATCGGTGGCGTTTAATTAAAAATGGATTCAGTACTGTCCGAAGCAAAATCGTCCCGAACTCGATCGCCAAACAGACGGACAGCTGCAATTTATGACTCGTTTTATTTCCTCTTCATATGAATGTGTAAGTTATGCTGTTGTTTTTTAATAGTGATTGGTGTTGATGTCTAGGTGTTTTTTCACAGATTGTAAGTGTTTTACTGATATTCATTGTAAACATCTATATTCACCTAATATTTTAAATGGGAATGTTTGAATGGATGGATGTTTGTTACTCAATCACGCCAGAACGGCTGAACGGATACAGATCCGTTCAGCCGTTCTTACATACAGATGTAATTTGGCACAGAGATAGATTATAGTCTGTAATAACACATAGGCTAATTTTTATCCCGGAAAATTAAAAAGTTAAGCACCGAAAAACCTCAATCAACGCGGACGAATTCGGCATTAGCTTGTATTATAATAATATGTTCACAACTTCACAACCCACGGTATTAGGTATTTTCTCGGAACATGCCCAACTAGTTGCAAACCTTATTCGTAGACGTAGGGTCCTTATTCATGAGTTGATGAGTTATCGCGTAAACAGGGTCATGAATAAGGACAAAATACGTGAACCGATTAAGTACATGTTAATCTATACTTACTTATATTATAAAAAAATGCAAAAAATAGGATGTTTGTTACTCAATCACGTCATTACGCCTTAAATTTGGCACAGAGATAGATCTGTCAGTCTGGAATATCACAAAAGCTACCTACTTTTCATCCCGGAATATTAAAGAGTTCCCCGGGAACCAAAAAACATCAATCCACGTGGACAGCTATTAATGAATATTACTGTTTAATAGTCTTCAACAATTTTCAAATTATTGAAGCCACCCTAAAATACCTATAAACCCTTTTCAATAAAAAAAAGTAAAATTTGTTCTTCCTTTTTGAGTAAGAAATACCTACTTACAGTTCGTGCGCGAGTTGAATGCAGAGTAAATGTTTAATATGTCACCTATCATACATTTGCTCTGCTTTCAACTCGTGCGCGAACTATACGTGTTTTAATTTTTTTTAGCTAGTAGTTAAATATGATGACGTACAAAGTAGGATATGCCGTTCTCAAAGTGGATATCCGTTATTTTAAAATTTAAATGATGACACATTGATGACCCAGGATGTCCTAGCGGTGGTCGTGGAAAAATATGAAAACGAAATACTGCTAACCCAAATATTTTATATCTACAGATAATAATACTAACCAGATAAACCCAGATAGTCTTAAATCCTAAGGAGCCCTGACTGGAAGTTGTCATGTTAAAAAACGTCTGAACTCTGGCTTTGTTGGCTGCTAGAGTTGGCAATTCACGACAAGTGAAGTAAGCGAACTTGAAAGTACACTGACCGTACAAGAAAATATTTCAGTTCATACTGTTTTTTAAACAAATAAAATCGCGAAACGGGCTGCGGCTTCAGGCAAATATCTCCACTCGGTCGCTCTACGTTACTCGCAGGCATAAATCATAAGGAAGATGACAGGCATCCGGAACCGTTTAGCGCGTAATATGTAGAACATAACCCTAGTAAGGGAACTCTGATCGCTGACGCTTCGAAAGAGGTGTTTGGAGGAACAATCAATAACCGTCCCACTTTCCTTGACCTTTCTCTCCCCTATATATGAGCTTCGCAAAGGCCAATAGAAACGGATTCCATTGAAAGCTACAACTCACCTTATTCTGGTCTAGCATAGGTTCCAAGTTCTCGCACGTCAGTAAATATAATCCGGTCAATAACATAAATTTTTTCGAGGCAAGGTTCTTTATTGGATTCGTCCGCGTACGAAAGCTATTGACCCCACTCGAAAGGAACCTTACAAATAATTGAAAAGTTTCAATGTACCTACTACCTCGCAGATTTTCGCAGCAGACCGAAAGAGAAACGAGATAATGAAATTGAATGAAATCGATGAATAAAATAAATCTCTCTTGTGTACGATGTACACAAGAGCTGTGGTACTAGGTAATATCAGAGTGAAAGATAATATCATGTAAAAAGCTTCAGAACGAGCCAGATAGGCATTTTTATCGTTTTGTCTCCATTGGAACCGATTAATTTAAAAAAAAACCTTGACTTCAGCCTATCTGAGGCTACTGACAAGTGGTCGTCCTCCTTCAGCTCCACGAAAATCAACACCTCCTAGTATTGAGGCAGCGTCTAACTACATGTACAACTAGTTGTAGGACTGCAATATTAGAGGAGACTTGTAGGCTACTTCCGCGGGAGTTGAACTGCTTACGCTGGGCTTATTATCCACCGAGGGCCGGTTAGAGCGCATATAATTGAGAGTCACATAGTATACAATTATTGATTGTTGATTTATTTAGTTATTATTAAAAATACGACGTAATATTCACGTAATAGTGAAAATAAATCGTTTTAAAGTATTTTGGATGACGTCACAGCGAAGCGTACCAGACAACATCCAACACTATGCTGATTTGACAAGTTATCAAATACCCAATTTTCAGAACCTACAACAAGATAAATGCGTTCAATGCGTACATCGCGTGCAACGAGCTTTGTGCGATATTCGATCAGCTTTACGAAGAACGCGAATAAAATTTGATATTGAAAATTTTCGCATTTGTCAAACTCGGTTGTTGCATTCGACGCGTTTGACAAATTGCATGCAATACGCGACAGGAGATGGGGGGATATTTCAACACTTGTCGGGCGACGTAACGCGGAACACCTCTTTTGCACTTGGGGGAACTTGAGACAAATGCTTGGGCAGAGAGATATATTATTACTGGAGCAGCAAATTTCATACTCTAGCTAGGGCAAACAAGCGTCAACGATATCTAAAAGGGTCAATCGTTACTTAGATCACGTTGCTATATTTATTTCAGTCAAATTATTATTATCACAAAGATAGTGAATATAGTGATATGATTGACAAACAGAGTACATTAATGAAGAAACATTCGAGAAAAAGCAAATCCTAACGGCATCGTAAGCATCGTTGTCATCAGCAAACCAGCAACGTCGACAGACGTCGGTCAACGCTTTTAATTAAACATAATCCACAATCATTAAACAATCGATTAAGATGCGCTGTTCCTCCTCTATGCATCAATTAAAGACTTATTGACAAAAGCACGCCGACTCCTAGTCCTAGCGGTGTGCATTAGTGGCAGCCTGCAAGACATTGCACGCTCTAGTAATGTAAAATATCTCAAGGCTCGGGTATGAAACGTGTAACATTTTGTTTCCGTCTACGTTGAGCTAAGTTCCTACGGCTTTGCGATGAGACGAAAACTAGAAATTCCTTTGAGAAAAGGAGCAAACTTCACAGACTGGCGTGACAAAATATATATACTGTCTAACACGCTCGCGTTTTAATAACATTGAAAATATTATACACCTAGTGTCTATTTTTATTACTTATTTAGTTTTATTGCGCTGTTCATTGTATGTCTGTTGGTGATAACTTATTTTACAAACTTATCACCCCTAAACCTTAGATTCTTACATACTCGATTGCCTCTTCTTTAATTGTCACGGATTGTTTTGGCTTTCCGATCCGTAGTGTGCTTTCGTCCTAACAGATCTTACTTCCAGTCAATTAGACACCGCGTTGGTTCATTCATTTTAATTTTCGAAAATCGCTGCGCTTCAGAAACTTTTTAATCGAATCAAGAATAATTACTTTTATCAACGAAATAAAGAGTATCAAGGTAAATTAACTTTCTTTATTGCACTTGGCAAAACCGCTGGCAAGTTCGAACGTATCATCCGAGCTGGGTTGCCTTAAAAGGACCGTCAGCAGTTTTGTTTTTAAAGAGAAAGTTTTTGTATGCGAGCCGGAGTCTCGGACAACCCCGGAGCTCAAGTATTTGCATTTTTTTTGCACGTAACGTGGATCCGAGTCATTCTTCGTGCGATTCTTTGAATGCCGCCGTTGTCTTACGTATTCTTTTGATGTTGGCTTGATGCGTAGAAAAGAATTCTCTTTTTAAAAATATCGTCATAGCATCGTTGTTTTTATGGTATTGTTCTAATCTAGCGTTTCGGTACGAAACTTGAAGCTGCAACGTGATTACCTAATCACGTCAAATAATAAATTTACATATTTCGAAGATTGGATGAATCACTATGCATAAATCAGCAAGTTTTCGTGGCACTAACTAGTTAGTAGAGGCGAAACCATAAATCTGTAATGGACCATGATCCATAAAGCAACCACGGAATATAGACGAAGTAGGAACGTTCTTATCCATGTAAAGATGAAAACAAAAGTTTACTGCAATTTTTTTTATTTTGCTCTATTTATTTCACAGAACAGGGAGTCTACTTATAATTTTTATTTTCTGTGATTCATTCAGTAATTAATCAGTTTTGTAGGTTTAGATAATCACGATCTTGCGCATCTAATCCAACTTAACCTACGCAATCAAGATGTATGATATTGTAATGAAAGCTACACTGTGGCTCTACGTTCCTCGTCTTCCCACCCGCAAGACAAATAAGCGAAGGCAACCAACAGACTAATGAATGCACAGATTAGTCACAGTGTTCAATATGCAAGTATTCGGTTCACCTTCGTTCAAAAGGCTGTATTTATCATCTGCCACATGATTTACGGGTTAAATGAACTCGATTCGAGTCTACAGGTATAATGTAGTTTGTAATATTGATTTTACTGTTGAAAATCAACTATCTTACTTTCAGCAAACATTAATAACTTCGTGATCCCTTTTCTAATGTCGTCCCCGTCCGTAATCAATAGGTACCGTACTTTGAAAACATGTTTTTCAATAATATTCGAGCGTTAAAACCTTTAAGTACCTAGACTTTATTTAAGTACTCAAGTCATTAGAAAATATAAATTCTCAAATTGGTTCAATAGGCAATCCGATGACTTGAGGATACTAATTTATGCTTGATTTTCAAACAAAGAATACTAATGCACATATTAATCACATTAGTCATCCAGTATTCATGAAATTGGTTCACTGTCTCTATCGTAGAGTTGCTTATACCACTCCTAAGTCTATTGTAATCGTTACCCAGTACACTCGGGGCATCCCCGCGTGAACTCTTTATTTTTCCGAGATAATAAGGCTAAATCTTTTCCCGGGATATAACCAATCTGTATACCAAATTTCACTAAAATCGCTTGAACAGATGGGCCGTGAAAGTGTAGCAGACAGACAGACACAATTTCGCATTTATAATATTAGTATGGATTGATAGGGTAAGCAGTGCTTTTCCGCATTTCTAAAGTGCCAACCGCTAATTGTAACTTCGTCGTTAAGATACTCGAATTGAAATCAGACTTGCTTCTAAAGTTCTAAACAAACACAGGTACATATTCCGAAACAATGAAAGAAATCTAATGAATGCACATATTGGTCACACAATTCAGTATTCAAAGAATCGGTACACTGTCGTTCAAAAGGCTGTATTTTTCATCTCGCGTGATATACGGGGGTGACGACCTCGTAAGGCGTCTCTATCGTTTATCTACGCGTACCAGTGCTTGGGTTATTGAAATTTATGGCAAAAGGGGAGATTTTTAAAAAGGACAGTCAGTTTTAAATTTTTTGGACCTGACACATCAGATAGTAATATAATCTGTGGTTTTAGTTTACCCATGGTTTTCCGTGTATTTTAAAGCACAAAGCGAAGGATAAGAAGCTTTTTGTTAAACTAGGATTTTATTCGTGTTTAATGTCGGTCTGCATTTTATCTGAACCCCGATTACGATATAAAATTGCCGGGATTTTAACATTTTTATTATAACTACCCTTAGATTTTATTCATCACCACCACTACAGCCTATTAACGTCCCACTGCTGGGCATAGGCCTCCACTCTCATAGAAGAGAGTGAATTAGATCTTAGATCCACCACGCTGCTCCAATGCGGGTTGACGGTTTGAACGACTATTACATATCATGTTAGTGATAATAACCGGGACCGACGGCTTAACGTGCTCTCCGAGGCACGGGGGTGACATACCGTCAACTTCCTACCTGCGCGCTTGTACTATATATCTGTCTACTATCTGTCTGTCTATTACCTTTTAATGGGCAATCCGCTAAACCGATTTTGATAAAATTTTGTACAAAGATGGATTGCTTTATGGAGACAGCCTTAAGAGTTCCAATGGTTTCTTTTTTCAACTTATATCCAAGCGGGCGATTTAGCGGAAATCATCTGGTATTTATTATATTACTAGACGATGCCCGCGACTTCGTCCCGCGGAAACTCTTTAATTTTCCGGGATAAAAAGTAGCCTATATCCTTCTCCGGGATACAAAGTATCCCCATACCAAATTTTATCCAAATCGACTGAACAGATGGGTCGTGAATTAATAAGATACTTAACTTAAAAAGTAGACGGTAACTAGTAGGTAACAACGCGTGCACACTACACATACCTACTTAAAAGAAGTTTAATACTTTCAGGAAGTCTTACAAGTAATCAGTATTAAGTAATTAAAGTTTATTGAACTCTGGATTACCAGTATATACTTATTACAATGCTGGACCTACCTACATTCAACTCTCGCTTTTAGTTCCGATTGAAAATGCATTGATTTTTTTTCTTACTAGATAAGATATTTTGTGAGTTTGGTACCACTATCGATTTATAATCTAGTTTTCCTTACAGAAGATGTCAAACAATTCGCAGGTATACCCCTACCTATTTTCATACTTCGCATGATGCATCAAGGCATCGTCTAGAGATCGTATATCGTAAACATAGAGAAAGGAATGTAGTTACATCGTCACCGCAAAATTCATTTTTCGAACATACACTTTGGTATGAAGCAGAAAATATGGAAAGTGGAAGTCAAAGCGAGACAATATGAGGCTCTTGAATAAAATTGAGGTGACTATCATCGCATTGCGACTTTCAGCCGGCGACTGCCAAGTGCTTCTAACACCCTTTATAGCTATTCGATCCATTCCAAAGCTTTGAGGAGAGATTATTACGCATTCGTTTAAAAATTATTAGATAACCTGTATAAGTATATTATAATTTAAGTAGATTCTGTTCCTGCAGTCAAACCACAAACTAAGCCTTATTGTAAACATGTGTAAGAAGAATGAAGTAAGCTTTATTCACAAAAATCAATCCCTAATTATACAAAACAGTGCATGTTGCCATAGATGATAGGCTTCGAAACATGCAGGTCACTTACTAAGGGCCTGAAGGCTCAGGGTCGAAAGCTCAGGGTCACTCAGCGGGTGATGAAGGCTACACTAGGAGTATCCGACATCCGTTGAGTACTAAATTGACATTTACAGCTCGAAGAATCGCTAGGTTGAAGTGGCAATGGACATATCACGAAGATCGAAGGACCGATAGGCATTGGGGTCTATACTTCAAAGGTACTTGAATAGTGGCCTCAGTCATCACTACGGAAAGCTCCAAGGTGGACGAACCCAAGTGAGTAGTTGGGAGCCGCTGGAAGTGGAACAAGACCGTGTCAAGATCCATGCACGATATCTTCGTCCGTAGTAGACGTCTCGGTTAAGACGACGACGAATACGTAGACATATATTTGTAGGCATTAGTCTAGATAAGTAAATCCTTGTGTATTGAGGTCATTGTAACGTAGTGCTACAAGAGCAAAAACCTATTTGTTACATAAGTAACGAAAATACCAGGGTAAGCCAAGTCCTCTGTTGGGCGGCCATCGATTTTCTCCTCCTGGCTCCAATCCAACATTATTTCTTTGCTTAATTTATTAGTGAATAAAATACACGAACCACGTTTCGTAACAAGAGAAATAAGTGTACACGCGTCAGTTTCACGTCATTCCACGGGAAATATATTATATTGTTTGCGCAAAAAGTTGCGATGATTTATTTTATAGGAAATATAAAATTTATGAAGGAAAGAATGATGTGGAGAACTATTGATATGATAATAGTGTTTTGAGATGAGTATCTGTAAAGCTATAAAACGGCGTAGCTATACTAACATTTTTTTGATGGATTTGTTAGTGTTTTCGATAGTCACGTTGTAGTATGTGTGCTGCGAGTGAGTGTAAATGGAAAGATCTTTACAACCCTATACCCTTTACGTCTAATTATTTGTACCGTTAATAAACTCGTAAATGGGCCGAACTGTAAGCAAATATACCCGTGGAAAATATATTACATTTTACTTACCACTGTTTATTAAGACGAAATATTTAGCAATTTGTATAGAAAACTTTGGTTTTAACAAGCGTGTATCAAAACGAAAACGAAGTTCTGAAACGCGCGCTAAGTCATGGCCCCTGAGGAGAAATAGTTCGGTTAAACTTTTCCTATCGGATCATGGATGGTGTACGGTATTATCTAGCGGAAATTATACTTTGTATTCCGATAGGTACAAAACCTAACAAAATAAATAAACCGGTTTTTAACAGTTTTTTCTCTACTATGCTAAAATGTGTATAAGCTCTGTTGCATAACGAAAAAATCGCTTTGCTCATTTGATGAAACTTTTGCGCTTTCATAGCATTCAGTCATACATATTGGCGTGAAATTTTATAAAAATCGGCTCAGTTACTTTTTGATTTGTACGCGAGCGAAGCCAAAGGCAAAAGCTATACAAAGTTAAAGGTAAAATATAACATATAAAACTTAACTATATTATAGTACTTCATATACTTACGTAAAGTGAAACCGGTGAACTAAGTAAACTGCAAAGTCATGTAAGAAAAATGACTTAGTTACGTCAACACTTTTTTGCACGGCGTTAAAAGATACCCAATGCCCTATTCAAAATAATCGAGCCGTAAACGTCTGATAATAGTACCCATTGGAGGTTCTGAATAGTGACAAATATAAATTCTTAAATTTTCCATTGAAATGAAACATGAATAGATCATAGAATAGAATAGTAAAAGGAAAACTAAAATATAGTTTGCCTTAACTGAAATGCTATAAAAATGTATATCGTAGGTATGTGCGTTTTTTATTGCTGTCTTCAAATAGAAGTTTTGGACGTCCGTACTTACGTGAAAAGCCTTCCAAGTTCAGACCTTGTTTCAATCATCAATAATTGTAATTAATCGTGCTGAGCACTTGCTTTATTTTATTATCCATCCACTTCCTCCTGTTTTCAATCTCCTTCATCCAAAAGAAAACTGGATACTTACATTTCATTCCTTTAAGGAAATCCCTAAAGACACAAGAACCTTGTTCCCGGAGGACTTTCACAGATATTCGAGATGAAATTCCGAAATTAAAGTCCGACAGCTGCACGAGAGGCGCAGATATTCGAAAATTTCAGCAAGATTAATATTTTTTCACGTAGGCGCTACTGTGCAAAATTTGTATTAATTAAATGACTTTAGTAGCAGAGTTTTCTTCCCATCCTTACAAAGGATTTGTATTTTTATCTTTATTAGGTAAAATTGAAAAATGTCTAGTTGTCTGGGGAATCATTGCTACAGTAACGATCACCAGCACCTCTGATTAGTTATCAACTCATCACTCTTCCACTATAGGCCAAAATCCATTGTTGCAGCTAGATTCGTATCATTTCAGCCAATCACAACAATTGAGACTGTAACAATGATTGATGCAGGTTTTACATAATACTAATATTTTTTAGCCAGTTGGCTCTAACTGCACTGTGACGGTGATATAAATGATGATGCAGTCTCAAATGGACGCAGGCTCAAAAAGATGATTCGGCTCCATGACATTTTCTTCAAATGTTTCATTGTAACAGAGCAACCCTTTGTATTTCCGGGATAAAGCTCCTTCCTGCTATGTTGATCTAGGTCTATTCACCTGCTGCGTTCCCTAAAAACTACGATTTTAAACACGTAAAGCTCTTGTAGAGAGAGAGTAGACGACTATTCATTTGCTCGCAACATAATTAATCAAATTTGTATGTGATATTATTACTTAATAGCGGTCCGCCCCGGCTTCGCACGGGTGCAATTCAGATTTGTAATTTTATCGTGAAAAAAAAAACAAAGTAAACAATTTACAGATGAGGTATTTACATAATTTCACATGTATACATAATTACATAGGTGGTAATGTTACATAATTTCTTTTATATTATAAGCACGGTGGCACGCGATTGCGACACGTATAATATTCTCTCTGACTTGCAAGACGATTTTCATTTCCAAATGAAGATTCTCCAATACGACGTATTGTCACAGTCCTCGCCTGGGAACTATGTTTAGAAAGTTGAGACCTTGATCTTTTAGGCTTTTCGCAGCCTGTCCACAGCAGTTAGATATTAAAATGTTAAAAAAAATGTTGGGAAGTTTTCTTGTATTTATTATGTTTGTCTTGACAAATAAGTATGAAATAAAAGTGTCTTGTCAAATATGACATAAAAGACAGTCTGAATTAATAGACGAATAGAGGTAACGTAAAAAGTTAAATTAGGTGAATTTTTCCGACTTAATTCACATTATTGCAATTTTCGAAGGGATCTCTAATATATTTTAAAATAAAATGTAGCTTAAGTTACTCGCTGATAAAGTAGCTTTCTATAGGTGAAAGAATTTTTAAAATCGGTTAGTTACCGGCAAGTAGTCGGTCGGAGTAGTTTTTGAGTTTATCCATTACAAACAAACAAACAAACAAACAAACAAACAAACAAACAAACAAACAAACAAACTTTTCCTCTTTATAATATTAGTTTAGATTTAGACAAATTTGTAATAAACAATATATAATAGTACAATACATACTCGTACGACCTCCGTGGCGCAGTGTTGAGCGCTGTCGTCTTAACATGCGGAGATCCCGGGTTCGATCCCCGGCAGGGTCAGTTTGGGAATTTATAATTTCTGAATCTTCCCTGGTCTGGTCTGGTGGCTTCGGCCGTGGCTAGTTCCACCCTACCGGCAAAGACGTGCCGCCAAGCGATTAAGCGTACGATGCCGTGTAGAAACCGAAAAGCGGTATGGGTTTAATATAACTGGCATGCCCCTAACAGGTTATTAGATTGCATCATCACTTACCATCAGGTGAGATCACAGTCAAAGTCAACTTGTAGTGGATTAAAACATGCATGGCTGGCTCCTTATTAGACAATTTTGGAAAATCAAATGATCCTCACACACCACTGACATATCTGGTGTGATTGTTTTATTGAAAAGTGTTTTAATATTTACATTTTTTTTTGTCCTCAGGTAAACAACCTTTTGTCTCGCACCAATGAGATGCAGTAAGTGAAATATAAGTAGGTGAGCGGGTTTCGAATAAAGTGGATCATGCATAATAAGATCTCGGATCTGTATGTGGATATTTATTGGAGATTTAGTGGATACCGCTGTTTTTCTCGGAATAACGTTAGATGCTAAACTCCAATGGGGCCATCATATAGATGACTTATCGAACAGACTTAGTTCTGCTGCATACGCGGTTAAAAAGATCCGCCAGTTGACAGATATAGAAACGGCTAGTTTATTTTGGTTACTTTCACAGCATTATGTCATATGGTATATTATTATGGGGTAATGCTGCTGTTATTAATTCTGTTTTTGTACTGCAGAAAGGGGCTGTTCGAGCCATATATAATATGGGACCACGAGAGTCACTAAGAGATAAATTTAAAGAAATTAATATTATGACAGTGCACAACCAATATACATTTGAAAATTTAGTATACGTGCATAAACACATTGATAAATTCAAGAAGAAATTGTCATAATGTCAATACTAGAAATAAAAATAAACTTGTAATGCCTGCTTCTAGGCTTTGTAAAACTAGCAATTCGTTTGTGGGAAGCAGTGTCCGCTTCTACAATAAGCTCCCAGAAGGCATGTTGAAGATGTCTCTGAATAAGTTCAAAGTTAATGTAAAACGTAAACTCATTGAAAAATCTTATTACCATGTGAAGGATTACTTGAATGACAAGGAAGCTTGGCAATAATTTGCTCTAATGGCTCTGATAGTTCCTTAGTTAAGATTATTTGTGAGATGGTGATAATGAAAAAAAAAACCCCGGCTGAGTTTGTTGTGGGCTCTTCTCAGACCAGGGCGCGTTTGGAATCCTCGTAGCTTTAGTTTTAAGAAACCGTAACCGATTATCACCATCGTGTTTTTTTAAGTAAGTAATTTTTAACGTCAATAAGTGTACCTACAGTGTACCTATATTGAATAAATGATATTGAATTGAATTGAATTGAAATTGAATATGATCGAAAACAACTGTGAATGGCTTTACGTAAATATCTTTTTGATTTTTGGAGTGATAGGCTGATTGGATTCTTTTACTTTTTATTGGCTCTGCCTTGTAATAGTTTGCAGGTCAAATTGGTATGATATAGGTACCATAAATTAAAATCAAATTAACTAGTTTCATTTCGATGAGGTATATTTTTGAAGATTGTTAAATCTGAGACCAAATGTAAAATCTTTTTTTTTTAAATGGTCAACCATCTATAAGTAATTAAGTGTTAGTTTCGTAGTAGATAAGTACATGTTATTTTACATTACACCACATTAAAATGTAAACCTTTATTTACTATACTGTTAGATTTATTAAACAAATAAAATAAAGTCACAACAATAGCCCAACGGGTGTTATTAATTGAGCCTGTAATTTTGTTATTTGTAATCCAATCCAATCCATAAGCATGCGTCGGACGTATGCTTATGGATTGAAAAATCGCAATTTTTTTTCAAGATTTTTCTTTAAAATCAACCAGCGACATAAATTTAGCATTGAACTGGGATGTATAGACATTAGGCTAAAAGCACATAAATGTTCATTAGAAAAACGCTGTTCAAGTGCGGATATCAGCGAATCTAAATAAGGAATGATAACTGACCGCTTCCAAAAATCGCATACACTCTCAGCTGGGTGATTTTTCTACAGTTTATGCTGTCTCCAAGATCCGGTTTAACAGGGAAGGATAATAGTTAATTTCCTCCGATTTTACGGTTAATTCCAACGATCATCTTAAGCCGGCTAATTCTCACAGTTACATTAGTGTCAGATACTTAATTAACTCTTTGAATATTAGCTACCACCCGACCGGCAAAGGTGTACTGTGAAACAATTTAGAGTTCCATTACAATTGCGTCTCCAAGGCACCTCCTCTTTACGTAGTACCTACCTATGTGAATGATCAGATGAATATTTACTGTACACCACATCTGACATCGAATAGAACAAAGTAAATTTTTAAGGAAATAGTAAAAAGGATAGTCGACATTACAGGAGACCGAAGAGCTGGCGGCAGCTACCTCGGACAAAGAATTAGTCTAGCTATTCAAAGGGGAAACGCTGCCAGTATCTTCGGAAACTTGCATAAAAGGGACTCTTTTAATAATATATTTTAGTTCGACAGCAATTCACATAACAAAAGTCGTAATATCCACGTCCCCTGTTAGTTTTATTTTTAAAAACCATTTTGAACAATTGATTGAACTAAAAATGTGCGTCGAACTTTGGCGACGTCACAATTCAGTACTAAGCTCGCGTTTTGACGTTTGAAAAAATTGCTGATTTGACTAGTGGTTATCAAATACCCAATGAATACCCAATCAAAATTTTAACATGACGTCATCGTCAGACTTGTAATACTGGAATTATACAGCACGATGCTGTCTTGGCATAAAATAGTCTGCCGCGCGCAAGGCCGAAAATTAATGTTACCATTTATAGCATGCTGCATTGTCGCATGTTGTAAAAAATATCCCATCAAAAACATAAATGTAAAATGAGAGCCAAAATCCAAAATTGTGATATGTATATATTATATGCATTGGTTGTTGACTTCAGCGACAAAAGAAGTGAGATCTAAATGGGTGCCAAAGTTCAATGGTCAGTCCTGCAATTTATTTATAACAACATAAAATATTTTATAACAACTTAAAATATCATTTCTTCTTATAACTTAGGATAATATGTTGAAGACTAAGGCTTTGGGTTGGCTAGTTTTCATATACGAATTATAGCCTTCGCAAGTTGTAAAGCTGTAAGTTCTTATTTTATTCTTCCGAAAATTTGGCTTGCTAGTAGAAACTGTACTTTTAGGTACCTACTTAATAATAATTCGTATATGGAAACTAGCCAAGCCAAAGCCTTAGTCTTCAACATATTATCCTAAGTTATAAGAAGAAATGATATTTTAAGTTGTTATAAAATATTTTATGTTGTTATAAATAAATTGCAGGACTGACCATTGAACTTTGGCACCCATTTAGATCTCACTTCTTTTGTCGCTGAAGTCAACAACCAATGCATATATTATATACAAATCACAATTTTGGATTTTGGCTCTCATTTTACATTTATGTTTTTGATGGGATATCATTTCTTTTTGTACAGAAATTATTGAACACAATCTCAAACTCAAAACATATTTATTCAAAATAGGTACCTACAAAGTACACCTTCTGAACGTCATGCTTACAGAGCATAAGACGTGATGGTGATAACTAACTACGGTATCTTAAAACTAAAGCTACGAGGGTTCCAAACGTGCCCTGGTCTGAGAAGAGCCCGCAACAAACTCAACTGTGTTTGTTTTATTATCACCATCTCACAAATATTTGAAATTATATATACAATATAACAGTTACATAATCAGCCGCTGTAACAATTCATACCCATGCCTTGCTATCATTCAAATAATCCTTTACACTGTAATAGGACTTTTCTATTAGTTCATTGATTTATTCATCTTCATATTAAATAGGTAATCACTGTCGTTACATTATCAAGAAAGCTGCCGGTGCAACAATATCATTTCGATGGTGAGCCCACCCATGGTAACAACAGGTCTTAGCATCCTGTTTACACTCAGGTGACAATTTATGCACCTCAACGTAACGTACCCAAATTGCAAACAATGGTCATCCATGGAATATAGCGCGAAGTCGGCGAGATCGAATCCATATTATAGTATAGCAAAAGTTTTTAGTGAAACATTGAAAACAAGCACGGTAAACAGTCGATATCACTAAAACCACTATAAACAATGATTAAAAATCACAATGACTGACAACTTGAACTGACGACTTCAAATACGTTTCTTCTTCTTTTCTGTCAATGACGTTTCGTTGCACAAAATGCGTGAATACGAAGGTAAGGTTTTAATGCAACTATATTATTATTCATTATTATTTACATTAAAATAATAATTATGTGTCATTTTCAATAGTTAACAACACAAAATAACGAATTTAAACAAAGACCTGCAGTATGATTTATGTAATAGGAGTTTTTTTTTTACTTAACAACTCTTGTTTTATTTAGTTGTGCATGCACTATGCGTAGAATGTAATGCAAGTTGCCGCAGGAAGTGGACGAGGGAGTTACTACCACCGCTTAAAGCAGTATTATTTCAAAGTAACGGTTGAATGTCACGTACTTTGACGTCCTTAAAATAATGATTATAACACTACAACATGAACGTCAACAATATTAAAATAATACGGCTATAAGCGATGGTAGTATGCCCCGTGTCAGAGTTTTGATCTATCCGTAGGTAGATCATAAAAATGACGATTTTTGGACGTTTATATCTAAATAACCATTTGAGGTGTGCTTATGAAATTTGGAGCACATACGTATCTTGCGGGTCTCAATATATGAGCCAAATTTGACATGTTTAAGTGTAATAGTTTTTGAGTTATGTGGGGGTCAAAAGTGGCTCCAAATGGTTCGTGTAATATTACACACGGTGCTGCCAGTTCTTTCTTTTTTGGACTTTGGCTGGACACGCTTCCGCGTGTCTTGATCCAGCAATTTTTTCTGATTCCGCCCGACGATCTTATGTCGATACATAGTTGTTTAATGTTTTTAATATCTTTATCATCTGTAGACTTTCTTCCATTTCCATTGGCTCGACAAGAAATCGTATTGCATGTAAGGTAATAAAAACTCTGGCACCGAAGCCCGTGTTCGGAAGTCATTCCTTCTGCGGTTGGATTGAATGCGGCGCGCTCACATTTTGCGGTCACAGTGGCAAGTTTCTGAACTTGGCACAAGAATTTTATTAGCCTGTCTATACACTTGAGTCAGGTCAGTGTACGTTTAAATTTCTTTTTTCTATTATTTGAAGAATTAAATGCGTCAGAAATGTTGTGAAATATTGATTAATCCATAATATTATCTATTATTACAATTAATGCGAAAAGGTATCTGTCTATTTCATCTTAATCATCATCACTGATCCGTTGGCGTACATAGCATTTGTACAGAGTTATGTTACATCCCTGGGAATGTCATGTTTATCACACACACCCAGATTTATATTTTATCCCAGATATTCAAATAAATCTTGATAAGATTTTTCAAAACTCAAAATACACGCAGACAAAGTCGCAGTCATCATCTAGTTAGTACCTTTCTAGTACCTAGTACCTACTGACTATAAATGGGAATGTGAGTCTGTCTGGTTATAACCTTTTCATGGTATATCTATTTCTTCCCTCTTATCAAGACAGGATAGTGCAAACACGAAAACTCAAATTATATTTATTCAAAATTGGTACCGACAAAGAACACCTTCTAAATGTCACGTCAAAAAAATATAAGACGTGATGGTAATAACTATATCCACGGTATCTTAAAACTAAAGCTAGAGGATTCCAAACGCGCCCTGGTCTGAGAAGAGCCCACAACAAACTCAGCCGGTTTTATTTTATTATCATCATCTTACAAATATCGTAGATTTATAATTATAATCATAGGTGCTTCGTTTCTAGATCTTTCAAACACCACTGTTTGTCTATAATGTACGCAAATCTTTATATGTAGAAGATGCTATTGAACGAACGCGGAAGCCTACCGCCGCTTAAGGAACGGTCCATCTCTTTCATGGTTTATACAATCTACTGAGATAATAAGGCATTATACAGAACGCCATTATATCGGACAGTCCGACTCTAGCTATAACTTTTTACATTTGTTACCAAGAACGTCTTACATTGAATATGTATGTAAACAGGAGTGTCTGTACTTTATGCGTCTGCAAATTTTTCCTGCCTACCTACTATGAGTTAGCCATCTTAGATGTAAATTTATTCTCCTGTGCATTTTACGATTTCTGGATATGTGAAAAAATCATCGTAGGTAAGTAGTATATACATATATAAGGAAGTTAAACAACAAAACAGTTTAGTAGACTTTACAAGTTTACCAGTAATAGTCGACCAACGTATAAAATGCCAATGCAAATTGACGAGCAATTACGGAACCCTACTCTTTGCGTGGCCCGACACGCACATGGCCGGTTTTCTTTATCGTTAAATTAAAATATAAAACGCACAATACGTCTACTTTGGCGTACGACACTAGAAACTTTACCTTGCACCAAACAGGAATACCTAGTAACTAGTAGGTAAGCCATTTCAGGGGACATTTCTCGATTTGATTTGCCAATAGTATGGAACTTCTCACAGTTGCACAATTCTATTCCATACAAATTAAGTACAAATAAGTTCTTCAAAACATGTCAATTGAAGATAAAATCAGGCAGTATAAAAAATTCACCGTCCCCGCAATGTAAGTTGAGCCTAAGCATTGTATGAATAGCTATTATATACCATCATGGCGTAATATGAATACGCACTAATAGCGACTAATAGAGCTGCATTATAAGATCCGACGCATACGATGAAGAAAATTGACAACGATCTTTGTCGCCTTTTGTCAGGGTCACGACCCTGAAAAGCAACGAATTATTGTACTCGTTTAACAATTATACAGTGATTGAATCGCAAACAACCACTAAAATATCTACAACGTACATAACACCATAATTTGGATATTCTTGATACCCTTGTTAGTAAAACCAAGCTACAGTTTCTGTGCCAGAGCCATTATTTTGATGTTTTAAATGGCCTCAAAAGGCTTTCCGCTAGGAGCATTAAAACTTCGCTGACAATTTTACGAACAAAATACTCGTAGTATGTGATGACAGGCGTGTGAGGTAGGTAATAAACACATCCGCCACTAGAGCCCATTAACGTCCCACTGCTGGGCACAGGCCTCCACTTTCATAGGAGAGAGGGAATTACAGCTTAGACCCACCGCGCTGCTCCAATGCGGGTTGTCGGGCAAAGGCGTGAAGGCCAAAGTTGCGTAGACTGCCCTATTAAACTTTTAGGCTGGGAAGTTTGATGAAGTATTTTTGACTAACTGTATGTTTGCTTGCAACGTTTTCTATCAAACCACAGCGTCGGGGAGATCACTTTCATTATTATTTACGGCGTTGCGATGACTATAAAATACCCAATGTCTGATCGCGGCGCGATAGAGACAGGAATGAACTGTCGCCGAGTGGCGCCTTTCTACTTTGTTACTAGATGAATATTTTATTTATTACAGACTAGGTGATGCCCGCGACATCGCCCGCGTAGTGTTTTTTATTTCCGCAGGAATCCCTTTATGTTCCGGGATAAAAAGTATCCTCCTTGTGATATACAAACATACTCACATTCGCATTTGCAAAAATATTACAGACTGTTGCCCGCGAAAATGAAAACATGTTTTTTTTAATGTTAGATGTTTCATCTCTATGTGCCGATTTCTATGAAAATAGATTATAATGCAGCGGCAGGGACGAAAAAGTTACATCAAACTGATGGACAGACAAACAGGCACCTTTTTGCTTTTGTAAGATTTTGCCCGCCCCGGCAATGTACGAGTGGCCGGCATATTTTTTTGCCGGTGGAAGGCTTCAGCCGTAGCTAGTAAAGTACCCGGCAAAGCTGTAAAGTACCGCCTAACTAAATATTTAGCATTTCGGTTCGATCAGCAGATGTATTATTACCAATTCTGTGGTTCGATGCCGCATAGGTTGAATGGGGTAATTAGAAGTACGGGTTTAGTATAAAATATGTTTTACCCCTACAAGATAAGCCCCCTACCATCGTATGGTGGTCCATCCCCTGATACCATGGATGGTGATCGGGTGAGATCGCAGTTATCTCGCCTGGAATCAGTACATATTTTGTTTTCCTTCTACAAAACTTTAGGAAGAAAAACCACGCTTACAAATATCCACATGATTTTAAAAGAAGTAGGTATGGATTCAAATCTCTGTCACAACCGCTCGCCGTAAACAAGAGTCGCGTCTACCGCATTGTTTAGTCCCGTGGGAGCATTAGGGTGCCTTCCCACCAGAAACGTGATGCGTTGCTAAGCTACGGATGTGTGTCTAACCCACCGATAGGAGTACTTGATTTTTATAGCTCAAATCGGTAGATGCTAGGCGATTATCACACGATAGGCGCCCTTGCCGCCTTTCCATGGTGTGCACCGCTATACAATCCGCTTCACCATTGCCGCTCACAGTCTTCACACCGCAACGGTGCGCAGCGCCGTGTGCTAATCGCCTCAGATCAAGCGCTCGTATTTGGTGGGTTTGACACACATCCGTAGGCCGTAGCTTAGCAACGTAGCACATCTCTGGTGGAAAGGCAACCTTACCAGCAGCCGGGCGTTAGGAATGGAAGCCGTACAATTAATTGAGAGACAGCTATCGGGATCTTGACCGCTGCGAATAGCCAATTTACAACGTTAGGCCGGAGAACGCGGGTGTATGTTGTTTTAAATTAAAGCTAAATGTTTCCTCTGTCAAAAATAAATTTATAAATAGATTTAGCGCGCGGCTATGCTCACGTTTAATTTAATTGGTGCATTTCCAATCTCCTTATCTTACCACCTTAGAGGTTGAATTTTCAAAAATCCTTTATTATAGCAGATGTCTACGTCATAATAGATGCAAAATTTTAGCCCGATCAGTGGTTCAAGCTGTGATCAATCAGTTACCCTTTCCTTCTCCCGGTGATTTTCCGACTTTTTCAATTTCCGGAAAAAAAAAATATTTACCTAATTTATTTAAGCACGATTCCGATCGAACCTACCCTCGACGCGATACGCATGTGAATCGATTTCCAAATAGGTTAAATTCTTTCAGACCTTTTTTGCCAACCCTGATTATTTTATTATTGTTACACACTCTTACTGGAGTGGAAAAAATCTAAAAGCACTTTCGAAATCACAATTTATTTTTTTATATCAATTTCTTTTCTTTTCCCTTTTTCCAAATGCCTACCACAGTCATCTAATATTCAATAAGGGATATTCAATATTCATCCAATAAAAGATATATCTAGTGTATTTTATCTCTTACCAACCTTTTCCTATATTAGGTACATATTACAAATCAGCTAACTATCTTTTTTTATTTTCCTGTGGTACAGTTAGGAAGGTGAATGAAACTCACGGCGTTATAAGTAAAATATAGGCTGTTCTAAGTCCTTGTTAAATTTTCTTACAACCTTCCACCGTTGAATAGGGATCATGATTCATGACAGCTCAATCAAATAAGCAACTCTATATCAAACTTAAAAACGCGCTTCTAGTAGGTATGGAAGTTTGTATTCAACACGCTTTTTTCTTTAACGATAGTTTATAAAATGATTTTTAATTTTAAAACTAACAGAACATGTGAGTTTTAGGTCTTTTGGAAGATTCTCTATTTAATAATAATCAGTAAGAAAATATTTATTTTATTGTCTATTGTCTGGATTTTTCGACCCATGCTCAGCCCACTACTGAGCGTGAGTCTTCTCACAAAATGAGAAGGGTCGAGTGTAAGGTCTATAAGCTTTAATGCTTGTTTGACCTATTAGTTCCAAGAAAACATAAATAGACTGACATTCGATTTAAAATAACAACTCAATTAACAATAAATTCATTTACAATATGATTTCTAGATAAGTACTTTCTATTATTTAGTTCAACTAATGCTAGCAGTCCACGTACTCTGTCAAATGCCAATAAGTGTCGATAAAACTGCTCCATATACTGTCCAGTTAATAAATTTTATTTTAATTGAACACTTATCAGACGTTTAGACGTATTGTCCCTGTTTCGTATTTATTAGATTAATGTTCTAATGCTGAATTGATACGATCTTTAGCGTGCATTTAAATGTGACTTGTCTTTAATCGCACAGTTCTGCGGTGCTAATATATGTCACTGGAGTGACATTGAAATTAATTAACGTTTGTAGCGTTGCAACCAATGACAAAGGAATGGATTATCTTTTGTCATTGGTAAATGTCATTCGACGACCTCCGTGGCGTAGTGTGTAGTGCTGTTGCCTTAACGTGCGGAGGTCCCGGGTTCGATCCCCGGCAGGGTCAATTTGGGAATTTATAATTTCTGAATTTTCCCTGTGGTGTGGATAAAAAAAAAAAAATTGGGCTCAATTGGCAATTATGTTAACATAATATCTGAAAATGATTTAAAACTACTCAAACCAAGAACACGATCATAACATAAACGATGTTACCTTTTAAGCCGGAACATAATTTCTTGAAGTGATATCCACTTTCAACAATCTTATACCATGAATTGTATCCAGCAACTCTGGTACTTCTATAAATCTACTTATTTTTCACTAGATGATGCCCACGACTTCGTCCGCGTGGATTAAGATTTTTTTAATTCCCGCGGGAACTCTTTAATTTTCCGGAAAAAAATGTAGTGTATGTCCTTCCATCGGTTGACCAGATGAGCCGTGAAATCGTAACAGACAGACAGACAGAGAGGCGGACAGACAAATAGACAGACACACTTTCGCATTTATAATATTAGTATGGATTTGACCACGTAGCCGTAGAGCAAGAGTGAAGTCTCTTCATCAATGATGAGATGAGTTTATACTATGATTCATGCCTTTATGATACCCTTTTGCTCACTGTTGATTAAATTGAAAGAATAAAAGTTTAGGTAGGATGTCTATGCTTTTATTAAATTTTTAAAGTTTTTGTAATATTTAATAAAAGTTACAGTCCGATAAATCAACAAAAAAGTGACATAATTGTTAAATTGTATCTACCACAGTTCTGTATAGTCGTACGATTACATTTACGTCACTTTTAATTAATTTAAAATTATGTACAAATTTGTAATACACTTTTTTTACGGACTGTAACTTTTATTAAATAGGGGCTTTAAAATTACGTTCCAAGCAGAGAATTCACTTTATAGTCTCGGTTACCTGGGTTTGTATTAAGTACCTATTCGAATTGTTTAAGATGTAGTTTCCCTATACTACCTACATAGATCTTAAACAATTCGAATAGGTTAGAAAGTGATAAAACAAGCCCATGATAACTGTCCACATAGAAATAGTACCTCGCACCATTTCACACAATCCGGAATGAATTATGATCAGCAAGGCCATAGAAACGCTTAGAAAATGTAAATAGGGATCCGGTTCCTAACTTAGAGCCTAGATCTCCCATTTCACATCTCACTTTAATTTCAAATGTCAAAAAGGGAGGCAAGATATATATAGTCTAATCCGTGGCGATGCTGAAGTGAAAAATTGCTTTGCCATTTATATGAGCGTTAACTTAGTACAATAAATTATTGGAACTACATAGTTTCCTAGGGTTAAGTGGCATTGGAGGTTGATGAATTGGTCGGGATTGGAAGATTGTGTGATCCAGTATGAAATAGAAAGGAAGATAAAGAATGAAAGCGGTAAATATCAAGTTCCATGGTGCTTACCGTAACTAAAGATAATACAAACGCGATTGCAAATTTAGAGAAACATACCTTTGTCTACTGAGTACCTAGGTTCGGAACTTTACTTTGCTTGGCGGTAGAACACTCCTAGATGAGTTTATCTACTTCAAAGGCAATGTTCGGAAACACCCACCACACAATAATAGATCGATTCCTAAACAAATGTATTCAGAGCCTAAGTATAATAATAAATCAAATTATAGCAACCACAAAAAACAGCACAATAAGTAAAGGCTTATTATGTTAGATATGATGTTAACTTACCTATTAGTATCTGCTATAGGAAAGTTGCTTATCAGATAGATACGTATGTCTACTTCGAACAAAAGTCGATAATCCACTAAGTTAAAGTTTACGATGCGTAGTTACCACGGATAGTCTCATGATATACACGTATATGGAGGTGATATATGAGGTTCCTTTATGGCTGTTTCTAACCCTCCGGCACCCCATTTTAGTCTTTTGATGTACTCGATTACGGAGCGGATGCTAACTGTTTACATTGTGATGTGTGTACATCGAGATAGCTTCAACGTTGGGAATTATTTGGCAGAGTTAATTACTTATTCGTCTTTGGTATCGCTCAAATCTTAGATACGTAAATTTAAATATTTTAATGTTATTTTTATGTCTAATGCCTTAATACAGATTGAAGTCTTATGACAGTAAATCAGCCACTTTATTTTAAAAATCTCAGCTCTATGAAATTGACTAGGTATTTTCGATAAAAATATTACAAGTTAAAACCGAATTATTATAAACCACTACATAATATATTATGCTTAGCGAATCACATGTAAATAATATTATTGTCAGTTGGTTTTATAATGATGAAAAATTATTTGAAAGAGGCACAAATATTCACGAGTACATAATGCGCGGGAAATCGGACAGCTGTCACCTGTCAAACGCTCATGCTGCAGGGCGACCGCGTAACTTTTGCATCGCAATCACCTCTGATTGGTTATCACTCTTCCACTATTGGATGAAATCCATTGACGCAGCAAGAACACCATAAATTCAGACAATCGGAGGTGATTGCGATGTATCAATGATTGATGCAAAAGATACGCGGTCGCCCTGCCGCGCATTGGACCGTCACCTTTCAGGCACATAATAAATGCTGAACAAACATTACGTAGGCACTTTACATACACTACTAATTAGTTGAGAGTGTTACGACTAATTAAGTAGGTCCGATATAAAAAAAATTCATAAAAATATGTTTCCCTTTATCGTAGACCTTTAAGTCCAGTAGCATAGGCGGTTTAAGTTACATCGACAATTATTTATGTTTGGCCGTCAAGCAAAATGAGTTTTAAGTTTCTACACACGTCAGAGTTTGCCAGCTTCGGACCAAAATTTAACTTGTGCGATACTAGCGTAGCGTAACTGTTACTAACTGGGATGCAACCGGGCCTCAGAAAGAATTTAACTTTAACTAAGTCAATCTTTTACTGTCTAATTTATACATAGACCAGTGACTTTATCATAACAGTCACTGCTCCGCAAATATTGTTTTGGTTCTTATCGGTTTTTTGACACGTTACAGCCACAGATTATAATTTTGACAGGACAGGTACCTAGAGAATAGGTGTTAAGGTCTGGATACAGTAAATACTGCAATATCACGAATAACTCTACCAGCAAAGTGTTTCAATTACATTTTTTTGCGTTCCGGTATTGTGCTGCGATGTAACCGATTATGGGTTTTTTCCAGGTTAGCGTAGTTCCATCTTAACTTTTTTTTCAATTTCAAATCTACCAATAAATAAAATAGATAATAAGTAGAAGATCGCATTTAAACTCGACTCAAAGATAACGAGAATTATGGCTAATATTGTCATCGAATGAAGTTATAAAAACGTGCACTCTTTTTCAAATGTTATGCACTTTGCGCTTAGACTAGTCAATGTAAAAAATACTGAAACATAAGGTTGAAGTACTACATCTAAACATATTATTTAAGTATCTCAAATAAAGAAACGTCTAAAAAATCTCTGGTTTATTTTAGCACAACATCTAAACAACGCATAACGGCGTATGTCAACAGTTTGAAGAACAATGCCCGTCATACGATGCTTCCCCCGTAACATTTTTATGACAAAACTTAATGACGAGAGTCGCTCTTCAGAACCACAAGGGAGGTAAGCACCCACCCTTCTGTTTGACTCGAAAGGCATCCGCGTATAGCGCTCTAACTGCACGCTGCTGTATAGCTACGTAGGTAAGTGACAATTGTATAATTAGCCTCCGCTGAGTTGTAGACACTAGAGATGCAGATTTGTGTGAAAACCGCCACAACCAGCTTTTAAGAAAATAATGAGACTAATTAACATGTGACATTAGAGACAAACACGGCACGGCCGACCAGATCTACGTCGTAGTCGTAGATCCCGTAGTCAAACCTGTGGTCGAACAGTCGACTACAGTGGGCATTCGAAACTTACGCCTCGCCGTAGTTTTTGTAGTTTTTTATTAAGATGACTGATATAGCTGAATATTTGACTGAATTTCAAAAAGCGAGACTGCTTCTTATTTTCCACGACCGTGTTGAGGCATCACAGCATCGCCTCTAGTATGTTGCAGCTTTTTGCCCGCGCTACTCGTTTTCACTAGAGGCGAGGTTTTTTCTACCTCAATTTTTCATGTAGGTACTTACCTTATTTTTTGCATTTATTATTAACAGTAACTATTTTGTATAGAATAAAATAACTGTATTTTTTATTATTAAAATACTGTAGGTACCAGAGATTTCTCTTGCACGTAATTACGGGGACCTAATTAAACTAAATTCAGGATTTAAACTAAGATCCCTCCTTGCAGAGTACCTTCCTTCGCTGTAAAAGTCATATCAAAATTTGTTCAGCTATTTTAATTAAGAAACTTAATGTACCAAACATTAGTTTTTACATCGAGCTAACAAAAATGTTGAAATGCATTTTAATTTACATTCATACAAACACGACATCAGTGTTATTTATTTGCATGCAAGGTAGATGAACTGACGCCTTGTCTAGACTAGACGTGAATGATTACTACTGTCCTGCTTTTTTATTTTTTATATAATTTGCAATGCAAGGCAAAGCAATCTGCCGCTTTTTGTCACATTGAGCAATTTAAAAGCAATAGGGACACAGCAAATGACTGAATGGACATGCAAATCCGACACTCCAAGGACGAGTATGTACTTTAAACTTTAAATCATCGTCGTGCCCAAGGTTGTCAAGATTCCTAATAGCCCTTTTCCCTTGCAACCAACCATCCTTCAAAGTACAATTAAGTTTCCTCTTTTAGGTACTTGTAATTTGAAGGGAGTTTGTCAATTATCCTTGAGGATCTTGAAACTACATCCCTTTGACATAATTCGGCCCTTGCTGTTGTCCCATCGGTGCTTCCTACACTTTGAATTCAATTTGAAGACGTTGCAGGGTTAAGCGAGATTCTCCAAATGTAAATTAGCATATTTTATGAATAAGACTGAAACTCGAGGTGAATAGTGGTTTGAGCACTCGAGACGATGTTGTGGCCTGAAGCCACCATCTACAGGGGTATTTATTATGTTAATTAACGTCTGAGTTTCACTATTTGCCAGATTTACACGAATTTTAGATCTCAATAGTTCTCTGAAGTGTAAAATAGTCCTTCAACCCTTGTCATAAGTATTAAAACAATTGTGTTGCAGATCGTTCAATACAAACATCGTTTTACAATTCAGTGAGTTGAATGGATTCATGTCTAAAGAACAGAGAATTTTGGTATAGACGGTTTCAGTAGACTTCTATATACTTAACATTGGTTTTGACGCTATAGGCTTATATAATCTACTGGTGTAGACCGTTACACAAGTATTTCCAAGACCACTGCTTTCCATACTTGCTCAGCTACTACTGTTATGATAAGTTTATTTTAATAGTATGTGTGTAGTTCATCCCTATCACAACGTTAAAGACTTTTGCGAACACAAAATATAGATACCCATGACAATACCAAAACCCAAAGAGAGCTCTAAACGATTTTACAAGAAATAACTGGTCATATTATATTAAGTATTCCCATTAAAAGATTGCCACCACTAAAACACGTCTATACAGAGAAAAATTGAGACATTCGCGAAAATGACGGCTCTATATCAAAAGGACCGAAAACTACATGCATTAAAACGTTCCACACGAGCGGTGTTTCACCCCGCTTTAACACAAAGACGTAAGATGGAGCTACTCCATTCGAATTTGTAGGCGAAGAAAAATAGTAGGCACCTGCAACTAAATGCATTGAGGGTGCGGTAGGGTCCCCATTATTTCGAGGGTTTGTCTGCAGGAACTCCCAGCAATTGTGCTGTTAGAATCTAAACCACCACCACCATCACCACTACAGCCCATTAACGTCCCACTGCTGAGCACGGGCCTCCACTCTCATAGGAGAGTGGGAATTAGAGCTTAGACCCACCACGCTGCTCCAATGCGGGTTGGCGGGCTTTAACGACTATTATCATGTTAGTGATAATAACCGGGACCGACGGCTTAACGTGCTCTCCGAGGCACGGGGGTGAAACACCGCCAACTTCCTAACTCCGGGCTAGTACTGAGAATTTTCTGGTCAGAAACACCCAACACTTAACTATGGCCCGACCCGGGAATCGAACCCGGGACCTCGTCGGCCGCAGTCAAACATGCTAACCACTAGACCAACGAGGCAGGCGGGTAGAATCTAAACACTTGACTCGAATTTAAATTAATTAATTTCCTTTATTACTGCAGGATCTATGCGCAAAGCAGACAAATCTCTTATCTCATGTTTTTAAACTACACAGTTTAGTTTACACGTTGAATTCTGCCAACTGCTATAGATGATAATATTCTATGTGCCTCACACGCAGATTCTTTAAACCATCTTTAAACAGCTAATTATTCATCTTTAAAACTACAAAAATGAATTGTAGTATTAGAACATCATGCACGTTCACTAACGTTTATTTTGGAGTACGCTTCATATCGGTAGAGGTAGACGGATCTTTTTATAGTGATATGAGCTACTACAGCTTATAAAGATTTTGTCCTTTCTTATCTAATTCAGTACCAAAAGTTATTTCGTATGTCCTGAAAACCGACTGAACCAAATGTCTGGTAACCCTTAGTGATGCTGCTTGGTACAGAGTGCGGAGTCGTTTGAAGTGCGCTCATTTTGTTCGTCTGAGAGCTGACATGTCGTATCATTACGCACATGTGTCGAGGGCGCGAATTTCGGAGCTCGGAAATGTTCGTTTTTATGTCTATTTTGACAGCTTTGTTGGGATTTTCGAGTGTTTTTCTATCCCGCGGTGTTTGGCTGAATGGGAGTTTTGGTAGGTACATAGGGTAGGTGAGGTAGTGATGTGATGAAAATGAATCTACGAGGATGTTAAAATGATTGTATTTGTCCTATATTATGGAGACACGTAAGAATCATGAGGACACTTTGTGAAATGACTGAAAAATGGTCTCGTTATAAAGTAATCTGTATGAAGCCGATTTAAGGAATGTAGTTAAATATTTGTTGTAATTGTATTTGTACAACAACAGTAATTAAAAATTTTCAGCATTTGAAATTACACATTTAGTTTGTTTAAAAAAAAATGTAGGTAATGTTTACGAGTTCTGCTTTCGGCAAAATTAATTTTGTAATATAAAATGAAACTTTTGTAGTCGAAATCGATTTTAATAACAGCCAGCATCATGACGAAGGAACAGTTAACATTTTCACTGGATTTGCTCGCAATAATGTCCTTAAAAGGAATAATTGCAGCCATTCCGTTTCGGTTATTAGATTTTCCGGAGCCGACTCGGAATCCATTTTGGAGTTGATATTTGTAATAAATTTTTATTTGCTCTTTAACTCCGCTTCGTGGTTTTATTGAGGTGCTTCCAGCGTTTGTGTTGGTCAAACTTTTTTTTGGATCGTAACGTTTTTCAAGATAATTACAAGCCAGAGTTAAATGGGCTTTAAGCTATCCTACTAATGTGATCCTATATAAAACTTAAGTATGTTTCTTACTTTAGCCAAAACGAATTTTTAAAACAAATTATGATTATCCAAAAAAAGTTAAATTACCATTTAAATTTTACTTTTAATAAACTGTTATATGGTTGAAGTATTCAAGCCACTCACAGAGAAAATTGGCGATCTTTAGAGATATTAAATTTTTTAATAAGCAGAAGAAATTTTTAAGCCCCTCTTGGCTACTTTAAGATTTTATTAATAGCAGGATCCAGGTGTAATTTTGTTAAATTGCCGGTTTTCCTTACAACATTTTCTTGATAAAAGTGGGTGCATCAATCAATTGAAATTTCTCTGTATTCGTGTGCTAATTTACAAGTTTGTGGGGTTGTTAGGCCGTAATATCTTTAATGAGCGCGATTTCCAGGCCTGTTATTAAATTTTCCCATCATAAACGCTAACTACCACTTTCTCTAAACATTATGTCAATTGTTTGATATTAAAGATCGTGACCGTAACAGTAATTTTGTGTCTACACCTAGTTGATAATAAATCAAACAAAATGCGCGTCATTTGCATTTCTTTTGTTTTTTGCTGGTTGAGGTCTTTCTAAATGACAACATTAGGTAAGTTAGGTAGGTTGTCTGTTTACACACTTTGTTATTCGTTTTCTTTCCGATATTTACTTATATCACAGAATAGGTAATAGCTTATATCTAAGAAGTCGACAGTTAGCTTTAAGATTGCTAGCTAATCTACCTACTTTTCACGCAGTATTAATTATACTCTGAGTTTAGGATTACCTGCTCGTAAATAACTTCATCGTCATTCAATTTAACAGTAGTGCGTATGCAGCTTTTTCTAATTCATGCCTTTTATTTGATTTCATGTAATATTTTCTTTTTGATATATGATGTTATATTATTCCTATTTGGTCTTGATCATCATTCATCCATTATTCATCCATCATCTACCATCATCTCCTTTTTTAGACATGGCTTTTTGATATTTACAATAAATGCTTAATTAGAATTTAATGGTTAACCATTATCTTTTCATATTACAATAGACATAACTACAGCTTTAGAGGAAAATTAAATTTAACTTCAAATTCATGTTTCTAAATAATAACGCGTTTGCTACCCATCTGCTTGGCAACAATCTCAAATTCCTTCAATACCATTTATAGTTTCTGCGGTACTCGCCTATTCAAAACTCAGTTTTGACATTGTAATATCCGTTGATTCCAAAACTTTGTTAACAATTACCCACACAAAACGGTTCTCTTAACAATACCTCTCTACATTCACACACATGTACAACTATATAGATAATCAATAGCGAGAGCACGAGCCTCTCCCTATCAGAACTAATTCACAACTTTCACAAGTTTGCACGGTTATTATCGCGTTAATGTCTATTGAGTACCTTAGTGCCTACCGAGTAAGGCACGCCGCGCCGGACGATTATTAAAAATCCTTATTATGCACTCCAACTACCGCTTTCCCTTAATTTTAATATCAATTACACCAGACTAAAGATTCGAGCACTACTTGAGGGAGGCTTGGCGAATTAAGTTGAAGAGTGTACAGTGGCGCACGGCATTACCTATCTTTAAAATGTAAATTAGCTGAAAATGTAATGCAGAATAGTAGATTATGTCGTTTTAGTAGATAATGTAGAATAACATCCCGAGAATGAAATAAATTCAGATGAAAAAATAATCATGACTAAGAAGGAATTATCTCATACTTTCAAAATTCGAATGTTTCTACTTATCCAGCGGCTTTTGCATGGAACATAATGAAATTAATACAATGATGTAAAAAAAGTGTGTGTGTGCAATTCACACACGGCAGAAGTGAAACTTCAGAAAAGTAGCCTACGAGAGGATGAGATAAGTATAACTTGTATTTTATCTCAATCTCTCGCAGGCTAAATCCTATTTATGAATATGTTTGTCTCTTTTTGGTGTCGCTTTTTCGTTTAATTTTTTCCTTTCGTTGAATTTTCAAATCACAACGATTCTAAAGAAGTTTCACTTCAATATTTACATGATATAAAATAATTGAACAGTGGTGACAATAACATTATGAATTCAGAATTATGAAGTGAAACTAGGTTTATATCGTGCAACACAAAAGATACTATGCTCAACATTAACAATTATGCGTTCGAGCGTACTATTAAATCAGCTGCAGAGTATTAATGCGATATTTATAGAACTAGCTTAATTAGAATGTTTTCCAAGCACAGCTGCTCTCTCACTTGAAAATATTAACGGCTCTATAAAACTGTTTCTAGTTATTAAAGCGTATTTAACGTTACATTTTACTAAATTGGATGATAACATTTTGTAATTACTCAGGCCTTTAGGTAATTAAGGTCAATCTTCTGATGTAGTTAATTTAACATCATGCATAATTTAAAGTTGTCTATAAAATTAATGATAAATAGTTATTAAAATTTTGCTTTACTTATCAAGTTATCTTGAATAGCTCTTAGAATTATTAGAAAGATAGTAACTACAGGATTTTCTCCTAAATCATGTCAATAGATTAAGCAATAGAGACGATGCCTATATAAAAATAAATTATTTCTTATTGATTATTAAATAGAGGGTTTTCCGAACAACCTAAAATTCATATTCTCGGTTAGTTTTAAATTTGGTAACCATTTGAATACAAGATTGAAGAAAAAATGTGCGTTGAAATTTGATGACGTCAAGTCTATGAATTTCATTCAAGCTGCCATACTAGAAGCACAGAATATGTGATAGTTATAACTAGAAGCGCATTTTTAAGTATGATAAAGTGTTACTGATTTGATTGAGTTGTCATCATCCCTATTTATTTCGGTAGAGTAGTCTGTAGTACCTCCTTAAATATAATTAATGCACGTAGATGAGAATGATAATGGAAATCCCATCCAATGTTTAATATGCAGTATAATATCGATGCAATGCATTAATTATTGGATTATCTCGGATATGACAGGGTGAACGTTAGCGAGAAAATCGATATCGTTTTACATTGAATCGAGAAATTAGATTACAGTAACCTAATACGGGTAGTATAATTTCACGGTGTTTTAAATGTAGGTATAGAAAGTTGCCTTTACCAAGTACGCGCGTACTTGGTAAAGGAATTTACAAATACCTATTAGGTACCCGTGAAAAGTATGTAATAGGGAGTTTTAAATAAAAGTCTTTGGTAAGCCTTTCAAACTTCCAAAAAAGGTTCGTTCATCCAGATTCCAGATACGCCTATTAAATCTGCGGATGTATTCGGCTCGCTTCTCTCGCTTCTAGGGGTAGGCTAGGCAAGACTACTGGCGTGTGGAGTCCGGATTTCAGATTCCGTTTTAGATTCCAGTTTTTACTAATTAAAACTAGTTCTAACAATGACTTTTAGTTAGAACTAAGTGAAACGCGTTCAATATAAGAACACATTTTAACTGGGACATGTATTTTGTCGATGTTAAAGTACAGTGCATAAATTGTTTTTAAATAGCAAGATTTTTAATGTGAGCATATTTTAATACTTGTTTATTGGACATATTTTAATATTAACATCATTTATTATTATCTTTAATGTTGTATTAAGCATTTCTTTACTGCGTTTTAATGGTTTCAAGGAATTTCATGAGCTCAATTGTGTCGTCGTTTTTAAAGCGCTTCGATCAGTATCAGTGGGGATACGTAATATGCTTAACGCTTGAAATGCCCCTCTTTTATTGCGATATTTAATTTTAGCACTCCTTTCATTATTTTTTGCACTCTGTAGGATCTTTTTTAACAACAACGATTTATTTTTATTTTGGCTAAAACCTTTAATTTCTGGTTCTAAAAATATCGAGTTAAAACTAAACTATGAAATATATTAAAATCTAAACTAAAATTAAATAAAAAATTAAACATTAAAAATATTATCATCCAAACTGCTGTGATGAGGCAATGTGCCCAGAACGCTTGCTACGTTAAATATTATGCTAATACCTAGTTTAATTTTTTAAGTATATTAAAGTATTAAAATATTAGAAGAGGCGACTACTATGTATAAGGCGATTTGATATTTATAAAATGGGTAAATAATGATTATTATAATTAGTACATACAGTCACTGATATACGGTCAAAACTATTGATCACTCATTACGGTCTCCCTCTCTCTTACTATTGTCTGAAATGTATCCTTTTGCAATATGCAATATTGCATAAATCCCAACAATGATTGATGATTGATGATTGATTCACAATCGACCTGCAGAATTAACTAAAACCAGTACAAGATCATCCATTGGTCTTACATAACTCCAATGTAATTCTAAACTTTTGGGCTACCGGATGGCTTGATAACTGAAAGACATTGTCTTAACGATTACCGTTGCACAACTCTGCATTTCAGTCGGAATGACCTCGATTGGTTTCCGAACAGCTGTACCGCTATTTTCACAAGCAACAAAGGGCTGTTGTACGGCGTCTATGGCACTTTTATTGGCACTTTCACGGTTCACGCCTGCATCGAGTCCAGTTTTAGTATCGCGAAGTTTAGCATACAAAACCACACGGAAGATTATTTAGAAACTTTTCTAATGACTGGTTTGGTTGGTGTAAATTAAGCGAAATGTTTTTGATATCTCTAAGAATTCTGTAACTGCTTTACACTCCCTTTATACACAGTAGTCTTTGACAGGGTGTAAGATTTTCACGCGCGACAACGGTACGCAACATCATAATATTACGAATTTTGTGAATGGATCCAGTGTCACGCTTCTCGATCGCTCACGACAATTATTAATGCTCTCTAGTAGGGCTAGCAGTTATATTTCTTATCTGTGGTATTTTTCACTACGAACTCTTACATGCCGACTATATTTTTCTCGTAATACCGGATTTTGTGCATGTTAGGGTAAACGAAAAAGATTCGCGCCGAATTGAGAACCTCCTCCTTTTTTGGAAGTCGGTTAAAACTTAGTCAACAACATATCTCTCTCTCTCTCTCTCTCGTCGCGAGATATCTTGTTGTGCGCATGCTAAGCCTGCAGGCTCTTTACATTTCTATACAAAGCGGTGCCCAAATGTCGCCACCGAAGTGTCGTTGTCGCACGTCGGCGTAGCGTAGTTAAGGCGTTGTCCAACGTGAGCGACAAACGCGACAAGCCGACTCGACACGACACGACGTGACAGCATCAAACTTAGCACACCACTTACGTGGACTACAATGTCAGCCACAGCCTTCCACCAGAACGACAGACATGAGCAGAGAAAATTCAAAAATAATAAATTCTCAAATTGACCTTGCCGGGAATTGAACCCGTCCCGCTTATAAGACAACAGCGTTCACCACTGCGCCATAGAGGTCATCAGACCTGACCTGCCTCAATACCTCACCTTAAGAGACATCCTTATAGCATAATAGACTAGTTTTCATCTATACACAGTTATCTACTAATAGCCTGTAATATTAATTCAGGTGCAACCAATACGTCAGCAGTAGAGTAGCGCAATGTAGGCAATCCTAAAAAGAACATAGTGTAAAAGAAAGCAAGAGCAGTAACTAGTTGAATAGGATTAAGGAAGCCGTATTTAGGTTGAGTTTGTTGTGTATTTAGCTCTCACGCGATATTGTTTGTTTGAAATTGAGAATTTTTATCAACCTTTTTCTATGAAATGTTGGAAAGAAGCAAGCGTTTGTGCTGTTATACGTAAGAAATAATAAGCGTATGCCCTGCTGCATAGGTACAGGAAAGCAAACAAACAAGTAAGAAGGTATCATGCCCACCATCACCTTACTTATATTTTACTTCTTTTTCAGATTTCTGTGGTGTGGTGAATATCGCGGGCTTTAAGGGCGAGATACACACCGTACCACATAGATTTACGTACTGTCGCGGATTAAGTATAGCGAATTAAACTTCTAGTTCCTTCATTACCGAATCACTTCATTTCTGATCTTTTTCCATAGCACGCTGATTGACTTAAGTCTTCATTAGCGTGATAATTTATACGTTTCAGGTATTCATTACTGGTAGGCCGCATTGATTTACGATTTAATTCAAGTAACTATTACGTATATAAAATCAAAAACATGAGAAAGGTGGTACCTAACAGTTGCATTTATATATACAGCATAATAAAACGTATTTTACTGTAGGTACTTATGCCTAATTACATTTAGGTGTCTAATAATAAACAACTAAAACATGAAATCACGAGTTTATAGGCCCAACTTTTCTAATTTTCCTAACTAATTGATCGGTCCGTGACCTGGCCTTCCATCGGAGTAAAAGGAAACTAGGCTATTTGCAAAGTAAACTAATTAAAGTAGCTACTTATAAGAAAACTCCCCAACTAATGAAAGTTTTTATTCTTGTAATAAAAAGTGTAGTCAGCCTTAGTTACTTATGTGTTGGTATGTGGAAAAAGAATCAAAAATGGGATAATAATATTAATTGTAGTTAACTTAGTTTTAATGAGTTATTATTTATTTTGTTTAATTTAAGGATTCTCGTGTATGTCTTGAAATATTTTTTTAGTGGAAAATGTTTAGCTCTCATTTCTTCTTTATCACCAAGTGTATATAAGTGTAAAAAAAATTGGTAAAACTTCAAAATTTAATGGATTTTCGGATCTAGGTTTGTTCCTATAATAGTTGAATAGGTAGATAGAACAAATAATTTTTTTTGTAAAACTAAAATCGATCAATACATCATCATTGAAGAACTGCGAAGATGCGTCATCTTTCAGTGCGAATTTTTGGACTCTTATGCTATAGTTCGCGCGCGAGTTGAATGCAGAGCTTAGGAATGTGTCACCTCAGGCCCCGACTGCATTCAACTCGCGCGTGTACAGTACAAATAAAATATAATCAAGAGGTTACTCGGAAGCACTTACTTGATATAAAAGTAATGATAGTTACTCGTAGGTACATTACATAATGACTTGGTTTCGCGTGGGACAGAACTTTATGCCGCAGCCCGCAACTAATAAGTGTAATTGAGTCGTCAAAGGCGGTTCGATTCCCGGTGAAGTAGATTTATGGTTCGCGTAATGAACGAGCGTGGGTTTGTAGACTTGTCTAGTGGGTACATAGGTGGGTACGTGGTATAAAGTTCCGAGAGCTAATGCACAGTTTGAATAGGTGGTTGATCAAACAACTAAATGTGTTTTCCTATGTTACCTGAGTATGGATAGTAAAATATAAATCATACTAATATTATAAATGCGAAAGTGTGTTTGTTTGTTGGTTTGTCCTTCAATCACGCCGCAACTTAGCAACGGATCGACGTGATTTTTGGCATGGGTATAGTTGCTACGCTACATAAGCTATATAAGCTACTTCTTATCCCGGAAAATTATGGAGTTCCCGCGGGAATCAAAAAAAACTTAAACTACGCGGACGAAGTCGCGGGAACCAGCTAGTCATTAAAATGTTCAATTTTGTATGGGTTCACGATTAAAATTGTTCAAAATTAAATGGGATCATAATTTTGGGACTTGAATTATAAGAAGAGCTCGCCAGATTTATTACACGTCGTGTAATAAATAAACTGCTATTGTATCAACTCATAATTTTGCATGAAATAGGTAGTGTGAAGTTCCAAGTTTTATAACGTACCTACGACTTTCATTTTATCCTAAAAATTTGAATCCTTTACCGTCCTTGGAACATACTATACTATAACAACATAAAAATTAATTCTAATTTTTCCCATATTTTTTTCTGTATATAACTATATGTATCTATACTTACACGTTTATTTACAGACATAACATCCAAAAACTAAAATTACGCGATAATATGTAACGATACCTACTTACCTAATTTAATTTAACCTAATTACTATAAAAATCATTTCTGCGTGGAATGGTGGCAAGAATACTAGCTGCAATTCCGCGCTGGACAGCCAGGCTGATCCTTTGCGCAAAAAATGAGCCAGTCCTTCTGTCACCAAAAGAGGCAATTAACCGCGGTGAAATATCTCGTACAATTTTTTTGGCACTACGACTCCATGGCCCTAGGGTCTCCACGGCAAACGGAAACGTACGATTCTAATTTTAACCTAAATATATTTAATATTTACCTATGCATACTTTGATCATGTTTTTATCTTTTAAGAAATCGTCATGTTAATCCTATCAGGCTATCATATCACTCAGAGACGGAACAGGAATCATATAACAAGGTAAAGCGCCTCCTCAAAATTACCCATCAGCTCTCGGGCTATAATACACGTCATACGTTACATTAGGTAGGAAGAAAGAACAATGAACTCTTGAACTTGCCTCGATTTTATTACGTTGTTTATTATGTAGGAACGAGTAGGTATAATAATATACTGACGTCATGGGGTTACGTAAGAGCGTAGCCTAGTTGCTACAGAGATTCTATAAATGATTGCTTTGGTACATTTAGGAAGTAGGTACCTACTTATTTAAGAATGATTTATCACAATTTTTTTTTTCAGGGCTGGATAGAGGTATACTCTAGACTCTAGAGGTCATTATAATGGAGACTTGTTGTGGTTGTAGCGAGATCTTACCGCAATGCCCTAAACCTAAACTGTGACTGTAGAAATATTTTGGAGATTTCGAATGTTGAATCTAGCACTAAGATTTCAAGATATTCCTATAGGATTTTTATTAAGTCAGTACAAATTGACACAGACCGGAAGAACATTGTATCGCACTTACGAGTAAGTCATCATCATCATCATCATCTCAGCCTGCGGACGTCCACTGCTGAACATAGGCCTTTCCCAAAGAACGCCACCATACCCGGTCCTCAGCCTTCCTCATCCAGCCACTTCCCGCCACCCTCTTAATGTCGTCGGTCCATCGTGCTGGAGGGCGCCCCACACTACGCTTACTTGTACGTGGTCTCCACTCCAAAACTTTCCGGCTCCAGCGGCCATCGCTCCTTCGACAGGCATGGCCTGCCCACTGCCACTTCAGCTTGCTAATGGCTTGGGCTATGTCAGTGACCCTGGTTCTCTTACGAGTTGGTTACGAGTAAGTATCTAACATGAATTTATCTCAGATTTTGATGATGCCAAAATTCAATATCATCAAAATCTGTTCAGTTTTAGGCAATTTTGAATTGTAACTTAATGATCATGAATTCCTAATATTATTCATCAAATTCTGAGACAAATCAATGTTCTTCTTTGCAAGTGTCAAAAAGAATGCTAAGAAATAAACGGGAATACGTTAATTACCTATAAATCAATAGGTTGTACTACCTGCTTCGCAAAAAAGTAGAAATACTTATTATTAAACATGCCAATTTGATGCGAGTAATAAAATTTATTAATTGGCTTTCTTGACGCGGTGTGAAACGGTTTTTTAAGTCAAACAAACGGTAGTTACCCGTGCAAACAAAACTTGTATGAAATCAATCGCGACACAAAAATATCTGCACTAATTGAGTTTAATGGTAACAATTTTATTGCTACGAGAAATTCAGTCGTTATTAATTGTGCTCATTATTTTGCCGTTTCAATAACAGCACGGCGCCTTTTATGTGAGGATTTTATTTCTACAACGCCGATTGATTCCTGATTTATGTAGGCAACGGTTTTATGGTACATCCTAAAATAAGTGGAACGAAGAGGAACATTCTTAGGGTTCCGTATCTCAAGAGGAATATGGAACCCATAAAGAATCAATCCGTCTGTCTGTCAACACACTCCCTTTTTCTCGGGGAGGACGCGTGGAGAAATCAAGTTGAAATTATCAAATACTACCTACTTCCGGTTTTATATTCCGGAAGAAGATACAGGTTATTTTCAAACTAAAGAGACAAGATTAGTATTTTCGTTGTGTAATTAAAGATGTAAATTTAAATGAAGTCACTTTGTTTGTTGGTTTGTTGGTTTGTTGGTTTGTTGGTTTGTCCTTCAATCACGCCGCAACGGAGCAACGGATTGACGTGATTTTTGGCATGGGTATAGTTGAGGACCTGGAGAGTGACATAGGCTACTTTTTATCCCGGAAAATTAAGGAGTTCCCGCGGGAATAACAAAAAACTTAAACCACGCGGACGAAGTCGCGGGCATCAGCTAGTCCTAAATATATATCAAAAGCTGAAATTCATTTTAAAAATACAGGAAGGTTTGATTTCATCTTAACGGTAGCGTCACAACTCACAACTCACAGAAATGTCTGCAACAGAACCTTGATAATATCTCCATCGATATATTGGATCTCGGAATACCGAAAGTAGTTCGTATCGGGCATGTATCGGATAATTAAAAAGAGGTTGCTGAAGAATTATGTTACGAAATGCTTACGTTATTTATATAAACTCGAGAATTGCTTGAGAAGGTATCGAATTATGGATTAATGAGGAGTTCCGTAGCAGTTTTTAACATTAAATAATTAATAAATTTAAAAAGTTGGCTTATATTATAAGCCGACTGAGAATTTGAATTTCTTCAACTTGGTATTATTATAATATATGTCTACTAAAATGTTTAAGATCCTAAGGCTTCTAGTATTTATCTCGTTTTTAGTCGTGATTTCAGAAAGTAAGCTTTGCTTTCTCTATATTAACTTCATAAATTTTTTAAAGTAATTATAAAGCATTTCAACTTTCCAACGGTACTGTAAAAAATAAAAAATAACGAAATACCGATGCAAAAGATAGTTTCAAGTTAAGGATCACACCTCGAGGCTTTTTATTTGCTTAAATTTAATTTAAAGTATATTTTTAGGTACGCCATTAAGGGTTGGTCACAAACGACGCGCGACGACTGCGATTCATGGTAGAAAGTCAAAAACGTGCCTATATCCTTGAAACCTTGATAAAAGGAACTATAATAATAAGAAGCTCAATTCACTATATTCCGCTAAAACAGACAATATCTGTTGTCTGTTTTGGCGGTTTATAGCGAATTAATCTTTTTGTTCATGAGACTTCCACACCCTGCTTCCTGCTGCCTGCTTGTATCCAACTAAGTTTTATATGTACTCATACTCAGTTGGACTTGGCCTTCATAATATAAACTTAAAGTATAATGAATTCGTTAATTACCTTGAAGCACATGTGGTGACTATACCTACCTGTAGCCGGCATTACACTCTGCAGCGTGACATGCGTACGCCAAACAATTGGATCAAATGCATAGCACACGTTTTACAACCTCTTTGGTGAACGGATGGAATTGCGAGTATCTCGCTATGCACCAATTTTCCTAATACGTGTCGAGTGGCGTGACGTAAAATTTACCATCGTCACGCTTTGTGCCTGACCAGCCTTTAATGTGTGTACAATTTCCATAATACCTATCATAATTTGTAAATTAGCTTGTTTCAATTAAGACGTGTTAAGCAATGGCGATAATATTATGACGAGCCGGGGGACTTACTACTAGCAGTATAATTTTGATATTGTTGTCAGTCTTGTTTCAGCATTATAATCCTTATTTTAGGAACGTCAAGGTTCGTCATATAAAACTGAAGTTTTAAAATAATACAGCTATAAGCGATGGTAGTAACCCCCTGGATTGAACACTGAACAGATTGTGTCGTAAGTCGAAACCCGCCCTGCCATATTTGTTAGCGAAAGTTGACTTTCCAACGCGAATTTTCACTATCACTATATCACTGTATCGAGCTGGTATCGAGTTTATGCGTTATCTGTCCTTGAAATGAATGATTTACGAGTACGACTAAACTGGCGACATTCTTGCTAAAATAGAATATTGTTTCGATGTTTTTGCATTTGTTATGCTGCGTTTTCCATTTTCATACTTTAACTACAGGGTATAGTAGGCTTTTTTTAGAGTGAGAGATTAAACTTCGGCTCCTATTATGAAATAAATTCAAAATGTAATAGACAACTAGATGATGGCTGCAACTTCAGCCGCTTGAATTTAAATTTCGAAGATCCTGTGGAATGCCTCTACTTACGAGACATACGGAATAAAAAGTACCCGTCCGAAATAATACGAATATCCGTACGAATTTTAGTACAGAGGTAGGTGGGATCCCGCTGTCGCCTACATACCGATCACGGTTTTGGTTGAAAAGAACGGCTCTAAAATCGTAGCAAACTGACAGACGGACCGATGGTCAAGCACACTTTTTCATTTGTAATATATTCCTTATATTAGTACCAAAGTTTATTTATTCTCGCGGGAACTCCTCAATTTTCCATAATTTTAGCTTATGTGCTTCCCGGAATGCAACTTATCTCTGTACAAAATTTCATTAAAATCAGAAGAAAAGTTGTCCGTAAAAGTGTAGCAGGCAGACACACTTTCGCATTTAACTATGATTAATATTATAATATTCAGTACTATGATTAGGTATGGATTTCCTCTTTAACTTGGTTAAGCCTTACAATTTAAATAAGGAAAGTAACTCAATTCAACCTTGCTCGTTATGGTCCGACTCCGAGAGCAAATTAGCATAAATGATGTTAAATGCGAGAAATATTGTGCGTCATAAACATATCATCGGCGCGAGCGCAAGCTTCAGCGGTCGTTGATAAGCTTCGGAAGTTCGGAGAAATCATGAAGAAGATCGCATCGCGCATAACTTCACGCGATTCGCGCTTGTATTTTGTTCGTCTGAACCTTCTACTTTTTAAAGTCTAGCCCCACTACAGGTGCGTCGCGTGGCGCGGCACGTAGCAGCAAGTACCTAATAATTCTTTGTACAATTACGAGTATGTCGCTGTGCATCTCCTTGCCGCGTCGCTTTAGTGGGCCTAGACCCATACAATATAACTATACATACCTAAAAAAATATTTGCCCCTACGTGCCGCGCCGCGCCTCTTTAGTGGGGATAGGTCTTTATGGCGCGTTTACATTAGTTCGGCTTAGCTGTATATTCCACTGCAGGCGTTTTCAGTCACTGACTAATATAAATTACAATTCGGTTGGCTATATTCGATTGTAGCCCGTTTCCGGTGAGTAAAAATTGTTACGGTTGGCCGCATTCGGTACCTACTACCTAACCGACTTGTGGAAACTTGCTGTATGTTGGCAGAAAACCGAACCTTCAGTCACCAACATAATGTAAAAGCGCCATTAGGGTGTTTTCAGATAAAGAGATACGTAATATTATGTCGCTGTGTTGTGCGTTCAAAACAAAATGTTTACCCAACAATCTAAAACGACTCAAAAATATTATAAATAGGTACTCATGGTGAAAGCTGAATTTCAAGATTTATAATAATTTTAGTTTCATAAAAAGTACATGAAGTGCATGTTGTAGTTCTAAAATACGTTGATTAAAGGAGTAATATACTTATAGGATTTTATTAGAAGGATCACAGTGCTTTAATTTAGCTATTCAGACCAAAAAAACATTAATTTATTTTAAAAAATTGCTTTAATGAATAACACGCTGATGATCTTAACGTGTATAGCACCTTAAAGATGCTGATAATCTGCGTGGTATTTATTCAGAATAAGCTACCGATGGGCGATAGCCTTATAAATACATCGGCTACTCGTTTTATGGAGCTCTTTATGTTATTGTAATTACTACGGCAATTTTTAATGCCTGCCCGCATGTGAGATGGCTATCTATCAAATAATAACGCTAAATATATTATTATGTCTTCATGCTTTTTTATTAATGTCCTCCCGAAGAATACGGTTTCACAATGGTATGAGAAATATTGTCGTGCAATATTATGGTCACCCTTGACTGTATTTTAAATTGTTGAGGTTGAAGTAGTGTGAAACGCTTTTAAACTAGGGTAATCACTTCTTACTGTTATGTAATATATTGCAATTTGTAATAAATAATATTATTATGTATTAATCATTCATCATTTGGACGGCGTGCATTTTTTATAAATTTTAGTAGTATTCTTTTTTTCAAATATACTTACCAAAAAACCGCTAATCCTGTCAGTCGAAAACTACAAAATGTGTAGTCTTCATATCAATATACGTATTTTAACTTATTATAATGTATTAATATTCTATAGTTGCATCATTTACTCTATCATCTTGTAAGTGTAATTCAGTGGTATAAACCTTCTTAAAAAAAAAGTACTACCTACTCATTACACACGGGTGATTTTTAACCGACTTCCAAAAAAGGAGGAAGTTCTCAATTCGGCGCGTATTTTTTTTAAAATGTATGTATGTCGGTGCATATCTCCGTGGTTTCTGAACCGATTTGAAATGTTTCTATCAGTCGCTAGAGGAAGCTCTCGAGGTGGTCCCATAAAAAATTCTCACTCCAAATCCTCAACCATGACACTAAAAAGTTAAAATAAAAATTCTTTCCAAAAAACCGACTTCCAACGCCACTGTAAAGTACAAAATAATTTTGATTTCTACCCACTATGTTGAAGTCGGGCGAGTCAACTTTGCTTATCATTGTTATACCCGCCCAACTTCAACATAGAGGGTAGAAATCAAAATTATTTTGTACTTTACAGTGGCGTTGGAAGTCGGTTTTTTGGAAAGATAGTACATTACATCGCGAGACCGGGAAGTACGCGTTTTCTGGTCGAGTGTTAGTTAGAGAGGTGTGTATAGTGCTTTTCAAAAAAATGAATTTCTTTGGATTTCGGCGGAAGCAAATTATTTTTAGCTAATTCCGCCTCCGCTCTCAGAAAAGGAGGCTTACAATCTAAATCGATAATATCCTCACTACACTCATTTTTTCGTCTGTTTTAAACAATAAATAATAACGATTAGGTACATATGTAGTTAAATTCCCGCCTTTCAATATTATAAAAAATAAATATTATACTTTTAATATTTTTTTTGCGCTGTGAGTGCTGAACGCGTAATACGGTAGAGTTCCAAATTCAAACTTATGATATGTAATGAAAATACATACATTCTTTACGGGCCTAGGCCGGGAAGTTTAACTTTCGAACTCATTTACAGGGTATGAAATGTGCACATTTCATATCATTTTTTAGATTTTTTTTTTAACTTTAATTTACAATCAAAGTCATCAAAGTCTACAATTATAAAGCCTACCACTCTAAATGCTAATGTTTGTAATTACACCTTCTAACAACCTTCTAACTATCGATTAGCTCTATTGAACTCGTATCGGGTTATTATTTGCTTTCCATTTATTTCGCAGGGAGAAAATGTTACCGGACGCGCCAGCCGCCCGTACAGCTAAACGCTCAACTTTCCCGCCGTTTCCTTGTTGGTGTTTTTTTTTGTGAACTTGCTTCTCTGTCCTGAGTTCGTGTAGCTGTGTAATCCATAGACAAGTTAACCAATAATTTAAGTTTCATTTTATGTCTATATCTATCCAGAGAGAATGTAATCACTAATCTATCCTTTTGTGTGGGTGTGGGGGTCTACTATTTTCTTTTACTATTATTCCTCTTGGTTCTTAATTTAAAAAAAAAAACAATTTCACAAATTTTTCTTAGGGTTTTCAAAACCAATGCGTATCAAGAACTATTGGACATTCTTGTTCTTGTTTGCTTTTACTTATAAGTACTGTAAACACCTATTTTCAAGTAAAAAGTTAAGCCGATTTTTTTAAACATAAACAGCCTTTGGCGTCACAAGTTCGTGAGAGTTTCGTATAATTCCTATTACACACACGAGTGCTATTACCCGGGACTGAATAATGATCTTCACTCCCTGAGACCCAGGTGTCGGTATCACGCATGTGTGCGTTAAGAGTTGCCATACACAATCGACTCGCCACAGCTGCTTAGAATCGCATAGGTATAACATGCAGATGGATTGTTGACAAAAAGACCGCTTTGCGAGGAAGTTCCAAGTAGCTTCTCGCTAAAACGCGTAACATACGCGCTTTTCACGGCGGATAGGATATTGCTATCGCGAACTACCAATGAAATCGTGATACTATACTAAGTGAAAAACCTTACTCGGGAACGTCTAAAGCGACGGGCAAACGTCTTGCGCGTTTCGTTCGCGACTTCGTCCGCGTGGATTGATATTTTTTGATTCCCGCGGGAACTCTTAAACTTTCCGGCATAAAAATTCCAATGTACCAAATTTCATCAAAATCAGTTGAGTTTTTGGGCCGTGAATGCGTAGCAGACGGACAGACAGACAGGCTGACACACTTTCACATTAATTATAATCTTAGTATGGATTTTCAAAAATCGAATGTCCTGACCCTACCATATACCTACCTACTCGTATGTATATTAAGCCTAAGGTTCTCTCCCGTTCACATATATTATCGAAAAGCTACATTCGCTTTGGGTTTTTTATCGAGTGCGGACTAAATAAATATGCTCCGGGCTCGCCCGGAACGATGAGTGGCCTTTTGATTTATTTATAGGTACTCTTGCTCTCGAGGGGAACCGTTTCCTGATTCAATTATTATAATTGTGCTGAGCAGCGGTGCCGGTGTTTGGAAATAGCTTGACGACGGACGCGTACGATTTTATTGAATGATGTTTGATGAATTTGTTCATAACACTTGATGATTGAAGCACTTTTTGTGGTAGTGCGATGTTGCAATACCTTTTTTTAAGTATGACTTCTATAAATGCTAGAAGGCTGTGGAGCGTCACGGGATTTCAAATTTGTTAATACTCTGTAGGTATAGTTATATTATGTTGTTCATAAATGGTGCGACAATTTTTTTACGACTCCTGTAAAATAATAAACAGACCAGAATCCATACTAACATTATAAATGCGAAAATATCTGTCTGCTACGCTTTAACGGCCTAACTTTTCGACCGATTTTTACGAAGGAAGGAAGGAAGGTCCGAAGAAGGACATAGGTTACTTTTTATCGGAGTTCCCGTGGAAATTAAAAAATCTTATATCCGCTCACGAAGTCCTACGAAGTAAGTTGTGAACGATATAGAACCTACTATACCGTTCACAACTACCTAAGTACCTATTTCATCTCAGGTTTGAGATTTTTATCCGGTGTTTGTGACAATAATCGGGACTGACGGCGCTCAAGGAATAAAGGCCAGATTCGGATACCAACGCGAACCTATTACTTACCTACTCAAGAAGAAATTAATTTAATGGAACTCGTCCTTTATATTAAAGACTACCTTTGGGCTTTTACCATATTAATTGGGTACTTACTTTTCTTTCCCTAAAAATTATTTAGATTTAAAGGCATTTTTCTTATGTCGATTTAGGCAGTAATACCACAGAATAGGCAAGTAATAGTACAATGTAATATCTACTCAGTATAAAATCAAGAAAACACTAGGAGAAAGACGAATAGGTAGTGTAATTATTGACAGGCATTATTATTGAGAGATTTGCATTTTGCTATGACACTAGCCAGTTTGCAGTGAGTAATTTTGTGGGACATCATAATCCTCTATGTATTTCAACAACAACTCTCTGGTTATAGTAGAGATTTTTATCTTTTAATATTTTGGATTAAGAAAACACTACAGGACAGGAAGAGCTTTTGAAATGAAAACAGCGCTGCAGCGCTTCCTTGGGAAATTGCAACTCCGACGATGGAAATATTTTTTATAAGCAACTTAGGATATTGTATTGTGCTTCTATTTGCTAGATCTTTGTGCTCGAAGAACTCTGTTGCGAACACTTGATTTCACGTGAAACTAACTACTAAAAGGACTCTGTTCTAGTTTCTTTTTAGAACTAAATACGGGAAGTTTCACGTAAGTTTTTTAAGACCTTCATTTGGGGAAAAAAGATTGTCTAGGTTATAAAATGATTTCAATTTCCATTGGGTCTGTGAATCATACGTCTATCTGTCTGTTTATCTACTATGCATGTTTCCACAGTCCATATTTAGTTCAACCGATGCCAGGTCCAACTTGTAATAACCGCCTGCGTGAGATAGAACAACTCTACTCGCTGAAAAGTTTCGTCTACTTTATCATGGTTTCCCTATAGCGTACTGTATACGAGTAGCATACGGTACCGAATGCACAGCGGAAACCATCGGAAACACAGGACGCCGGGTATCTACTCATGTGACGCCGGTGCGGCCGTCTGCGTTGAACGCACTGCTGTATAATAATTACTATACGGTCCAATGATGTTATATACATACAAACGGTCACGTAAATTTCAAGTTGATGCACTTCGACTGAACGCAGGTATGCACAGTCAGTTCTAGACCTCAACTACTACTGCGTGTCACAGAATAAGTAATCAGCGCGTATATCCAGCTTGAAATAAGTTGACTAACTACTTCGTGCGTCGGCTATTTCGTAAGCATCATGGCATCATACCGAAACTCTTATTCGCTCGGCGGCACATTAGCAAATACAGATTTTAAATCTGTGCATGTTCGGTGAAAATCAGTATGCGAACCCCTAATTTTCGTCTAGATAGACGTCCACAAAATGTCCACAATACAACGAAACCACAATAATTTTACATGCTCATGACGTGTATAATTTTTAGAGCGACGAAGAAATTTCATCAACAGTAGAGGTCCACAATAGGCATGGTGACAGTAACCAAGAATCAATGAAATTATGAATTTATTTAATGAAATAGGATTCATGGATTATAAAAAACGTATTTATTTTTCTATTTCGAGTGAGATTGCTATTTATTTTGATTGAATAAAACTATAAAATACAGCAATCCGCCATATTGGATAAAACACCAAGAAGCGAATGACGTCACAATTGTTTGTTTTCGAGCTTTGACAATCGCACTATTGTTTACTGCACACTGCACACAGTACATTGGTAAAAACAATAGTGACGTCACAAACGACGCCATGACACCGCAGAACGTTTTGGCGTGAATTTTAAAATTTAAATTTCAAGTGCCAATTTTATCTACTAAACCTTATTTTTCTGCTGAAATAAGATATTTTTTCGAAATAGTAGATACATCCGAACATAATCTGACCATTTTTCAAAATCAGTCATCATGCCTATTGAACATAGGTCTTTTGTAGGGTCTTCCACGCGCCCAGTCTTGCGCCTGGATCAAGCGGTGCCCTACGACTCGCTTGATGCCATTCGTCCACCTAGCGGGGAGTCTGTCAATGCTGCGCTTTCCAGAGTTATAAAAATCCTATCCAGAGATGAAGAATACCAATATCTATTTCCAATTGGTTCTTTTTAATGCAGCCAATAGAGAATCTGATCCAAGATCAAACATCTTAATTAGTGAATAGAGATCGACGTAATGAAAGCGAAAATTGTTAAGGGCAAGATAAGAGGCGTCATTAGTGCTCAAAGGCCGAATGCGAGTAGGTAATTTTCAGAAGCTTTGTGATGCAAATGCCTACCTCTTCTATATGTAAACCAGCTTGAAATATAGGATCGATGGAAAGATAAGGTTTTTCGTGATTAAATTGGCGCGAGAGATACAATTTTAATTAGTGACGATAAGACATTTGTAATTAGTATTGAGAAGAAGAATGTATTTGTTTAAATAAGCTGCACTCTAGGAATAAGATTCTAAAAACTTATTTTTTGAAAATCCTGCGGATTCTATGTTTTTGATTTTTCGGGAACAGCCTTTACTCGTATGTCGGTCTCCGGGATACGAACTATCTCTGTACCATCTTCGCATTTATAAACTTAGTACGGCTTCTAGAATATAGAAAAAATACATTATTAAATTAAAGTTTTCAACGACAAACGGGTTTAGAGTAGACTTTGCCCCGTAGGTTCAACATGAAATTTTCCATGGCTTTCACTATGATTTATTAAGTACAGGGCCACTAATTGAGCGGGACTAGATTGACAATTTATTATTAACCGAGCGACGCTGTTTGTTATGTACCCACTTGATGTGCTTGTGTCCATGACAGGGACGATACGTCAAAGAGCACTTAAAATAGCATTAGGTACAAGACTGACAAGCAATAAAAATAACAGGGTCCATTATAATGGACCCTGTTAAACTTATAATTTAAAAAATCTTAAAAAAGTAGCAATAACTTGTTTCATTATAATATCACACTGTGGAAATCGGAGGGAGGCCTGTGACCTGTCGTGGGACAGCATAGGCTAGATTAGATTAGATTAGACTGTGGATTTCAAAACACTAATGTTCACAGTACATTATACGAACAAAATTTTCATAAATGCTTTTATCTACTCCAGCATCGAAAAGTTCCAATTTCGAATTTGACAACTATATCGAATTGAACCCTCTTTCGTGTTTGCTTCTCATAACGATACAGTTCGTTGTATGGGAGCTGTATCGTTATGAGAGGCAAACACGAAAGAGGGTTCAATTCGATATAGTTGTCAAATTCGAAATTGGAACTTTTCGATGCTGGAGTAGATAAAATCTTGTATGCAACTGTACGTAATTAGTCATTTTAATTCTCGTACTATCCTATTTTGATACTCGGCAAGCCTCGTATCAAAAAACAGCACTCGAATTAATAACTTTACTGTTATGGTTAAAGGTATATTATTTTCAATAAATGTTTTTTATTTATTTATTTAAAGATGCTGTCAAATTATATAACATATCTGTTCTAACAAAAAATTATACAATTATTATGATCCATAGCATGGAAAATTTCAGCGATAATATCGTGCCGTTGGCGTGCAATGTAAACAGTGTTCTTGGGGTGGTTACTAAGTTATCTCCAGGACGACCGACAGATTATATTAAGAAGATGAAAGCTGTTTTTACAGGCATGAATTTTAAATTGCATTTTCGTTGCGGCAGACAACGATCCGTTGTTTTGGCGTAAACAGTAAGGGCTCTAGCACACTTCATACTTTTAGCATCCGGCACCTAGCGATTTTGTGACATCGTCGAACCAACATCACGTTTTGAACACCACATATTTTATATTCTGTTGTAGTTTGTTTGTTCTTTTGTTGTTGTCTCTATTGGTTTTTTTTAGTTTACGTTTATTAGCCTTGTTACGACAGCCAAACTATTTTAGTGAACTATTGTTTTTGCTTAATTGATACAAGTCGATAACGAGATGAGTGATTAAATTTAGAAATGTTATTTGACAAGAATGCCTTAAAATAAGTCGTACAAGGTTTCAAGGATCACTGGCATATTATGATTATGATAAATCGTAACAAACCCTAATGCAATCACCGAATTATTATCCCAAGAAAACCCCGACCATTTAGGATTAAGGAAGGTACACGCCAATAAGCAATACGACGCAGAGATTAAATAACCTAATACTGCCCCTTCGATGGCGTTCGCACTGCTGTATTTTCAGAAATCCAAAATAATTTTTGTCACAAATTATCTTTCGGGTTAAATAAATTGACGTGTTCAGTAACCTGTTGTCCTACGTGCATGAGCGACAGAAGCGACGCCACGCGATAAGACGTCCTAGAAAATGACAGACTTATTTACGCGACAACTTCCACGTGAAGGCACAGAATAGGTAATAGTAAAGGACAATTTACTGTTTGATACTTTCGCGTCGCGTCACATCGAGTCGCCGTGTCGCGTTTGTCGCTCACGTGGACTACGGCTTAGTGCCAACTGCCAACGCAATGGTACCTACCAAAAAATTACGTTGATGCTGAAATATCCGTGCCTGCTCGTGCCCTAAACGAATATTTTACGGTGCTTCTTTCATGTGCGAAATTCATACCGGTAACGACTAAAAAACAGTTATTTCGAAGGTATCGCAAGTGCAATTTAAATTCATTAAGTTTGATGGATGTGTAAATTCGGTTTAAGGTGTCGTTTTATGTTTACTTTTAATGTTATTTAATTTGCTTATTTACCTTTTTCGCGATTCTGGAGTAATTATGTACAACTACATACATACAACTTATTGAAAACAAAAGTCGTGCGTTAAAACGGGAAGTGATAATATTTTTCGAAAACTTTTTATTTCAGTTACGTCTATTCCTTGAGGCACTGGAGAAGTAATGACTAGGATCGCACCAGGCCTAAGACAAGAATTAAAATTGTACTTCACACATGTAGGATTGACTGACTTTTGTATATACCTACTAGCGAATGCCCGCGACTTCGTCTGCGTGGTTTGAGGTTTTTTGTTTCCCGCGGGAACTCTTTAATTTTCCGGGATAAAAAGTAGCCTATGTGCTATTCCAGACTATAATCTATCTCTGTGCCAAATTTCAGCCAGATCCGTTCAGCCATTGGGGCGTGATTGAGTAACAAACATCCATACATCCATACATCCATACATCCATCCAAACTTTCGCATTTATAATATTAGTAAGATTTGAAGTTCTGAAAAAGCATATTTGAGATGCCGATCCTTTTTATCCCGGAAAATTAAGAAGTTCCCGCGGGAACCAAAATAACCTCAAATGGATGTTTGTTACTCAATCAAGCCAGAACGGCTGAATGGATCTGGATGAAACTTGGCACAGAGATAGATTATAGTCTGGACTAACACATAGGCTACTTTTTATCCCGGAAAATTAAAGAGTTCCCGCGGGATCCACAAAACCTCGATCCACGCGTACGAAGTCGCGGGCATTAGCTAGTAAGTCATAAGATTAACTTTTTAATCAAAATAAATTAAATCAACTAAGAATCAAATCACGGATATCTTGCTGTACCTAGATACAGCTAAGAGAGAGATACTTTATCGTCGTAAACAAATTCTATTCGCTTTAATATCTGCAGCTGTGGTTTCAAAAGACTTCTTCTTTATCTTTGCGATTACCTGGCTTACTATTGAAAAGTTTCCTAGCTTAACCTAGCTACTAAATACATAGGTTTACCTAGGGTTTCCCAGCTTCGTCTTCTCGAAACTGTTTATATTTAAACTTACATATAAATCTAGCTCAAACAAGATCCCCGTTTAGGAAGGACTATTTATCAGCCATGTTATTGGAGTTACACGTAAACAGGATTATTTTGAAACCGCCTAATTCGCCTGTTTCCAAAACTGGCTTAAAGCCAAGGTCAATAAACCCACACTTTGCCTACCGCCAAATATTAGAAACAATTGAAATTGGACGTTAAATTGATATAATTAGAATTGGTTTTTGCTAGATAATTCCGTATGTAAATGTTAAGGGATGTATCCTAAGCAAATATACAGTGTGTCGGTCGGGAGCTGCCGCATGAGGCCAGACCACTGTTGAAGCCAAAAGCAAGTCAGTTTTTCTTTGAGAGGGAGGATTTATACACACAACGATTGATCTGCCACAGTACAGGACCACTGGGTCGTGGAATTTATATGGAGGTTATAACTGGAGAGGCTTGGCTGATTAATATTCTCATTTTTCCCCTACAATAGTAGTTCATATTTGGATTAACCTACAGAACCTTTCAAATTTTAACTAACCCCTGAAATCATAAATCTATTGAGGTCTTTTTAGAAGTATAGCCACAGAATTTTACTCCGTGTTGTATATTTTAACTAATGTGTTTCAACTTACGTGATACGCTTAATTTTTGATAGTAGATTATGTCCGAGTATAATATCGTACAAATGGGAATACATTAGATTACTAAGCATAATATTATGTTGTTTGTCTGTCATTTGCGTCAGAAAAGTGATATTATTATGACCTCTTCTCTGCTTCTCTGCGTGCTGCTCGATCAATGAAACAGATTCTCCCGTTTTGTGTTTAAAGGGCTTATAAACAGAGCCAGATTATACCAGAGATCTGAAGAGGTCTTTAAACAAGAGGGCAAACAATCGATTTGACTTCAAACATAGCAATATACCTCAAAGCTTTTGGTAGGTTAGGAAATGGTTCTCTCTCTTATGAAAAATATGCGGAATTTCTAATTAAAAAGTAGGCACGGACTGAGGTATTTCTAAATTCTAGTAAAAGTGTTCAATATCCAGTAGGTAAGCACTTATATTTTTATAGAATACCGTCATTGAATCCAAACAATAGCTAACCTTATAAAATTGCCTTACTTTATGCACATACATTTAAGATCTTGAAAGAAAGTACAGTAATACGTAAAAAGGTAAATAAGTGTACGCCGCATTCAATATTTATAGGTTATATTTTAGGCAATTCTAAACCAGCGCTCGACCTGAGATTTTGTTTCAACACTGCTATTGAAATTTCAACTCAACGCCGCTGAGTGAAAGTATAAAGTAATTTGCCTATATTTTCTATTGCCGGTAAAGCATAAAGGCTCCCATTCATGTCCCGTAAAAGGTTGTCGCATAGACAAGAGAGAAATAGATAGGGTTATCACCTCTTCCATAAAATAGAGTATCTCCTATAAGTATGCACTTTTTGGGATCCGGTGAAATATATTTTGCAGAGGCTTTAGTTGTGGAGCTTTGTTTTACTGAATGGGTATTTCTATCACATAGGTACGCAGATTTTATATATTTAAAATTTAATATTGCTGTTTTGCACATTTTGACTAAAGATTATTTTAATACAAACGTAAATATATCCAAAGCGACATCGTACCATTTGGTACGATTTCGCTTTGGATCACGCGAAGAGAACGCTAAATTATATGAAAATGCAGTTGTAATTTCATGTAATTATCATTCTTGTTTAAAAATTGAAAATTGAAATGGTAAAGAAAGAATTGGTTGAAAGAATATCAGAAGTAAAAAAAATCGGATGGAAAATAAAATTGGAAACCCTGAACATAGACGCTGTAAAAATGATTTATCCGCGCAAGATGGCTTATCGAACGTTGTCGAACTTCGGGAAGAGCCAGAGATCGTGTACAGATAAGATCGACCCGATGGTTTTTGATGCGTCGCTTGTGCTCACCGTCCCCTATAATTTACATTGTTTGTGAGAAAGTGTTCTGTCGACAAGTGTTCGTTGATGATTTATCACTGATAATAATCTCTTGTCCGAATATCTTCTATTCTTTACGTAGCTGCCTGGTCTGTTAATAAGGGGCATGCGTGTAAGATGACTCCTGCGGCCTGCGGGCGTAAATGTTGGTTTCGTATGCCTTATATGACGCCTTTTTGTATATTTTTGACTAATCACCTCTGTCTAGGTAACAATCAGGCTGTATATATTTTCTACTTTCCATAATATTGATGTTATGAAATAAATCTATAGCATAGGTGGTATTTATGAGTAAAGTAGATAAATAAGATAAGTCAATAAATAAGCTGTTTTCCTATGAAGCTTAATTAGACATCGTAGATACCTAAAATACGTATTATATCCCATAAAATAATAATCTTTGGAGTGCAGCTGTACATTTTCAACAGTTCCGATATCTTCGTTCGCCGAATCCACCCATTATTTGTTATTTGCCATGCAAACCAGATAAATATGCAGTAGATGCATCTCAAATAACAAAAGATACGTGTTCGGCTTCTCAACGACTCATCTCAATCTCAGTTCGACTTTTCCAGAGTACGTGCTCTAAATAAATTTCGTGCATTAGTTAGTCTAGTGACTAGACTCTAGTCGATAGTATATTGTTACTCGACTCGAGTTATAAATTATACCACTTGGATCCTAGCACAAGTGTGCGTTAAATTTTGAATGATATTGCTTGCATTCAAGAATAATTTTAATTTTATTTCGAGTACTATTATTTTTAAACTTATTGATGAAGCTGAAAACCTGAGTATCTATGAAAAGTTATGGAAATGTTATGGATTTTCCAAAAAGCCGTACAAGTTGAGTGAAATGGCTACCCCTCACCGGAAACCGCAGTGTTTGTAGATCGAAAAGGTGAAAAGACGGCATCAGGCGGATATCCGTTGGACACAAGCGACTCAAGACTGTAAAGTGTCGAAATCCCTACAAGAGACCTACTTCCGAGTTCCCTTAACGGTTGAGACAACGATGACGATACAGTCAAGAGCACAGATCACGGATTGTTTCCGTGATCTGTGGTCAAGAGATTAGAGTCCGTATCTACTATCTAGGCAATTTATTCGATCCTATCACAATATCACTAAGTGACAAAGCCCCGTCATAAAATAATGATTTAAAAAAAAAGTTCCTTGGAACCTTTCCACCCGCTCAGACATTACCTGCCCTAGAAAGACGGGCTACAATTTAACTTCTAAGCTTTCTAGGGCTAATACCTGTGGATATTACTATAATAATACACTAAATAATTAATAAACAAATAAATTATTATATACAAAAAATAAACCTACAAATAACAACAAAATAAAATGTAAAGGAAATAGTTAATAAACTAACACATTTAACAATAAACAAACGAATAACAAACCTACAATTTGAAAATAAATTATAATAACTAAACAATAAACAAATAATCAATGAACCTACAAATGGCAAAATTAAATGTAAAGATCACAGAGAATTAATAAATCAACACATTTCCTATTTACAACAAACCAGTAATAAACGAATGAATAATAAAATTAGCGTAAAGAATACAAATAATTAAAAAGTAATAAACCAACAAACTATAAAAATTGGGTAAATGTAGAAAAGGTCTCCGACCACCATGTCGGAGGAACCCTGGCTCCTCTTACAGCAAGAGGTAATCAAAAAAAAAACCTGTGGATATCGACTACCTACCAAGATCTACCCAGCTTCAATATGTTTCTCTAACGCCTACACAGATCAATGACAGACACAAAATCGAAAAAAATTAGAAGCCTTTGTTCCAAAGATAGTTTCTTTTGTGTTCTCACATGTGGCAAGTATCTAGTGAGCAAAAGATGGCCGACCAGGGCAGTCGATGTTGATTAATGAGTTTGACCCTTCCTATCCTTACCTACTAGCCCTACCTACACTGCAATCCGTCTTCGTTGTCCCGTATACTTAGTTTTTGCTGTACTTAACTCCTACATGCAGAACTAATGTTCAATTATCTTAATGCTTATACCTTTGCAAATTTTATTCAGATAACTGATACTGTTCAGTCTAGGACCGTGAAATTATGGAGATGCTTGAAATATAATTTATTGATTGCTTATAAATTATAATTAACTATTATTATTTATTTAATTGTTGCAAAGAAATAAAATCTGGGCTAAACTGGAGGGCCAGTTTGTTGGCGAGTTACTCGTATGTTAAAAGCTAAATGTTAAAATTGTATGGTTGGAGTGTGGACCGTACAGATACTACCGTAAAGAAAATGATGAGAAAATGCATCGAATTTTATGTTCCAACAAGCAGACGTAAGCATAAAATATAGTTGTTTCTGTTCCCTCTTGCCTTGAAGATGCTCAAATTTATACACGACAGGAAACAAGGATGCCGAAAAGTTATTCCACAGCTTAGCTATTCATATCAGAAGCAATTTAAAGATATTGGGATAAAATTAAGGGCACACTCCACACTTTAACAACGTTAGAATATATTAGCTTCAGCGCGAGCGGCGAGCGCTTCGATATGAAGCCATCTAACCGTAGATAACTAAACAGCGCTGTTGCAACGCTTTTAGTTCAATTATGGTGAGTTGGAGCGGACTGTGAACGGTTGATGCAAATTGTAACTGATCGCCCGTTAACTATTGTTTGTGGAAACGTTTGGAATGGTTAGCGCCTCGGTGGCCACATGTCAATATTTGCAGTTAGAAGGGGTTTACACTCGTAGGAGCGTGACCTAGACCGTAATTTTTTATGCACTTGATACCCATGACTGCGTAATTTGCCCATATTTCCCGAACTCCGAAAACTCTTTCCGAAACTATTTATTAGGTTCCTTTAGTTCCTTAAATTATTGGATAGAAACAGGCGTTACTTTGCGGAAGTCCATGATAATGAAGGAACTAGAAGTTTAATTTGCTTTAATCCGCTACAGTAATTATAGCGAATTAAACTTTTATTTTAAGTTCCTTCATTAGGTTCCTTATATTTTGCTTACGCTATCTTAACCCATTTTAGTGATACGTGTTCGATTAAATGCTCCTAGATGTTAAAGTGACAAGAACCAAACGCATATTTCCAATTTTATTTGGTCTGGTATGGTATGCATGAAGTTTTCATAAAAAACAGCTATTAAATGTCCATAATCAAAATTAGAGTCATCACGTTGGAATGCTACAACAGAATCATAAATATCAATGAAGATACAAGAAAACAAAACGCTGTGTGTTCGCGATGAACATAAAGTATTTGGAAATTAATCAAGAAAATAATCCAAGTGGTTAATGGAATCAAATCATAAAAAACATGACTTTGGCCTAAAATGTTAGTAAGGGAACTCAAAAACATAAAAACATTATTGAAAGCAAATACAGGAATTGAAACTTGTAATGAATCAAACTTGGAATATATCACCAACCTTATCTCGAAATGTTGCTAGCCTCTAAAAACAGGTGCAACGCAAAAACGAAATGTGACATGAAAACAGTCTAAAAAAAATTTTGACGCCGCGCCAGCCAAAAAGCACACATGATGCCCAGCAAAAGGTTATTTACGATGGAGCTTTCAAAAAGAAGTATAATTACCTCAAAGGGACGGGCGTGGACTCTCCCCTAACGGGCCGCGCCCAAATCGTCCATTATTTTAATCATACCGTCCTACTCCTGGCCGGGCTTTTTATCACATAGATATCCTGCGAGGGAAATAGCTCCTTTTTATGTATTTGTGAGTTAGTTTGCAAACGTGCATTTTATCGATGTGTCTCAGCCATCAAAATAGATACGATACTTTGGATCCTTCAATTTTTTCCTCAATCACCATTTGAACAAAGATCAGATTGTGAGCTTTATGGTATGGTATCCTTATGTGGTTGATATCCAATCTACTTGACGTTATCCGAATCTTTTATTTCAAAATCTAAGGCATAGAACGCCATTCCTGGCATCTGTGTTTCTTGTCACATATTATAACTACGTAAGGATTTTCAAATAAGAATGAATGGACATCTAAACGTCCATATATCATGATGTTATGAAAAACTGGCCACGACGGTTTAAAATGATTACCACTTTGGTTGTTTTTTTTCTAGAAAAAGTAATTTAGCAACTGGTTGCACTGGTGCAATCCATTAAAATGTAGGTGGGATAATCCTATGCTATTATTTAAAAGGTGTAATTTATTAAAACTTGAGTCGGTGTAGCCTATTATTATGTTGATGGAGTGTGCCCGAAACGAGGTTATAATATAAAAACCTAGGTAGGATGTTTTTAACGTCCTTCAATCAATCTTCACAGCAAAATCCAAAAATCATAAAATGAATATCTTGTGCTTTGATTCGATAATTAAGTTGAACCTATTTGCCTAAAAATTTTTTAGTCATTTATTTATTGATAGTTATCATTTCTTACATAAGTACTCATTAAGTACTAATACAATTTACGTACCTGAACCTATCCTGCTAATCTATATGCGAAGATGTCTGTCTGTCACTTTCCAGTTTGATCTATGGTGATAATGATCCATCCTTAAAACCTTTTAAGCGTTGGTATTTTACTTTTATGCTCAATGTAGCATTAAGCAAAACAAAATTTAGCTTATTTAGCCACCACACGATCAATTACCTCTTGGCATGTCTCGTTTTGTTTACCGCAAACAAAAATGCTAATCAAAACAAAAAAGGGCATTAGGAAATGCAAGGATAGCGTGAACGTGCATTATCATTGCAAATTCGGAGCTTGCGGGATAGTATTGCGCTCAGCATAGGGTTGACACTTATCGCCCTTTTCGCATAACTTTGGAATGTTACGATAATATTCTATTACGTTACACTATAATATACCGTATGACTTTACACATTACGCAAAGTTTTACTGTAAGTAGATTCTGATGTTTTATAGTACATTACATCGCGAGACCGGGAAGTATGCGTTTTTGTGGTCGTGTGTAAGTTAGACGGCCGAGCTACGCGAGGCCGGCTATATAAGAGACCAGAAATGCTCTCCCTGTCGAGGTGTGCATAGTGCTTTTCTAAAAAATGTAACAAGTGACTTTTCTTTGGATTTCGGCGGTAGCAAATAATTTTTAGCTAATTCGGCCTCCGCTCTCAGAAAAGGAGGCGTACAATCTAAATCCATAATATCCTCACTCGAACTCATTTTTTCGTCACTTTTAAATAATAAATTATAAGGATTAGGTATGTAGTTAATTCCCGCCTTTCAATATTATAAAGATAAAAAATAAATATTATACTTTTAATTTTTTTTTGTGCTGTGAGTGCTGAACGCGTAATACGGTAGAGTTCCAAAGTACATTGTTCCGTCCCCATACAAAGTTCGCCTAAGAACCAACCGTCATAAAACATTGATTATTGGGTTCAAATTAGTACCTTTTTATGCTTGAGAGCAGATTAAAACATCGGACACTTGCTAAGAAATTACTTATTACCAAAAATATTTTCAATTTTGAGGATATTTCAGCTTTCGCAATCAATCTGCTTGATCAAATAAATGTCATCTTTAACCAATTGTAATACAGCTGTAAACAGTATGTAGATAAGACAAGATTCGCAGTAGTCCGTCAAAAACATTACAGATGGCGTTATTAATAAGGATGTAGGTATCGTCATAGTTCATCGATAACTTCACAGATGGCGTTAGAAATATTAAATTATTGTACTTTCAATAGATGGCGTTGCGAGATTCAGAATACTAGCGCACTTAGCACTTTAAGCTGCTTTTATCTTGTTTCTTACGATACGGATCTAGCGCTCAAGCGGTTGTATTGGATATTATTTTAACCTGTAAGTTATTGATCTGTGGTTAATAATCGAGAGATGGAAACGTATAGTAATCAATTGAATACCCATTTATTTACTTTTAATTAATTTGAAGTGTCCGTTGAATTCTAATATTTGGAATAAAGGTTATAAAATAAGCTAAGAATTACTGTATATTTCAAACGTATGTTGATTCTTAGGCGAATTTGGTCAATGTCCTTTAAACTATTTAGGCCAAAGAACATTATAACAAGTTACAAGATATTCAGGAAGAAAGATTCCAAATTCAAACTTATGATATATTTTAATGAAAATACATACATTCTTTACTGGCCTAGGCCAGGTTTAACTTTCGAACTCATTTACAGGGTATGAAATGTGCACATTTCATATCATTTTTTAGAAAAAGAGATTTGCTATAAATTCGACAGTTTTATCTTTACCTCTAATATAGACCAGCTATAAATATAAAGTACAAAATGCCAATAGGTACCAAAAAGGGTCAATCCAGCATCAACCTACCTAGTCCACGCACGAGCTCCGAGGAATCGGGATCTGAAGAAACGACGGCTGTACGACACCCCCGATGGTCGCTCCATGTTTACTTTAAACAACTCTAGGTCACTACTTCAACATTCCATAGGATTCATCAGAGCTCGCGCGCGTTTTGCCAAAACAGCAGAACACCATAATAATATTTCCTACTAGCTGATGCCCACGACTTCGTCCGCGTAGATTAAGGTTTTTTGGTTCCCGCGGGAATAAAAATATCCAATGTGTTATTCCTGACTAGAATATATATCTATTTTATTTAAATGTGTTGGTATATATTTTAGTGCTTTATTTGTGTAATTGTTTATGTATTATAAGAATGTATATTGTATGTAGTATATTACATATATGTATTACCTGATGTTGTTGCACTGTCCCGCTTTATTGCGTTTGCTTCTATAATTAAAGGTTGTCTGGAGGAGATCACTGTTAGTGATAAGACCGCCTTTGCGCACTTGTTATTTATTTTTGCTTGTTAACTTACCTGTTTCTTTTTAATGTTTTGTGTGGCAGTAAAGCATATATCTATCTATCTCTGTGCCAAATTTCATCCGAATTCGTTCAGCTGTCCTGGCGTGATCGAGTAACAAACATCCATCCATCCATTCATACATACATCCATCCAAACTTTCGCATTTATAATATTATTATTATTATAGAAGTATAGATGGATAAACATAGATGGAGGTAAGAACGGCGAATACGGACAACCCTGACCCAGCGGGTGGCAGAGGTATTTTTTACGATCAGAATGAACACGACCAGCCACAAACAGACATTCACCCCCGCTGTTACCCGCTAATTTCGACCCTTACTACTGCGCTAAACATTTTTTACCGACTAGCCTTTTTCAGACTCGTCCCCATTAATGACGGTACTGGGTTTCTTTACTCTGTGAATTTGTTTATTTTTCATTATCAAACACAGAAACGATGAATAGATCGTTGAACTTAGTTTTCCTTTTACTAGATAAATGGCTTGGGTGGTCAAACATGAAGGTTTCAGAAAATAGAATACTGAATACTACCTACCTGCCTACCTGTTGCGCAAAATAGTAGTACCTACCATACATATCACAGTCACACCACGACCACCGCCACTACAGGCAATTAACGTCCCACTGCTGGGCACAGGCCTCCACTCTCATAGGAGAGAGGGAATTAGAGCTTAGACCCACCACGCTGCTCCAATGCGGGTTGGCGGGCTTTAACAACTATTATCATGTTAGTGATAATAACAGGGACCGACGGCTTAACGTGCTCTCCGAGGCACGGGGGTGAAACACCGCCAACTTCCTAACTTCGGGCTAGCACTGAGAATTTCTAGTCCGAAAAACCCAAGAGGTACTTAATTATGGCCAGACCCAGGACTCAAACCCGGGACCTCGTCCGCCCCAGTCGAACATGCTAACCACTAGACCATTGAGGCAGTTGTGCACAGCCACACAGTCGGAAAGCATAATAATTAATATCCATCGATATATATGTAGGTACGAGATGGGCCCTTTCATAGATAAAAATTGGGCGTCCAACCTTTAGAGCACGCTCCTAACCTGTATGTAACCTGTCCTTGTCCCCGCCATAGCGCTGTCTGCTTTTCAGACTAGATGGCGTTAGTAAAATAGGTCCACATTCTTTGTTATTTGTAAATTGAGGTCGTTGTTTAATATCATCATTGGATCGAAGAGGCTACAACTTCTGATCGCTTTCAGCACCTCACGAAATTCAACTCAGCATTATTTTTGAGGGCACAGTTGAACATATTTTCAATCAGTTTCGTTAAGCGCATTTAAATCAGTCCGTCGTCCGATGATATTGCTTGTTTACGGTCTCGTAAATCAGCTTCACGGAAGATTTATCGTTATAGAGGTCCGCTCACAGATTGTGTTCGACACAGTTCGCCCTTTGTCCGGTCGGTTTTATTGTTGCTCAATGAATTCTTATACGTCTATCTAAGTTGTTGCTGTTGTTTTTTGGAAATGAAGCAATACGGCCGAATTGACGATTGGTAGGAACGCAGCGTTATTGCCTCTAGCTATGACTTTTGAAACAAAACAAAAATATTAGAAATTGCTACTCTATGGCGGCCCGTACCTGCACAGTCAAACTGGATGTTTTGGTGAATGATGAAAAATATGATTCATTGAAAAGTCTTACCAGTAGGTACATAAAGAACTTACCCTTAAGAGGAAATTAGTATTTTAACATTAAACTTGTAAGTATGCGTATTTTAAACTATTTACCGGAACGTTGTAAGTGTGTAGAATTTATAATGTGTGTTCAGTGATGTATCGATATTTTCAATAATATATTGTGTATTTTGTTGATTTTTGTATGGATTCAATAACCGTAATTATTACAGCATAGCTTACAATAACAATAATACTTAGATGTGTGAAGATACTCCACGGGCTCTATAATTAAAATATATCGACCGGGTGGTGGTTTAAACTCGGGAGTGGCCCTAATAGCAAGAGGGGTGTGTTATAAAATCCCACTGCGTTCGCATTTGCCAATTTTTATGTTACTTTTTTGCCAATATAAAACCCATAACCACTTATGACTACCTGATAATGCACTCGCATTACAGCATTAAGCATTTGACACCGATAAAAAATATATATAACCTTCCTCCATATAGTAAGCGCGTCACACCAAAGTTACAGGATAATAATAGTATCCTCGGGTACCAATTCAACAACTAGGTACACACTTAATAATAAATTATTATTATACATTATTATGGAAAAAATATGCATCAAAAATTGATTCTCATCAATTTGTGATATTTAAAAGAGGAGAGTCTCCCCTCCTCCTTTTTGAGTGTATTTAAAATAAAATCCTAGTTATTTATTTATACTACTATAATGATAATTATTATTATACCATTATTTTATTTCACCTGATATTACTCAAGATAATCTTAACAATGAAATGTCACCGTAGTCCCAGTGTGCTGTCAAAGTTTTGATCAATCTCAGATTCGCGTAGGATGAGATGTTTGCTATTTTCTGTAATATTACAACACTGCCTATGATTCATTGAGAAATCTAGGCACTGGTTTTGAAATTACTAATAAACTATAGCTATAGCGAGTAAATCAATTGTTTTTGCAATAACTGAAATTATCTAGATTGTATTTGGTTATAACTTATCTATATCCAAATACAATTTATATATCTACGAGTAACCAATCAAACATTGAACAGTTTCCTTTCGACAACAAGCTCTCTACTATGTGTAACTCAGAAAATTCTCTTTAGCCACGTCTGTAGAATTTAGATAAAAAGACATAAGAAAAGTGGAAGGCGAAAGACCACGCGGCTGATCTCTTACCCGCTGGTCGGACCAGGTTAGAAAGCTATGACTTTCCATTTACCACTGATAACCAAAAAACCTGTAACAGAACAGAGTGGCGGGCTATAATAATAAGCAGCACTCCGAATGCACTACGACACTACGGACACGGACTTTAGTTATAAAGCAGAACCAAGAAGAAAAAGAAGTTACCTAAAGTGCTATTTTAAAAAGTATACCCATGATAGGCCTGAAATAAATCTTACCTAATGCTCCCACCACACTATTTCAAACCACTCCGTCATGAAAGGTCTAAAAAGCTCAGCTGCTTAGCTTCAAAATAATAACAGGCTGTTACTTTATGTGCTTTAATAGAAGAAAACACTTACACTAAGTACGTAACAATCTTGTGATTTCACGTAATTAGACGTACCTATTTTCGCTCCACGCAGCGCATAACTCGCGTCCGTTACCGAGTTATTATCGCACATAAATCCATAATGATTGGCGCGTCTTGGTGCGGATAAATGCCCATTACCGGCGATCGGTGCAAATGAGGTGCGTCAAAGAGTATAGGACCTTGTTCTTGGTATAATGCGTTGCCAGTAATGGGAGGGAGGGCGTCGGTTGTGGGGTGGATTTGTGGTAATGCTTAATTTAATAGGTAACGAAAACTATATTTTGTGATCTATATTGTAGGTAGAGCTAGTTTTAATCATTTAACAAGATAACCACCCACCGACGTTGAATCAAAATATTATTTAATGTGAATATGATTGATATTCATATTAAATAATATTTTGATTCACTGCCACCTGTTCCTTTAGCACTTATTATAGTAGATGTGCAGTGCATCCATTGAAATAGAATGAGTACGTACTAAAATTCTACATGAATGAGTGCATCGGAAGTTTTGTAATAGGTAGGTACAACGGCAGATGCGTAATTTCGTCAATGCAGTAGCAGGCAGCGTGGCCGAGTGGTCTAAGGCGCTGGTTTTAGGCACCAGTCCGAAAGGGCGTGGGTTCGAATCCCACCGCTGTCAAATTCTTTTTATATTTTTTTTTGTACTGTGTTTCTGTCCTTACCTTATATATTTTGTTATTAATTTAAAATTAATGTTTAATTATTGTTGTTTCAGGTAATTAATTACTTTGATCATCAAATCTCGTGGCTTTATCTTACCTACTGGTAAGTATAATGTAATGTTTCATTGTTTCATTGTTTACATGATGAAAATATGACGATTCAGACCAGTGTATTTTTAATATGGTAGGTAGATTAAAGTACCTACCTATGATATAAAATATTTCTAATTGAATCGACTACAGGGCGTTAGCTAAACCTAGTGAAAGAAACAACGATAAACCAAGCATTTGTCGCGCATACTTATACGGTGTCCTTTAACATGAACCTCTGTGGTCGCAGTTTACTTAGCCGTGTGGACAGAATAGGTAATAGAGGGACCATTATGGTAATACGCTCTATTAGGTAAAGGTAACACCGTGCCTCTAATATTAAGGAGATCCAAGTTTTTGTGTGGCATTTTGAAATAGTCGGATATGAACATTTTTTTTCGGATGGAGCATGCGCAGGTCCTACCAGCCACTACAACATTATAACAAGGGGGTAGGCGAAGGCGAAGCATCATCTAGAAATGTGAAGTTAGCCCTAAATGCCCTAGGGCTCGAAGACAACGGGGGTAAGCTCTTCCTGAGGGTGAGGTCTTCCTCTTCCTCTTTCAATAAGCAATGATAACTGATCAAGGTTTGAGCCTGCCTAGATACACTCATGCCTTGAAGACACGTAGAACAAGGGATTGGCGGGAAGTTAAGAACGGCTATGAGGTGTACCTAACTACCTACATTAACAGCTTGGAATGGTATGAACCTTAAATTACCAATATTGTTGATTAGCATATTTAAAAAATCTAAAATTTTCTACCTGTGACAGCGTTATTGAATCTAAACTCACCGTGTGCGATTTTGTTACAATTCACGGTCGCGTGTATTGAAAACAGATGCTTGACCTTCGCACCACATGGTGTTATGGTGGTGCTATGACTTTACTACCGGTTTTATAATAGTTTCGTATTCGCAAACTCAGAAATGCGATATGTTTTCTGATGTGAGTATACTAACTATCGATAGAATCGGTTAACCAAAATATGACAGGGCAACAGACAGTTACACAGACTGACACACTTTATAATATTAGTATGGATTCCTCCCTGTTCTATAATAAATAGGTTCATAACGTTTCTCCCGGGATGAACCATAACATGGGAAGCGTGCGATGGAAGTTCATCAATCTATATGTACGATTGATGATACTAAATCATCTAACATTTGATACTATCAATCTGATGGTATCATGCAAATATTCAGTGGTTTGGTAAACGTATTTCCGGAATCGCCCAACATGTGCTGACTCACGGGATAAAGATAACCCAACGAGTCGGTTCTACTTCTAACAGTAAAATCCATAATTAATTAATTACTAGCTGATACCCGCGACTTCGTCCGCGTGGATAGAGGTTCTTTGGTTCCCGCGGGAACTCTTTAATTTTCTGGAATAAAAAGTAGCCTATGTGTTATTCCAAACTATAATCTATCTCTGTACCAAATTTAATCCAGATCCGTTCTGCCGTTTTGGCGTGATCGAGTAACCATCATCCATCCGTACATTTATCCATCAAAATATTCGCATTTATAATATTAGTAAGTAAGTAAATTAGTATAGATGGGTACCTTGATAGCATGGAGGGAACCCTAGGAAGTCGAAAATCTTTATGAAACTCCACTCCACAGAAAGGTACCTATTAGTTCTTCTGGATTCCCATATTATGAAACACATCCAATTATTGCTTTGACGTAACAAAGTATTTATGTACATTATTAATAATCATCAGCTAGCATGTGTCTATGTCTCTATGATAATTGTCCAGTGACCTTCGTCGCGTCTCGCATACGAATCAATGTTAAATTATTTATTGACATTGTTAAACGTTTGTTTTATCAGCCAATCGGTAAATATTTTTCGTTGCTGACAGTTCTCCTTCGAGCATACAACCACACCTGATGAATGATGATGGTAAATAATTGGTAAGTACTTCTTGCTGGTTCTTTTCGGCAGGAATGGCATTCTGTACCAGTAGTAGATTCACTCGACTAAGTAAAAAAAAGCACTTGTCAAAGTCAACTTGAATGAAAAACATTTGAACTTTGAATTTGAATTTAAGTGACGACTAATATGGCTATTTTTATGAATGTACTTGCATGCTGGTTGTTTGTACCTATTTTTTTTTTTTTTTTTGCGCATTATCTGATGTAGTTCCTACCTTTGAAACGACAGGAAAGTAAGAAGTAATTTTTTTTTGCAATTTCGTTTTATTACTGCTCGTATCGTTTACATTATTGCGATTATAAGGAATTGCCCGGAAATAATAGGGAATCGTACCAATTTTTGGCCCTATTTTTAAATTAAGTTTTGCGTGTTTTTGGAAATCGCCGCTCATATTTTTTTCTGTTACTGTGTGTGTGTGTGGATAGTGTTTCATAAAACCTAGATATTTTGAGTCATAATAAATCTGATCCAAGATAGAGCTGACTTTCTTACATAATTCGTACTCATTATATTTAAAATTTTCATTGTAGTCTAAAAAATAACAATTATTGTCCTCAACATTTTTACATACCATTTTTAACATATTATTTAATTTCCACTCATTTAAATGAATATTACTGTAAACACTTAAAACTATAATCGGACACTTTAATAGGTTAGATTTAAGAAAAGTAGACAACTCAGTCATGATTTTCATAGGATTAGAATCATGTTGACCAACACATAAAATAATTTTGTCTTCCTTTTTGAGTTGAAATAGATCCAATGTTTTGATAATTTCTTCAGTACTTGCACCCGGCTTAATAATTGACTTAATCTGAATTTTCTCGTATGTATTATTAGTTCTTATTTTTCGAAGTGCCGCTGACATGCCCACACACTGTGTTCCACCCACAATGTATGCCGTTGTATGCTGCTTATATGTTGTAGAGATTTCTTGACTAGTATTTCGTTCGGATTTTCCATTACTAGAGACTGGGGTACCTGCGGAATTTTGTGGGGGTGCTTTGTCACATATAATTGGCTGATAACTTTCCGTTTGTGTCTCTTGCTCTGTGTAGCTGGGGTTTTCATAAAATGACGGTTGTGCAGAGGGACTTGTTTTTTTATTTTTAATGCTGGGAGGTGTTTGGGATCGCTTCGTAATCGGGCTTGTACATAGGGATTTTAGGGCGTTTACTTGTTGATGTAATTGTGAAATTTGTTTTTTTAAATCCATGTTTTCCAAAATAACATTTTCTAATTCTGTTTGTGTGCTTTGTAGCAATACTGTTAAGTTATTAAGTTTCTCTTTCGTTTCTTGTAGCCTATCTGATTCCATAGTTGATAGATCTAAACTTTTGTGAGTAAAATCAGAAAGCAATGAGCAGTAAGATGTGTTAATACTTTCATTATTTAGTGATTCGCATGAATGTGATTTAAAAAGCTTTTTTGGCCTCATAGTAATATTGTTAGACTCATCCATTATTGATCAAAATATGAAATGTCATTCACTAAAAATACCAGTAGTGCCCTCTATTTTGTATACCGTTGCAGCGCAGAATATTACTATTGACGACATATGAATGGCAACGCCATCTCTGCAGATGTAGGTATGCAGATAAAATGCAGCTATACTGACATCCAACGGACGATTTGAATTAGAAATTTTTATTTTCACAATATGAAAGAGAAGCAGGTTAATTATAACAGGATTTTACTGGAAACCATCACGAACGAAGTAGATTCAATGTTTTTGTCGCTTTTGTAAAGAAATTGAAAAAATAGGGATGTTTTCACGTTTTGTTTATAGTCCAAAGTCCCGTTGGGTTTTCACGAATAGTTTGTTAGTCACTTATTCTAATCTTTAGATAACACTCACACTGTCGGTTTATAACAATATCAATATTTTACACTCCTTTTTTTGAAAGGTTACTAGCACTTTGTATTTTTTTCGATAAATCTGCTCGTGATCAATGTTTACTTCAGTTTGACAGTTAAAACTTTCGTTATTAAACCTAGTGTCTTTTAAGATATGACTAGGATTTCTAGGAAGACATTCTTATCAAGCAGAACATGAGCCACACATCCTACAATTTCTGCATAGCGTCTTTGCCGGCAACGACGAAGCCCCCGAAGTTAATTTTCACGTTAGTTTCTGGCTTTCTGGAGACGCACGGACAAACTCATTTTTTTTTACCTTGACCCGACTTAGGGCTCCAAGGTCGACGTATTTCCCAACTTCGGCTTACGCTAAACAATTCTTTAAAAAAATATATATCAAAAATATAATAAGCGATTTATTGCTTTGACTCGATGCCACGTAGTTGCTTCTTTGCTCTTATACCTTACTTCTTTAAGTAGGTCCACTAGCCGCCCGGTGCCCGCGACTTGTCCGCGTGGAATAAGTGTTTTTAGTTAAAAAGTTATTATTTTACTCTCCAGGTACCTATATACTATAACTACCTACGCAAAAATATCTTGTCAATCTGTTGCTTTGGTACGGTGTGATTTAAGTCCAACAAACCAATAAACTAACAAACAAACACACTTTCGTATTTTTAAAATATTAGTATGATATGAAGTTGGTATGATACGCATCGTCTGAAAAATCTAAAAACTGAGGCCGATTAATTCGATGACATATTGCGTCATGACTTGAGCCTAAAATAATGATTACCCCGTCAATCGGAACCGGTTGTTTATCTAACGATAAAACATTTTGGCTTCAACAACTCACTGTCTCAAGGTCGACGGAAATTGAGTGTCAGATATCTGAAACGTGTTCTCATTCGAACCCCTTTTTAACATTTTAATTAAAAGTACGAAACGGTTAACAATTACTATACTTACAGCGTCATAAATAACTTTGGTATCTTATCATTTGATAGCTACTGTAATTTACTCAAATTCTGTAATAAAATGGTTTGATAAAAGTAAGACTGTAATTACTGAAAAGTTTAAAAAGAAGTTTTAACATAGAGGTAATATGGGTTTTAAGTGTAAACTGCATGCCTTACTCCTATCCTTACGAGTAAGTAAGCATACAAATCGTCGCCTTTGGTCTTTCAGTGGAAGGACGAAACGCCTGCATTCCTAGTAGTCTAGGCAAGGAAGCTAGTGGACCCCAACAAATATAATTCCTCAGGCAACTAAACTTTACGGTATAATAGGGTTTCATGAGTAAGGCCATGGTTAGACCTATTTTATAAATATCCAAAAAAATTATATCGATGTTCTGCATGATTTGATTACTTTTATATTTCAGTTTTGACTGTAAATATTACAGTCTACCTACTATTATTGAGAAAAGAAATCGAGAAATTATGCAGTCAAAAATTATAGGTAAGTGTTAGGTAATTAATATCCGAACTTTCGCATGTTTTTTTTGGAACTCTCCTATTCAAAATAAAAAATGATGTTTATTATCTAAAGTATTAAGTCTGAGACCTATACAAGAAGCGTTCCGAAATTAAAGTGTCAAACATTCATCAAAGAACCTAAATGATTCCATGAAGATGGGTGTTTCGTTCGGGAGCACTCAAACGCTCTTGTCAATATAAAAGGCGAAGTAATTAGTCTCATAACTGAAAGCATTTCGCTGTCAAAGTTTATTTTTTGCCATTCTTTATACATCATCGAGCAATGCGCCCAAGACAAGATATTTACTCTCGCAATCCATATCATAAATGCGGAAGTACGTCCGCTGTCTATTTGCCCGTCGGCTATCTTTTCATGACACATCCGTCAAACTGATTTTGACGAAATTGGCGAAGAGATAACTTATATCCCGGAGATGGATATGGGCTTTTTTCCGCGGATCTTTCTATCCTCCTTCAGATCGCTTGGAATAAAGCTTTGATTAAATCCATATTTCTATCCTTCTTTGCATGTGGTTACTGATCCGTCAATCGCCATTTAACGAAAATGTGTGCGTTTGGCGTGTGCTGTGTAATCACTGATCAGTTACTTTTTCTGACCGAATGGGCTGATGACTTTGGGGGAGAAATTTATCGTATTGCGCCTCCACCAAATGGGCAACCGCGTTAATTTTGTTCTGTCGGCGCGTTCCTTTGAAACATTTTAATTACTATCTGCGCATATAAATACCCGAGTTCCTGTCCCGGTATTGACTGCAAGCTAAACAAGCGAAAGTAAGAAAATTAAATAGGGAACTTCAGAAGTGTCTCAGAAAATTTAAGATCAAATCAATTATTGAAATTAGAATTGAGAGTTACTCCTATTGACGCGTCAGGCAGTTAAAGCACAATATTATGTTCAATGTGGAATAAGGAAGCGGATAAATAACTTGCAAATGAAAATTGTTAGTATACCCTGTCAGCCCACACCAAAATCTTGATATTTAATTTATCTACCAAAATTTAAGTTTACATTATACTACGACTTCGTCCGCATGGATTAAGATTGTTTTATTCCCGCGGGAACTCTTTAATTTTCCGGGATAAAAAGTAGCCTATGTCCTTCTCCTGGATACCAACTATCCCCATACCAAACTAGAGGACGCCCGCGACTTTGTTCGCGTGGCTTAAGTTTTTTAATTCCCACAGGCACGCCTTAATTTTCCGTGCTAAAAAGAAACCTGTGTCACTCTCCAAGTATCCAACTATACCCATGTAGAAAATCTCGTCGATCCGTTGCTCTGTTGCGGCTTGATTGAAGGACCAACTCTCTATTTGACGTCCTTGGGGATAGAAATTTCAAAAACTATAAAATCCGTATTTCATCATTAGCGGAAGCCCAAATACCAAGTTCCATGGCTATAGCAGCTTGATAAACGACGGATTTTCATACAAACTTTCAACCCCTATTTAACCCCATTGAGGTTAGAATTTTGAAAAGCTGTGACAATCGTACTTCTTTATTTTTTACCGAAAGCCAAAATACCAAGTTTCGTTGATATAACTTGAAAAATATCTTGAGAAATGAAGGCCTTTCATACCAACTTTCATCCCCTATTTCCCCCCTTTGGGGGTCCAATTTTCAAAAACTGTGAAACACGTCGTCTTTCCTCATTTTCAGCCCGCAGCTCATATACCAAGTTTTATGACTATAACTTGAAAAACGACGGCCTTTCAAACAAACTCTCAACCCCTATTTTTCCCCTTTGGGGATGGAATTTCGAATTTCTTAGTGAATACCTAGTCTTCACAAATAACACAATCTTCAAATTTCATGTCTCTAAGACCAGCGGTTTAGGCTGTGCGTTGATATATAAGTCAGTCAGTCAGTCAGGACTTTGAATTATATATATATATAGATTTCATCACAATCGGTTGAAGAGATAATTTTTTTGATTCCCGCAGGAACTCTTCAAATTTCCGGATTCTTGAATAAAGCAGACAGACACACTTTCGCATTTGTAATATTAAAGTATGGATTTAGTTAATACATTCTTAATTAGTTAGATACCTATACTGGCTAGGTAGTATTCTAAGTAGCCTTCATCACTACAACCTATTAAAGTCCCACTGCTGGGCACAGGCCTCCACTCTCATAGGAGAGCGGCAATTAGAGCTTAGACCCACCACGCTGCTCCAATGCGGGTTGGCGGGCTAAGTAGCCTTAATGCCGACTAATTCCTCAACTAATGCCTTGCATAATTAACTTGTTTGTGATAAGCTACAGGGGAATATAACCAAGTAGAGCAATGGTCCGCACACAAAAGCTATTAAAGTTAAGTTACCTAGCTGAATTAAAGTGATGAACCCATATTAATTGAGCGGTTAAATATGTTAATAAAACTGACTAAATTACAAACAGCGCTCGCGATCTGTCACCCGATAGGGCAACCACGTATTTCGTGAAATGAAGGCAATCTCTCATCTCATCATCTTCATCCTCTACGTACTTGTATGAGATAATTTGTAATTAAACGGTCAAGTACATGTCAGAATACCTATTCATAAGTTAGCCAAGCTAGTTGCTAAAAACTTTGACGGGTATCATTTCATGAACACGTAGTTATTTTGAATTATGATTTGGAGGTTTTCCGGTTTTTTTATCATTAATTTAATAAACTTCGGTGTAGCGGTATCAGATTTATTAATATAAATATACTTTTTTACTATGGGACTGGACGATACTTCCTCTACACGAATTTAAAAAAATATATTATTTCCTAGCTTTTCATATTTATTACTAATGCAATGCCCCTTTCTATAAAGGAATCCTGAGCTCCTTAGTAACTTAGATAAGTAAATTTTAGGTTATTTTATGCAATTTATACATTCAGTTTTGAAAAAAGCATTAAGCTATGATAGTGTTATTATCTCTAACTATTCTCAGTATTCGCAACAACCTAAAACTGAAAAAAGTTTTAACTTGCCCAAAAACAGATCTCAATCATCAACATCATGCAAGTTTAAAAATTAAAATGTTTTTAAAAAAATATTTATCTACTACCAAACTAACTTCTGGTCACTCTACTTTGGTAACCCAATCGGGGAGGACGGCCAATTAGTTGGTGCGGGAAACTTCGTATCGAGTTTCGGAGTTTTTGTATCGAAGCGACGCAACCCGTAACGCGATGTAACAAACATTTCCGACACAATGGCTTTCCGCCGAATTTATCTTTTTTTCCGCCGAATTTATCTTTTTATGCAACATTTGAGCCGCTTCTGTTTCCTCCGCTCCGTGTGGTGAAAAGTGCGATTGGTAACTTTATTCGTTGATGGAATTCCATGCAAAATTTATCTAGATGAGCGTGCGTACAAACCCAGTATAATATTGTAGTCTTTGCGTATAACGAGCTCATCAGAGGTAACGAGCATCGAATGTTAGATCGATATCAATGCCAAAGTCCATTTCAATTTGTTTTGTCTTTATAAATGAACCTAATAAAGGTGCCGTAAATAATACGAGTATATACGTGTTTAAACTATTAAGCCCCGCTTTATCAATATACACCAGTAAGTACAATTTTTTATTCAAAAAACCGGCCAAGTGCGAGACGGACTCGCGCACGGAGGGTTCCGTACAAACCTGCAGGGCGACCGCGTAACTTTTGCATCAATCATTGATACATCGCAATCACCTCTGATTGGTTAACACTCTTCCACTATTGGACGAAATCCATTGACGCAGCAAGAATACCATAAATTCAGCTAATCGGAGGTGATTGCGATGTATCAATGATTGATGCAAAAGATACGCGGTCGCCCTGCTGTAGAAAGTTTAAAATTAATAAAAAATATTTTTTTCTAAAAAATGATATGAAATGTGCACATTTCATACCCTGTAAATGAGTTCGAAAGTTAAACTTCCCGGCCTAGGCCAGTAAAGAATGTATGTATTTTCATTACATATCATAAGTTTGAATTTGGAATCTTTCTTCCTGAATATCTTGTAAATTGTTATAATGTTCTTTGGCCTAAATAGTTTAAATTTGGAACTCTACCGTATTACATCTACCGTGATATACATACCCAAGTATGCTTTCTAAGAAGAACATACAAACACTATCTTAGAAAACGTAATAAACTGTCACTACCTAAAATTAGAACCAACTACGGAAAACGAAATATTTTGTTCGAAGGAGCGACATTATACAATAACTTACCTGAATCCATACTAAACAGCAAAAGTTTTCCTATTTTTAAAAAACAACTTATTGAACATTTACTAAAATCCGCTCAGCTTATGTTAGTGTAACCTCGCTCCTACATAACCAGTCTTTGTAAGCAGAACATCTTATACTAAACTTTTTCTGACTACCTTCATAATTGACCTGTAACTACCTGTAACTTTAACATTTAATTATAACGTGTGACACTTACCAAGATAATGTACATATAGGTACTTACTAAATTTTAATTTGTAATTAATTCTCAATGTAAGTGAACTATTTTCTTGTGTTCTTATTGAGTAATAAATGTCTTTAAACCGATTACGCGTTCAGCACTCACAGCGCAAAAAAAAAATTAAAGTATAATATTTATTTTTTATCTTTATAATATTGAAAGGCGGGAATTAACTACATACCTAATCGTTATAATTTATTATTTAAAAGTGACGAAAAAATGAGTTCGAGTGAGGATATTACGGATTTAGATTGTACACCTCCTTTTCTGAGAGCGGAGGCCGAATAAGCTAAAAATAATTTGCTTCCGCCGAAATCCAAAGAAAAGTCACTTGTTTCATTTTTTAGAAAAGCACTATACACACCTCGACCGGGAGAGCATTTCTGGTCTCGTATATAGCCGGCCTCGCGTAGTCTAACTAACACTCGACCAGAAAACGCGTACTTCCCGGTCTCGCGATGTAACGTACTATATTATATGATGTAACTAAAAATTTATGGTTTTCGCAATTTTTCCTTTATCTGTGCTCTAAGACGTTGCTTAGTACCAAATTTCAAGATTCTGAGTTCACGGGAAGTACCCTGTAGGTTTTGATTCCCTTGCGAGTGTCGAAAATTTTGCATAAAAATATTTTTATTATAATTATGATGTAACTAAAAAATTATCCTATTCGCAATTTTTCCTTTATCTATGCTATAAGACGTTGCTTCGTACAAAATTTCAAGATTCTGAGTTCACGGAAAGTACCCTGTAGGTTTTGGATCCCTTGCGAGTGTCGAAAATTTGCAGCATAATCGGCTGTATCTTTTGATTGCGTTGGTTTTTTTTTTAAGTTTTAGAAGTTTGATTTTTTCACAGCTCCAAGGGACAGGAAACCTGAGTATTTGATGTGAATTTTAGCTTGATACCTCCATGTGTTCCTGAGAAAAATGGTCTTGACACACAAACGGACATTCAACAAAGTGATCCTATAAGAGTTCCGTTTTTTCATTTTGAGGTACGGAACCCTAAAAAGATGGAGTCTACTTAAATTGCACTACATAAAACTGTTAAAATTAATAAAGTATTCGATACATATTTCGAAGAACCGGTAAACGTCGGGGTCCCAGGACCAAATGGAATGGTGACCCGCACTAGAAGGCGCAGCGTTGACAGACCTCCCAATGCTAGGGAGTCGGACAACGTCATATACGTCACCATACCATAAGTCACTAGCCGCAACTCGCTCGTGCTGAACTCAGGCTAGTCATAGTTTCCGTCTGAAAGACCCATTTATCTGGAAAATCATACAAAAGGCGTTATGTGTCCAGTACTCAGAATACAGTTGTTCTGTATTCTGAGGTCCAGTAGTAGACGTCTGTAACAAAATATTCTAGATATTTCAGTAACGGTCTATTTAACGTAATTCAAATTGAGCGAGTTAAAAACACGCTTGAAACTGTCATTGATAGCGATAAAAAGGACACGATCAATCATGGAACTGATAGCATACACGTTGTAGTAATCGAAAATACAATTTATCTACTCCAGCATCGAAAAGTTCCAATTTCGAATTTGACAACTATATCGAATTGAACCCTCTTTCGTGTTTGCTTCTCATAACGATACAGTTCGTTGTATGGGAGCTGTATCGTTATGAGTCGTAGCTGTATCGATATGGTTATCTTCATAAATAGGATACCTATAGCTTAGCGGCTCTGGGTTCTGGCACTTGATTGATTTGACTTTTTTATTAATTTATAAAGTAAAAAGTTATAAAGACGTCCTTGTCGTAGATAAAATCTTGTATGCAACTGTACGTAATTAGTCATTTTAATTCTCGTACTATCCTATTTTGATACTCGGCAAGCCTCGTATCAAAAAACAGCACTCGAATTAAAATGACCCTCATTACGATACAGTTGCATAAATAGCTATTTTAACGCATATGTTTGATGCAACAATTTTGAACTTTATCACGACGAACATAAGAATAAAATTTGCTCGTTTATGTATGGATTTTATAATACACATACACTTGTATTATACTTCGTATCCAAATACTGTAAAATGCTCGTAGACATGTCGGCGACATGGATATCAATATTTAGTCTGTCGAGCAATTATACTTTTTTAATGGTATCAATGTTATTATACTCTATAACTGCATTAATTGAATGAACCCTCCTTCAATTCATTTTTGAGTCAATTGGTAATCCTTGTTTAGAGTTGTCTATTTTGAGTACGATGGTTTTAATCAATTTAACCAACGAAATGCTTGAAGACAATGCCCGGTCGGTTCGTTGTTGGATTAATGGATCCAATGATGCAGCAAATGGATTGGAAGTTTATTCCATATTCCAACGGCATATGGAATAAACTCCTTCTCATTATTAGGAGGTATAGGGAAGGCACTTGACATTTACAATTTTGCCAATTCAAATAGCATTTACTTGTTAAGTTGCTAATGATCTCGCAGCACCACTACTTAAACCACCGCATAACAATTTAATTATAAATTAAATATATGGCTATCGAACCAAAATGTCAGCGTCAAAGTGCCAATTTATGTTAAACGATATATTTAAAAAAAGTCAAACAGAGACCGTCTTTCTAATGACCAAGAATGCAAAAATAGGGTCCATTTCATTTATCGTGCCAACTTTTGTTGGGTCATTTCTGTCCGAACCTTGATGTAAATTATGTTATTTTGCTTTTAATTGTTTTACCCTCATTATGAATATAAAAAATAAATAAAAACGTATTGAGCAGAAACTTAAAAAACCTGAAGGAGAGGGGTTTAGATAATAATTATCGAATGCTATTCTTGCTTTTAGCTTTTCATAGTAATATTTTGGTTAAAAATACAAAGAAGAGTAGATCATGTATGAAACAGCTGTCTTGGTAATTGGTATGAGTAAAAAATATGATGAATAAAGATTTAACACAGCACATTAAAGCTACATCAAAAGCAGTTGGTTATAAAAAATATTCACCTGAACGGAAGTTCAATAATTTTAGGAAATAAATTATTAAGGAATTCTTTAAATGTAAAACGTTTCAACCGAATTCGGGGTGAGTTATTGTCCTACCTGATACCTATTTCCTGTTGGAACGAAGCCAGTTGCAAATATGCCTGTTGAATAAAGATGTGATTTTTGAGCCACGTTTTGATCTCAACTGCCGAGATCAGATTGGCAGGACCTGCATAGCGAACCGTGCTAGCAGAAAAATGTAGAGAAGCGTGTTGCACATTCAAACGATGTATCATGTAACTTTGCAAGATTTATATCTTATACTGGGTCTATTTTATTGTCTTATAGATATAATTAAAAAAAATATAAACGTAAACCTGCATATCTGAGATTTCTGAAAAGTGTTCGAAGTCTGGCAATTTGTGGGTACTTGTCCAGCGTGGTGGACATCCGATGGATTGAGTTGTAGATGATGACGTATTTTAATATTGGGCGCAGTACCTATAAAAAGGTCTGAGAAATCTGGAAAGATGAAACAAATTACAGAAGTAACTGAATTAGTATTAAACTGTATACTGCTACAAAATGCTACAAGGAAGTTGGTGGAAATTATTGTTAGGAAATTCGAGTATTAGAGAATAATATTGCAATTTGCAAGGTAGTTTGTCGCTAAATAATAATTATTTCTCAAAGCTAAATGAGTAGGTACATCAACAAAACAAACTCCTTAAACATTTAAATTCTGAACTGACAGATGTTTTCGAAAGTGTATTGTAGTATAGAATTCAACAAAGATAAAATGGTGACATGTACGAGGTACGCGTAGGTGCCTTAAATGCACTCGACCGTGAAGAGCCTGATAAATACTTAAGCACGTTGCTTATACCTAATTGTTCCAACGTATAACATCTACATTATTCGAACATTTTGTTATTGAAGTAGAGACAGTGAGAGTTTTAATAGAGGCAGACAACTTTTTATAACAATTAGCAGTATAAGTACTGTATGGCACTATTCGTTCTGAACCGCACTAAGAAAAATAAGAAGAAAAAGGTTTTAAGAAAAATTGAAACGATTTTTCCTACTGCAAGTTAGCCCTTGATTGTGATCTCACCTGGTGGGAAGTGATAATGCAATCCATGCCCCTAATCAGTTAATACACGGCATCGTAATCTCAGAAATCAGGAAAAAATCTCTGACGTTCTAACGTCTTTGCCGATAGGCTAGTAACTAGCCATGGTCGAAGTCCACCAGACCAGAGAAAATTTTAAAAATATAAATTTCCAAATTGACCATACCGGTTATTTAAGGCTTGATCTCTCACTCATTACGCTACAGCGCTCACAAGTCACAGTATTAACTAGTGCACCAGGGAGGTCCTTAAAAGGGCTATTCCATTAGTGCTTAACGTAAATATAAAAATACCGCAATATTTGAAACACTAAGCCCAATTCTTAGCGAGGTTATCGAACCCATAAGATCCGTATTTAGTTGTGACTTCTTTACTTCGTACCTCGAAGCCACAACACATTCGTATTCGTATTACTATTAATTAATAACATCAAAAAAGAAAAGGCACAGTCAAGTACAAAGTAATTAGAAAGTTGACTAAAATTATTGACGCGGCATAGCTAGCATGTCCTCCTCCTTAACTGAACCTCCGAAAATGATTTTTTCCTTTATTTACGTAGTGAAACCACATAACTGAAACGCATCATCCTTCGAAATTTCAACTGGCAAAAGTTTTTGGCCGTACTTTCTACGTACACTTCCCGTGAATGTAGAAACGCTACTTCTATCCCCAAAAACTTTCTTGTGGAGATAATATTATTTACTACAAATTCATATTATATTCCGAACTGCCCTAAATTCGTTTTCGTACAAAGTAAAATGGTTCGTACTCTCAATACAGAAAGAGAAAAAAAGATAAAAACATCTAAATGAAATATTTGCAAAGTATGTATTGTAGGTAAGTGATATAAATTAAGAAAAAAACATTATTATCTACCAGGCAATTTAGCCTCCAGTAAGTAGGAGAGATTGCAATAACAGATTCGTAATTCATGACTCCTACATAATACTCAAAGGTTATCTCAAACCTACACAAAATTTTACCTCTTCTGTTTCTGTTTTTAATATCGTTAGTAGGTACTATTTCGTTAACTGAACGAGTGACCTTGCGGTCCGGCCTTCTTGGGAATTAGAACCCACACAAAAAATAAAGAAACAGGACAAACTTGATAGATGAGTATCCCAACTAGTTTGTCATCTTGATTTTATTTTATAAAGGGTATATCCTGTAACCTGTTTCACTAATCTTATTAGTTCAAATAGAATTCAATTTGAATATTTTAAAGTATTTAAATATCACAGTCTTCATATTTCAAAAGTAATTAACGTGCTTTACTTTACGCGTCAATTTTTTTCCCGAAATAGATGGGTTTGCTTAAATATTTCGGGTGTCATATTTTTGAAAGATTTATGCATCTAAAACAGTGTTCTCATTCATCATTAGACTCATCTTTAGACCCAATCATTTCGGATTGATAGAGCTACCTTATTGTTAACATTCTGAATTATTTGCTTCAATTAATTACTTCTTCAAATAGGTCCTACTTCCGAGTTCAGATTTCCATAATATTATCTTCAATAATATTTCTTTTAGTGTCCGTTTTTATGGCTCGTCTCGTTTTATAGAATGCTTGTCACATCGTTATCGATGCACTCACCAATGCGCCGTGGAGTGCCACATGAAAGATAACGGTTTCACTCCGAAGCATAATTTTACAATCTTGCTATATACACCTATTGCATTATCGTAGCGATCATTTGGACCCGCGCCTACACGAGCGTGTTGACGCGTCGTCAAATCACGATCTTAAATAATATCCTTGCATAAAAACGAGAAGTTTTAAACAAAGGTGGAATCTATCGCCAAGTCACGACAATACAGCAATTCCATAGATCTGTCGCCCGATTTGTAGGGTGCAGGCGCAAAAAGGGGCAGAGGGGGGAGCTCTTTGGCAGCGCGTCACTCGACAACGACGCCGGTCAGCTCGCTAGAGTCGCCCGATCGGTTCAGTCGGTCGCTTGTTCGTTACGTGTTACTCTGTGTCGTGTTCGGAGCGAACTTTGTGCAATCCTAGATAAGTGTGGATCGAATTATTTGCAGTGTATGTGACGCTCAATACCATCGGATGTGGATTATTAGTGCTCACGTCATTATTTACCTATACGGTTCCAATAATACGAGCCGATGGTCCTTTTGAAAAGTAACATGAAAATTAATGGTAAAGTTTTATCTGATACTTGCATGTAATTTTTCAAATCAGTTAATTTTTTATACCTTTATTACTTATCTGGATCTGGATGATCTTCTTGGCTTGCACGACGCACGATAAGTTATTTTAACCACAATACGAATGAACTAAGATCTTGTCTTATGGTAAACATCGAAAAATTATTTAAATGGACGGATTATTTAAATCTTCGTTCCATCCGGACCACCGAAATGGCCAAAACAATAGCAGACCTCTCGTGTCATTCAGCATTGACTCTGGGGATTTAAATATAAGTTAGCGTGAACAATTGAATGTTGTGCATTTAAAAGCAGATATAGCTAGATATATAAGTAGAGGCTGTGTGTGTGACCCTGTTGCGCCTACGGGACCAGCCGCTGTGGGTGGACGGCATAGTTTCCGAACCGCCTAGAGAACGACAGTGGGTGTCTGAATGGAGCCAGTTAATAATAATGGTGAGATTTAATCACCGCCATAAAGGTTACACAACAAAAGCTGCAAGCATGCCTGCAGCTCGATCCGTAGATGATCCTTTTGGAATAACATATAAGGATAGTAAAACTAACACTACGCTTTTAGATAGAAAATATTAGCTTTTAGAAAACGTAGGTACATACTAATCATTAATGAGAATGCATTGTGTAAAAATACCAGTTAAAATAAAAGTAGGATGCTTGAGAAAAATAGTACGTAGAAGTCGCAGCAAAAAACTAGCAGGAATCCGTACGAAATACTTTATCCTGTTAGCTACATATTTTGCACATGTCGCATAGCAGACCTCAGATGTCGACTGACAAAAAACAGAACACTTCGTACCCGCACATGTTTCGGATCTAATTCAGGGCAAATGAGCATGTTTGAGTTGAGACCAACAAAATGTTTCCACGCAATCCTGTCTTCAGATCTAATTTGAGATGATAAAATAAATCTTAGTAAAACAAATGTGATTCCTGAAATGTAATTTGGAGGGGAAGCGGAAATGTAATTAAAGAATGAATTACCTTACGTAACCCTGTTATTACAAACGCATCTGTTGGGAATGATAAATGTGCTCGTCGAGCAAACGAGAAAAAAGATTTTTAAAGAGAAACCTTCACGGGCGGAGGCAGCACGTGGGATGGCAGATGCGCTCGCACATCTTCGGTTTAAAATGCGACCCTTTGTAGTTTATCCCAACATCGCGCTAACCTCGCGTGCAGCTGAGATTTAAGCTTCATTATTATGTCGTTAAAAAGTTTTAATGGATTCAATAGATTTTTATATTTTTTTACGTTGCAGTGTGCATTTATCAATGTCAACAACTAAAAAACTAAACTTGCAAGATTTATTGTCTAAGTTCAAATGAGGTCAAGTCCGGCTAGAAGGACCGAGTTTTTCCTTTGATTACTATCGCGAGCTTGTCGCCATTTATGGCAACCTGCGCTCGCCACGGCTAAGTATTGAGTGGTATTGACAACTGTGGGATACTTGACATTAATGCCGGTCTCTCTGTGATAAATATTGACTGTACGTGTTTTCCTAAAACTATCAACCTTAATCGAATAGCGACCATAACAATACGCTGTGAAGATTGTAGAACTTACTAAGAAAACTAAGTAGGTTTACTTTTATATGTTAAGTTCATAACAATCGCAAAAGCAAGTTACCTACATACGAGTAGTATAGATAACTTAGGTGGTAACGAAAGCAAAACGGCGGTAACGTTAGTAAACACAGTAACTACTTCGCCCAAGTTATAAGCACAAACGTTGTAACACAATACGTTTATTTCAGAATTGTATTGGCGGTAACTCGCTGTAAGCACGTTGTATTTGCGAGGTTAAACAAAACTTAAACAAACTAAGGAAACAGACCGGCAAATGTTAAACACCGTTTGAATAATTGTTCAGATGTTTAGTTATGAATATTAATGTGGTTTTGGATTTGTCTACCAGACTAAATTGAATTACAGTGAAGAATCTGTGGCTATAATGCAAATTGTTTTGTTGTTGTTTTAACCGAGCTAATTTAATTTGTAAGATCTTTATTCAAAATAGAATTAAAAGCTATATTTAAAGTAATCTTTTAACGCTTTCATAATTTTAAATCTGAATTGAAATTCTACTTTTTAAATCAGCATTGAATATTTATTTGCATACTTCATGACACACATTATGCAGTCACATTCCAATAGATTTTTAATTTTCTGTAAGTACTTTGTAGAAGTGAAGGCCATCTTTATTCAATTCCTCAGTTTTTTCCTATACATACCTAGTTAATAACGAATAAGTAATAGCATAAAATCATTAATTTTATATCATGAGAATATCAATGTTACATTCCGCAGCAGCATCTGTACTGTATCACTTCACACATTTTAAAGTTCTCGTTAAATAATTGAAAACCAAAACTCTTTATAACAATAACGACCGATTTTGTAAACATGATTATTTATAATTTCAAAAATAAAATTACAAGTCCGCCACCCCATCATTACGCGCTGGATTCAGTAAAAAATTAAAACCGGCCAAGTGCGAGTCGGACTCGCGCACCGAGGGTTCCGTACAAACCTGTAGTAAGTTTTAAATTAAATGTTTTTTTTTAAATATTTGAGTTGATTGAATGAAAGGTAAATTGCGATTTACGATTAATAACGTATTAAAAAAAAACTACTTACTTGATCTCGTTCAAACCAATTTTCGGTGGTAGTTTGCATGGTAATGTACAACATATATTTTTTTTAGTTTTATCATTCTCTTATTTTAGAAGTTACGGGGGGGGGGACACACATTTTACCACTTTGGAAGTGTCTCTCGCGCAAACTATTCAGTTTAGAAAAAAATGATATTACAAACCTCAATATCATTTTTGAAGACCTATCCATAGATACCCCACACCTATGGGTTAGATGAAAAAAAAATTTTTGAGTTTCAGTTCTAAGTATGGGGAACCCCAAAATTTATTGTTTTTTTTCTATTTTTGTAAGAAAATCTTAATGCGGTTTACAGAATACATCTACTTACCAAGTTTCAACAGTATAGCTCTTATAGTTTCGGAAAAAAGTGGCTGTGACATACGGACGGACAGACAGACAGACAGACAGACAGACAGACAGACAGACAGACAGACAGACAGACAGACAAACATGACGAATCTATAAGGGTTCCGTTTTTGCCAAATTTGGCTACGGAACCCTAATAACCCAATCACAAATACAGGCACGCTCCCACCACCTGCCGGGCAGCTGTACGGATTTATAACTGACAGATATAAAATATTCCTCCCAAAGTTACCCCAAACAATGAACAGCTGATGCGTAATAAAGTAGCGCGAATTGAAGAACTTTTGTCAGATTTGACGAGGCTCGTTTACGTTCAAAAACGGCGCGAATTAAAAAACTAATTGATGGATAAATATGATTCTTGGTCCTCTATATGATAAGAGCATACCTAATCCGTACTAATATTATAAATTTGAAAGTGTCTGTCTGTTTGTCTGCTATGTTTTAACGGCCCACCATTTCAAATTGCCCCTGCACCCTGTCTTATTCAAATTTAACTAAAAGTTAGGTAAATTGCTGAAAGTTAAATCAAAGGAAAGTCATTCCAAAAAAGCGTAGAAAACCTTATCAAGACAGTCTGTGTCTTTTACTTAAAGTTTTTTCTTGTGATTGTACGAACATAATATGACGCGCTTCTAAAAGTGCTAAAAGTCGTGACGAACTTGATATACCAATGCTAATAATGTCGAGTTTGATCTTAAGCTAAGTACCAATACCAAATTGTCCAGTAAACATTTATCTTTAAATAACAAAAAATGGACATCTTATTTTACTTCGTCTATTTATGTCACATTACACATTATCAATGTAATTTATTACAACATGTCAAGCGATAGAATAGTATCAGTTGTTAATTGGTAGAGAGCTCGTAATGAATTTATTAAATCAATTCTCTGCGTTCAAGACCCTTGCAGGAAATGCGGGATACCGCCCGTGTCTTACACAATAATTAATCTCATTGTTACTCTAACATCTTATTTCCTTCTTAAATTAATTGAGATTTAAGCTAAGATTACTTTCTCGCTTTGTAATTTTTCTTTTTTAAGAACAATTGAGTTTTAAAATTATATCACCAATATTACGAAGTACCTATAGCACTTATAATTATTGTTACGCTGATAAATTTGTTCGTTTCTTGGAGACCTTGATATCGTAATTATTTTTGTGTCCATGACGAAACTCAAATTGTGGGCATTGTTATAGTCATTATCACAATTAACGTTAATACCATCACATGGTTAGTTATTTTGTTTACCACTGTGCTTGTATTTTTATATCTAAAATTTACCTTTGTACATTTTTTATATATGTTTTTGAAAAGATAGATAGAATTAATGAGACTTTATTTTTTGTTAATATAAATGTTAAAGATTTTTTCAATACAGTTGTCAAACATGGCGCACTTTCAGAGGCTGTAGTTATGATTCGAAAATTGAATCTTTCGCATATGCATCTTACTTTTACACGGTCGTGACTTACTTTTACAAGCTCGACACTTACTTTTGCAGTTTAGTTTTAAATTTTCCAAGTCAATTAAAAAAGTTTAGTAGCAAGGAGTTTTCATACATAGAATATAATCGGATAGCCTTTTTACGAGGAAAAATGAATGAATCCGTACGTTTTAGCATTGAATTTCCAAAATTATTTTAAATGGTTGTTGATTATATTTAATTACCAGTTTTAATTTAATTATTTTCATCATTGGACAAAAATTGAATAGGCTGTATACGCGTAGGTACGAACCCGTAGCCTAGTTTCGTTGAAAAAAAAAATATATCCAGGTGTAAGTCCGCGCCATTTGCCGAAATTATTTATTTTTTATGTGATAAATTGATTATATTTTTGTTCTAGTACTAATGATGAAATGGAATTAACTCCACCAGATATTTTATCTGAGGCGAAAACTGCGCAAGATGGAATTTTGCCCCCAAAATCGGGAAAGATATATGACGGCTTACAATAATTTTATTTCATGGAGAAAACATAAAAAAACTAAGTCATTCTCAGAAAATGTTTTGTTAGCTTATTTTCATGAATTGAGTGGAAAATATAAACCATCTACATTGTGGTCAAGTTATTCCATGTTAAAAACTACTCTCAAAACAAATAATGACATAGATCTCCAAAGTTACCTAAAATTATCAGCTTTCATGAAACGGCAGTCTGATGGTTTTATAGGCATAGGAATATCAAAAGTATTGACAACTGATGACGTGGAGAAATATCTAAATGAAGCGCCAGACGATAAATATTTGTTAACAAAGTTGTTAATTGCTCAAGCTTTACTCTGAATTTTCAGAACTTAATTACTATGTACGTATGTATGTTGAAATAAACTTGTAATTATTTGATTTGTTTATTACTATTTCCCACAACTGTATTGAAAAACGTCGTGTGATACACGGGTGAGAAGGTTATTGCAAACTCGTGACATTAAAAACCCTCACCTTCGGCTCGGGCTTATTAATGACAGCTCGTTTGCAATAACCTACTTTCCACCCTTGTATCACAATATACTATTGTAATAGGTTATTTTTTGTTTATACTTTAATTATTATTGCGAATACTAGATGATACCCGTGACTTCGTCAGCGTGGATTAAGTAACTCTTTAATTATCCGGAATAAATAGTAGCCTATGTCTTTACCTGGGATACAACCTACCCCTGTACTGAATTTCATCAAAATGAACGTAATGAATGCACGTGGATGAACGTGAATGTTCTTGAACAGATGGGCCGTGAAAGCGTAGCAGAAGCTTGCCTTCTCAAAAAAGAATGAGACTTTTTATTTCTAATTCAACCATGATACAGATATTGTAAACTAAGGGTGCCTTAAGTCTGCATACATCATAACAAAATTTGAACATACACACATCCCAGCATAATTAATCCTCTGTTTAGACGTAATGTCCCTCCGTCTGGAAGGAAATAGGGCTGAAAATAAATCGCCCGTAGGCTTGTACTAAAATAGTCGAACGATCCGCCTCCCATTTCTCTAGGACCATTACCATATCCTGCGCTTCAATATGTTAGTTAGAGAGAACGTGTCCGTTGTACGGAGTCAAAACTGTTTGATGGATGAATGGATGGATGTATGGATGGATGGATACATGTTTGTTACTCAATCACGCCAGAACGGCTGAACGGATCTGGATGAAATTTGTCTCAGAGATAGATTAGGTATAGTCTGGAATAACACATAGGCTACTTTTTATCCGGAAAATCAAAGAGTTCCCGCGAGTACCAAAAACCTCAATCCACGCGAATTAAGTCGCGGGCATCAGCTAGTATTTTGAATAAGGTAATTATAATGAAAATTGATAGTTAATTAAGTATATCAAATGCCAAATCTGCAAAAATATTACGTCAACTTATACAGTTCAAAACAAGTTAAGGTAAAAAAAAATAATGTTAAAATACTTATCCAACTTCTTCGTGATTCCTATTAATGGGATTATAATTTATGAATCGTTATCTAAATAATGTAAATAAAATATCTGTTAATTAATGTTGCTTTTATCTAACCATAACTTAGGCCAGTGATAAAAAATCTTGCCCTCTTAACTTATTCATGTCATTGTTGACAATTTTACTTACAAGCAGCCGTAATTCTGCAGATGGATTTATATCAGAACAGGAGCAATTCTAGACATGGCTTATGTTTATCTTAATGTTCAATTACGCCATAGCTTGGGTGTAGTTATTATGCAATAACGGTTAATTACGCCGCGGAAGGTAATTTAGCTCACGCCAAAGCTGTACAATATTGCTATTATATCGCATGACTCGTGTATTGTGGCTTGACGAGGGGTGACATTACATCGTTAATCAATCCATTCTTCCTAAATAAATTTTTGATTTTCAATTTGAATACGGCAGTGATTACTAAACCCAATACCCTTGATAAATGGTACGGGTTAATTAATGTTTAATACGTGATAGTTCGACGGGAAGTGTCGTGCTCGATAATGGAAACAGTTGCGATCGTACCTGTGATATATGCCTTTAATATCCGTCGTCCCGGATGTGTGAGATTTTTTTGAAATTTCCGAACTCTCTCACAGTTTGCCCCGAGGTTTTTGTGACGCCATTTGTTTGGAGTTAATTTGTATTTGGGAATAGAGCAGTCATCGCAGATGTTTCATTATTTAATTTCCTCCCTTACTCGCTTTCAATGGATACTACTTTCCCGCTAGTTTCGTTTTCAAATTTCCTGCAAAAAAACTTTATCCGAATTTATCTTAATCTTGATATTTTGGGTATCAGCATTGTGGTTAACATTTCTGTAATATGAATTGACATAGGTAGGTTTAGTTATATTTACTTTTCGCTAGTAAGTATTTTATGCAAGACTCTTCGATTTATTTCATTCGTTTCGTAACTAACTTATACAAAAAAATTGTGATTATGATTAATTCACTTGCCACAGATATGGTATTTGTTTTAATAGCTTTTAAAACAGTGTACATTTATTCATCCCCTAAGAAATGTGAGAACGCGGGACGCAGGTGTCTCTTGCTGGCATCTCGCCAAATTACGAAGGGAACGAGTCTGACACTTCAGAAAGCTTGTATAACTTCGAAACTATGCTGTTCTAAACAGTTTTACTAAGATAAATCTTAATACAAGCACAATATCTGGATTTTAGAGTGTTCTACATTACCTACTTACTTACCTAAGCTTTTGATGAATAATTAAGCTTAATTCTCTGTACTTAAATAAAATTAAATTCGATAGAAACAAGAACTAATTTAATTCTTAATTCATAGCCATATTGAGCCTGAGGGTTCTAATCAAATTTAAAAAGAGTTAAACGGTCGATTCGGTAATCTTAAGACGGCATTCACTGATTATAATAGCTGTAATTTCGTCACAAGCTTTCTTATTTAAAATCATTTAATCTTCGTCAATCACCATTTATCATGCTATGAAATGTAAAGTCCTCACTCACTCACTGATTGACTTACCAACGTCCAGCTCTTGGACCAAGAAAGCTAAAATTTTGCATTGAGTTTCCCTTTAGAAAGTTAATTAATATTTTTTTTTTAAATTCTCTCAGGAGTGCAACCGCGGGCGGTCGCTAGTTCTGAATAATAACTAACTTCTTATGCTGATTATTATAATATTTCAAACTGAATGAAAAAAATGTCTCAAAATATTTTGCATCGTACGTTGTTATTTCGTGCGATCTTGGATCACACGAGTGCTGATAAAACAACAGCGAACATGCATGTTATGCCTCCAATTAGCATAATTTAAATTATGGAAGTACTAAATGAAATTATGGACGACAAACATTTACATAAATTAAGCGCAATTATATGAAAGCAAATTGTATTTATACAGTACTGAGAAATAATCTTCTGTAATCACTAAAATCTTCACGGTTTACTTTTTTTAAAAGTCACATTATTAACTTCAAGTGAATGCAGTTTGCTTATCTGTTACCAAATATGTGAAGGCAAATTTAAAACGAGTACAAGTTTTTAACAAGTTTCATGGTGTCTAAAATTTTGCTGATTACTTCAAGAGTTGTCAAACCTTTTGTAGAATTTTATCGAGAAATCTTGTGTTGCAACTGGCATTGAAGTTGAAGAGAACGTCGCATTCTGCGATGTAGAACATGATTTAGGACCACGCCAAATTCAGATCCGCTCGCTTGACAAAATAGATGGACCGCCCTAGCTTAGCCAATGTAAAATTCCTGAAAACCGTCCTTGATGCGATAGATTTTAGATTATCAGTACAGAAATAAGTTAGGTACCTTCATGCGAAGTCTCATGTTTTTAGTTAATGATCGCGTACCACTGCATAATATTATCTTCTCTCAAATCCACTCTTGAAGTAAGACGTAAAGTAAATAATTTTTCTCTGAAAGACTTATTGTAATTAGTAAGTGACCAGGTGGCATAAATAAAATGCATATCGTCCAACATAGTTACATAACCTCTTCGCAAAACTTTGACCCATATCATCCGCCGCGAATTAGTCAAGGTTTCCATTTTCACTCGGCTCCATATCTGGGTCCAACTGACACTTGGAGTAATCTCGCCGCCATATAAGACTCTACAATTAGCTGTCATACTCGTTTTCCTTTGTGCGCGGCTCTGACTGTTTAATTGTAGGTACGTCGCGTTTTGCTTTTGTTTTGTTTGATAGCCGACTGCGCTAACATGTGTTATTTTTTATGGCATTGTGTTCAAAGCTCGTAATTGGACGGATCGGGGACTTTATACTAGGTTGTATGTTTCATTGACCTAAGCTCTGTTTTAGAACTTTCTCTGCATTCTGTCTTTGCATTGTATTCCTCGTTTTGCCCCAAATCACCTTGCACAATGCACGATGTTCTTCCATTTAGATATAGCGTCTGCAATATTATTATCATGGACAGGTGCTGACCTAAAGTTTTCCACACTAACTACTGCTACTACAATTATGATTTTACATATCGTCTGATGATCCAGAGTTGAACTACTGCACTCCATTGAAAGAAATAAAAATGAAACAAAAACCAAGGTAGAGCACCTTTGTTTTTGTTTAATTCTCCTTGTTTCAAATTGTTTGGACTCTTTTACTTATAGTTACGAATTAACCATAATATATTTGAATGTTTAAAATCATAACTAATACGAGTACTTATAAGGTAACTGAATAAAGGTATCTGAAAAGGTGCCCCATGATCGACGTCCCATCTGTAATATAATCTGCCTAGTCGTGCTTAACTACTGTCGAGATAGTATGATTTATCTAACAATTAAGCTAACTCAAGTCCCGTTGTTAAGTGCGGCAGAAACAAAATCTTCAGCCATTTGTCAATGCGCCTGTTATAAATCACGTGAGAACTGCTTAATTTAAATGAGAAAAACATTTCAACGTTTAAATGTTTAAAGCAGAGGTACCGGTAGGCAGTAGGCAGCAGTCGTCATATATCTTAAGGACAGAGATTAAAGGAATAAGACGGAACCATCATACACAAAAATAACAATGCATACTATAATACTATAAATGCGAAAGTGTGTCTGTCTGTCTGTCTGTCTGCTACACTTTCACGGCCCATCTGTTCAACCGATTTTAATGAAATTTGGTGCAGGGGTAGATTGTGTCCCGGAGAAGGACATAGGCTTTTTATCCCTATAGAAAAATAAAATGAAATGAAAAAATCTTAATCCACGCAAACGAAGTCGCGGGAATCATCTAGTTTATACTAGTTGTGTAGGTACATATGTTACGACTAAATCGAACAGATGTTCGGGAAGACGGCAGGCAAATCAGCTCCTTTTTTTATAATATATTTTCTGTGGACCAACAGGTGATAGCCTAAAGATCAAATCGCATGGAAATGGCATTTCCTTGATATAAATTTTGGATGGCTGTAAAATGGCAAATTCATATTCAAATTGAAATTTGTTTACAGATAACGAAACTTTTTAACTTTACAAGTGCCTTGCCGTAAATCTATTCGAACTTTGGCAGATTTACATAAGTCCGCTGCGAGATATTTTGTACTTGAAAAATTCTTTAGCGATCCGATTCTGCAAATTTTTTAGTCTACGGAGACCCAAAACATAAAATTAATTCCGCGGTACAATGCTCTTGCAAAGTAAGTGGATGCATCGTAATTCGTAAACTGTATTTGGTGAAGCGTTTAATTCCCCTGTCCGCAAGTTTGGTGCGCAATATATTATTATGAATATCAATTATTTAAAGACGATAAAGAGGTCCTTTAGGGCATCTTTAAGTAATTGTTGAGATTGTTGGTTCCATCAATAAGTTATCGGTAAGTAGGGTATAATAAAATAAAAGGGTTTATTGGGGATTCTTTATGTTGAAAAATACTTTGTTTGTATCATACTTGAAATATATCAATACTAATGAGTTTTAAACATACTCCGTATCAGATTATAGATAGATAGCAAAAAGGAATAAATCATACCTCGATGCTGAAGAGGTATTTACCGAGGCATTAAGAAATTATAGGCACTAGGGTCTCTGTACCAATGAGCTTGAATTACGGCCTTAGAGAAAAAGTTATCACATCTTTATATAAAATCGATGATTTAGTCTGGTGAGCAGACAGCATGTCTCCGCTTTGCTTTAGTGGACCTTTTATCAATTTATCAATTTTTTTGCTAATTTCTTTTTTTACAGAATGATCTTTCAAAATAAAAGCACTACCGCGTTTTCAGTTGATCTACGAGTATTTCAAGACACTCGGTCTTGGACTGCTAATTTGTTATTTATTTTTAAAAGAGTTTAAGCTTTGACTGTGAGAATGTGACAAACAAGATTTCTTCAAATTCCACACAAAGCTTCGGCGAGCCTGTGTCGTACGTTTTTCGCTAGCAATACCGTAAAATCTCCAGCTGGCCACGTTGGCTTGCACGCCTCTTTAGCACGCGGCGGCGAATTCGAGTGGAAACAAGGGTATTACACCACCGATTCTTTTTGAACACCATTCAAGTATGGCATTTAAGGCTAGAGATCACACAAAGTCAACAGCAGCGACTTGAAAGTTGTTATACATGGAACTAGGTCTATAGCTTTAAGACAAGACCTACTAGTGTACTCCAACCTGGTGAACCTGGGTATCTTGTTTTTCATCAGACACATTGGGGTGATCTGTCATCAGACATGATTGTCGTTCAGCGCAAACTTTATATCCTGCACTGTATGAAATATGAATGCGTTCTTTGTCTCACCATAGATCGAGCATAGGACTTGCTGCTGCTGTAGCTTTATGTAGTGAGTAGTGCTTGGTATAGATCCTTGTTTTACAAACTCCCACACCCGTGTGTGTTCCGTGGCCTGCCGTGCGTCATGTGTCTTTCTTTATGTGGGCTCACACAAAGAACTAAAAGCTTAAACCCCACCCCGGGTTAAGCCCGGATATTTAAGCACTGTACATGTAATTACAGAATGTAACTGTTAAGCCGTATCGATTTGCATTTTCAAGAACAGCGGTCAGAGATGATTTGCCATTATTTAAACATCCGAAGCGTCATGCCATGACCATAATTATTACTGTCCCGATAATCTGATGCTGATAACGTAACGAGTGTACTTTGTACTTGAAAAGTCCCACGACGAATCGAATTAGAAAGCCGAATTGCTGTACCGTTAAAACGCGTCCGGCCAAATTCAATAGAGACAGTTTAACATGTTCAACACATATTAGACTCGTTAGGCGTAATTGCGTAGCACGAAATACATTAACTTCTAATTGCACTACCATATGCTTTAGAAATGTTTTGAGTTCTTCTACCTTGGACATAGCTGCGTAGAACAACTATGTAGTAGGTACCTACTACATAGCCGGTACCACTGAAGAAGACGTGGTTCCTCGGCCAGCAAACTCAAGCAAATCGTAGCGTTTGCAATGCTTAGTTCACGCAACTGTTACAGGTGATCCTGTCTACAACCTTTTTTTTTTTTATAAATAATCTAAAAATCGTACGCGTTGTCCCTCATAAAGGGATAATCTGGATAGCCTATTACGGCTACACAACGCTCCCATAGCGGGCTTCGGTGACCAATCAAGCTTCCCTTTTGAGCTCGAATAGCTGGAGTCAATTCGATAAGCAGCTTATATCTACTAGTTAGTGATCACTCGTATAACTGAAGATTAAGATCAAATTCAGGAATAGACCTACAGAAGAAAAAGTCTTTCTTCTAACTAAAATTTCCCAGAAGCAATTTGCATCATAGGGGTTTAATATTCTTTACTTGATCTATTTTGTAATAATGCAGCGTGATTCTTTACAAGTATAGTTATTGAGAGAGCGTTGACATCAGATAAAAACTTTGATTGGATTGAGAGACAGGTTAACTGTTCTCATAGTAATATCTTTGATGGATTGACCGTCATCGTCGCTGCCTCTGCTTTATTGTACTCCCATCAAGTTTCCAACAGTTTAAATTTATTACGGCTAGTGAAATTAATCACATGTTTGCTTAGGCTGTCGATCTACTTTTTTTTATTACCAACGATTTGTTGAATAGCAATTACTTACTCAGTTATTTACATTAATATTATGAAGAGGTAAAGTTTGTGGTGTTGTTTATTTGTATGTTTTATTATTTGGCTCTGTTGAAACAATAGAAATTAAAGCAGATTTTTTGACTTTAGTTATTATATTCCTAGATTTTTTTCAAATAAGCTCACCAGTGAACATTTTAGTTGAAAAATGAATAAACAGACAACTTTTAGAAAACCCTGCCTACATGAAAATGTTGAGAAAGCGTCCACCTTGATACAAAGATTTATTGAAATATATTATTTAAAAAAAATTTAAGAAAACTGTTAAAATTAAATATTGATTCAAATAAAATATGTAATCGTACGAGAATGAAGTCGCAGGCGGTTCCTAGTTTTGAATAAATTATAGCCACTCAACCTCACTTTATCTCATTACTGTAATAATATTCGCCGCTTTTACGAGACTCCTAAACGAGTTGAGATTAAATTCCGCTTTGATATTAGAAAACTACGTGATACAATTTGTAATTTTGGTCTACGCTTAGCCATTTTAATATCTGGTTGTAAAATGTGCAGGTGAAATTTATTACTTCCTCTTGAGCATTAATTGGGTACGTGTGAATCACTACTGTCTGTAATTAAAACTATTTATTATTAACTATTAAAAACAATTTCTAGTTCATTAAAACCAACTCTCTCTACTTTACTTAATAGAGTGTCGTATTACTAATTTCAAAGTGGAAACTCCCTATCGTATCGCATTGCTGGATAAAATACACCTAGTTCTAGTATCGATCTTTCTACCAGATCCATGTCATCACATGCTTTTCCATAAAGTTTTGACGACCTACCTCCGTGGCGGTCGTCTTAACGTACGGAGGTTCCGGGTTCGATCCCCGGCAAGGTCAATTTGGGACTTTATAATTTCTGAATTTTCCTTGGTCTAGCCTGGTGGGAGGCTTTGGCTGTGGCTAGTTACCACCCTACCGGCAAAAACGTGCCGCCAATCGATTTAGCGTTCCGGTACGACACCGTGTAGAAATCGAATAGGGGTATGGGTTTAATATAACTGCCATGCCCCTAACAGGTTAGCCCGCTACCATCTCAGACTATATCATCACTTACCATCAGGTGAGATCGCAGTCAAGGGCTAATTTGTAGTGGATTAAAAAAAGGTTCGTTTTATAAATAAGCTTTTACTTGGTGGTTGAGCTGTATATCTAGTATTTTCTCTATCAGTACTTCATATAATAAATCGATTGAAACACGCATTGTTCACGCACCGAAGGGCTTATGAAGTCATTCATTAATCGATCCGCTTCGTTAGGTAATGGCTCAATTATTATTAAGTATTTTCTTTTTTTATAACGGCGTCTCTATTGTTTTCTTTGTATTGTTTTTGTTTAGAATTAGATCATGGACTAGTTTCCCATATTAATTGAAGTCTGTAATTTCCCCAATTAAAATAATTGGATCTTTTTTAAATTTGCCATATTCATTTAAATCTGTTTACTCTCCTTCCTATAGCCTAGAATCTAGATAATTCCTCACAAAGTCTTCAAAGAAAACCACGAGTATCGATTTTAGATACTTTTGTTTGCTGTAGACTGTTGAGATATTACTTACAATATATAAGTTAAGTTGATTTTATTGAATTCAATTCTTTATTTCCATAAAACCAAGTTTCCAAAAAACTTGATGCCTGGACTTTGTCCATCAAGTTCGTCTTAATAAAACCATGCGTCTGTTTTTTTTTAAATTAGGGGTTTTAAAACTTTGAAATTTCAAGATGTTAAAGTATCCCATGTTCATCCTGAGGATAGAAGCTTTCCGCGAACAGGTAACAGAGTTAATTGGCCTTTATAATTTTAATATTTTATTTTTATTTTATTTATTTATTGTATTTCGATATACCAACGGCGAGTACACAAAGCTTAAATTAAAAAATAGTACCTACATAAGGTCTATAACACTGTGTCATGCCACTTAAAGGTATACAGTATACACAGCTATTGTGTGGCAATGTGGTAGAGTCAAAACATGACGTAGCATAAGAGACACCTGTATGTCCTACATGTTTTAAATAAATTGAATTGAATTGAAAAATAAGATATTATAAAAAAGAAACAACCGATCACAAGTACTTAACTACTTACATGATAAAAAGAATATAAAAACAAAGGAAAAATAGTACCTACTATTACTACTATGATAAATAAATTAATCTACTAATTTTGCAAGTACAACCTTAACTCAAATATGGATGTATCACATAACCGCAGCCGCCAGCCAAAAGTATAAATTGAATTCTGCAGCAGCTACAATAGTTTTTTTTTTATCTACTACAAGTTAGCCCTTGACTGCGATCTCACCTGATGGTAAATGAAGATGCAGTCTAAGATGGTAGCGGGCTACCCTGTTAGGGGCATGGCAGTTATATTAAGCCCATACCCTAATCGGTTTCTACACGGCATCGTGCCGGAACGCTAAATCGCTTGCCGGCACGTCTTTGCCGTAGGTTGGTAACTAGCCACGGCCGAAGCCTCCCACCAAGCCAGACCAGGGAAAATTCTGAAATTATAAATACCCAAATTGACCCTGCCGGGGATCGAACCCGGGACCTCTGCACGTTTAGACAACAGTGCCCAACACTGCGCCAGGGAGTTTTATTAACCTTGATAGATCATCTCGCAAATAATAAACATTTATTGTTTGAAAATGGACGCTATAAACATCCTCATGGCCTGGTTAAATGAATGGAATGACATCATGCATTATTGAGACGTGATTTACGGTTTCGTTGAAGTCTTTTGTAAAATATCATCTTGTAATGACCCGCAACCTTCATTGCCGAAGGTGATTTAGGATTATCATCGAACCCTGCTTTCACCTGTGATGTGATGAATAGTTATGGAGCAGGTGGTATTTGATTTAAAAACTATTCAGCGTCGAATTTATTTTGATACCTATTTAAATTACTATCACGAAAGTTTAGCATCATACTATCTTTGCACCATAATCATCTCAAAAAGCATTGAATCGTGTAAGATTGATACATACATTTCTGACGTCTCATTGAAGTTAATCGTATAAGTTTGCCTCATAGTTTCACAGTTCTTTTCATGTTGGATTTTTAACTATATTTTATCATTTTAATTTAAACAAGGCATTAGGTAAGTATTCAAAAAGTGTAACCCGACTTGGGAAATAAATTCAGAGACCATAATAACAAATCGATTAACACTTCATTCATCAAAATCGAATTGCGTTTAGTAGTTTAGGCGCTACGGTAGAACATACATACTTACATACATCCATAGACTAACTAAAATCATAAACCTTCCTAGTCGGTTAAAAATCTCACCTCTCTCATTTTAATTAATCCATAGTTTTACAGTAAGATTTCTAGTGATCTATGACAAAATTATGAATGCTGTAAAAATACCAATAGCTCTTTTCTTGTAACCTCCAGTCCCCATCCTTGGCTCATGACTTGCTATCGACCTGCACAAATCTTTTCCCTTTCATCGCTTTCACCTTGTTGTTTACACGAGCATTTTGAAACCCCCCTCGTTAAAGTGTCAGCGTAATGATCACGATTTTCGACAATTTATGTAGAGAACACAATCAATCGCCATATATCTGACGACCATTCATTTTCTGGATTACCTGTAAAGTGCACTCGCTTTTTAACTATCAGCTGTATTATATCGAATCCATTAATGGTTCAAGTTTAAAGAAAATGATGATTATAATAGTGACATTAAATCAATATTTGAAGATAAGGAATAATTGTTAACAATTTCATTAAGTACTATAATAATCATACTAATACTATAAATGCGAAAGTGTGTTTGTTTATTGGTTTGTCCTTCAATCACGCCGCAACGGAGCAACAGATCGACGTAATTTTGGAATGGGTATAGTATGGGTAGAAGACCTGGAGAGTGACAAAGAATACTTTTTATCCCGGAAAAATAAGGATTTCCCGCGGGAATCAAAACTTAAACCACGCGGGAGAAATCGCGGGCTTCAGCTTGTATGACATAAGTTTTTATTTAGCCTATAGAGATCCTATTAATGAATGATAATACTTTCTCTGGGATTAGGTATTGTTTTGCATGACTGTGGTCATGAATAGAGCACCTGTGTGTGCACTTGCTCATTACCCAGTCATCTTGTGAGCTAATGAACTCATACCTCAACTACGCGACAAATACCAATCATAATATTTTTCATTGAAAATGCTTTGCAGAAGCCGTGAAATATATAAATGCTCGAACTGCATTTTCAATATATTTTACATACAAATCTATTTGTCTAGGATACTTTAAGGTGGCCACTGATCTAAAATTGTATCGTAATATAGGATCATGTAACCGCGGAGCGAGCGACTCGGCTCGGCTCGCTGTACCATCCATACGAAAGCTCACATTGTAGCATGTTACGTTGCGTTCAAATAATACAGGTCAGTCACCAGCTTTACGCTAACAGATTTCTCTACTGATGAATTGCTCCAGCCAGTCCCCCTGTCTCGTTAGCGATTGTAATCGATTCTTAGTTTTTGTCGTGCCTTGATTATACCTCGCGTTTAGCGTTATTGGTGTTCGCCTTGCAATCGGTTAATCGAACGCCGATGCCCGGTTAAGATTAATGGATTTTAAGTGTGGTGCTTTTTATGTGCACGACGGTGTATTAAATTAGTGTGCTACATGCATTAATCATTTATTTGTTTTAGTTATAATGATATAATCAATGCGAAAGAATTTCTAACATCCGGTATTAGATTGAAAATCACTTATATTCTACTTAGTCAGATTTTTTTCATTAACAGTTTCTTATTGCAGCAAGACTCATTTGGTTTAATATCAGGAACAAGAAAACTCTTGTTCCTGATATTAAAATGTTACCTTAATTGCAAAAAGTTAAATGACGAATGATGAATTGCATCTCTATGGCTGAGCAGCGCGCATTATTGTCTGTATAAGTAAGCTAGACAGAATATTGCTTCTGTTCACTCTCGACGCCTTTTTAGGGTTCCGTACCCAAAGGGTAAAAACGGGACCCTATTACTAAGACTCCGCTGTCTGTCTGTCTGTCTGTCTGTCTGTCTGTCTCCAGGCTGTATCTCATAGACCGTGATAGCTAGAAAGCTGAAATTTTCACAAATGATGTATTTCCGTTGCCGCTATAACAACAAATACTAAAAATTAAAAAAATATATATATTAAGGGGGGTCCCCATACAATAAACGTGTTTTTTTCGTATTTTTTTGCTCAATATTAAAAACGGTAACAGGTAGACGGTTCAAATTTTCACAGAATATTAACTTGTATATTACCTTTCAAAATAAATAATTAAATATCAATAAAGTAAATATTAAAGGGGGGCTCCCATACAACAAACGTAATTTTTTGATATTAACAGTAAACCTCTACAAACAAAGCTAGTTTTGCGGTTCATTAACAAAGGTAATTATACCTACTTCTTGAGTACGGAACCCTCGGTGCGCGAGTCCGACTCGCACTTGGCCGGTTTTTTATCGTTAATTTGACCTAAACTAGGTATTGTCGCTTAGCCCTGAGCACCGTAGACCTATCAAATAGAATCTCATTGTCTACTTCGATGTTAAAACTTTTGAGTTGCGCACCAAGTTGCTTATCTAAATCGTCTGTATAAGTATCTGTATAATTTATTCCAGTTGACACGGTCAAAGCGTGTCCATAGTGGTTGTTAGGTATTGTCAGTGATAAACGGCACTAAATAACTTTCTTTGTTCCTAGTCATGCTAACGGTCTGGCTGCATTGATTCCGGCTGACCTTAGCTCTCGAGATATTTATGACTTGTTCGATAAGTTTTAGCAAAACGAGCACTAATATTACTAACGTTTATGAGAGATGTAAATTTTGCTCAGTCTGCGGTAGGCTGAATATCACAAGTAATTTACTTAATAATGCTATAGGCTAAGTCGTAAATATAAACAAGAATCTAATTATTAATCATAATAATCAGTTCCCTTTCACAAATTTCTTTTTGGAAACAGACAGCTAGGTTATGCAACAATGTACCAACTAAATAGTTTTAGGAAGATTTATTCAAATAACTTAATCAAAAAAAGAATAAGTCCATAATCAAGGAACTAGAAGTTTAATTCGCCTTCCGCAAAGTAACGCCTGCTTCTATCCAATACGTCAATAATTATTGGAATTAAACAGCGTAACTTCTATAAGATTATCATGTCATGTAATCTAGGTAATGTAATAGTCAAGAAAAAAAAGAAACTTCTAAATTTCAATATCATTAAAAATCAAAATACTTTTACAGTGACTGTAGTAATATCAAAACGAACAGCTTTTAGTTTGAATTTCGCTTTTGTACGACAAAACAGAGCTCCCCAAACCAGACCATGGTAGCGTTTCACAAAGTTGGCGATATTACTATGTACTAACTTTGGCTCCACAACTCGCGCCATACCAAATGCTCATGGAAATCGCGTTGTCAATGGTTAAAGTTTACTCGTATAGAGTAGCGCGATGGAAGCGATAAACCCGCCTTATACGGACCACACACGCTCGCCTGCATCACGAACTTAAGGTGGGGGCACATGTTTAAAACTAAATTGACACCGATTTTGGTGTCTTTCTCTGATATACACGGAAAACTAATAAAATTAAATTTTATTGCAACTCTATTCATATAAACATCATCGAGACTGCGGCCAACTTAAGTAATGTCGTTTTACACTGTTCTAAAATAGGTTTCTCTATATGTTTCTTGTAAAAAAAAGATGTGAGTACTCTAAAATGTAATTAAATCAAATTAATCTGTACTAATATTATGAATGCAAAAGTTTGGATGGAAGGATGGATGTATGAATGGATGTTTGTTATTCAATCACGCCAGAACTGCTGAACCACGGTAATGTTATCTATAACAGATCTGGATGAAATTTGGCACAGAGATAGATAGTCTGGAATAACGCATAGGCTATTTTATTATCCTGGAAAATTAAAGATTTCCAGCGGGAACCGAAAAGCCTCAATCCAAGCGGACAAAGTCGCGGGCATCAGCTAATAAATTTTATAGTTTCTTCATTCGCTACCTCTATTATGTAGGTAATTCTGATGATTAAAACAAATAAAAATGTCATCAGAGAACCTGCTCGACTCGAAAGTAATTAAAATCAATATCGATTAAGACTACGAAAAGAAGTAAGTGAGAATTCTTTGAATATTATTGCGTTATTAACCGTATTTATTTTTACGCTGTGGAGTAAGATACTCGTTATGACAGGCTAACCTAATTTTGTAACAAGCACTTGACTGATTATAAACACTCGTAATCGTCTTCTTTCTGTAGATCTCGATTTCGTTCCCACTTGACATAATTATTGTTATAAAACACAGATGTGTATTGTCAATAAACGATGAGTACCTCATAAAACACACCAACTACTGGTACTAACAATTCACATATAGTAAGATTAACAGCTCTATTTTAACTATTATATTTTGTTTCAGAGACAATTCCTCAACCTTTTAATTAATATTTTAAATAAATTTACCTTTTGCAAACAACAACAACAATGGGGTACTTTTTCCCAAATTGTACCCCTTCCCAGTTGGATTTAATGATAACTTCCACTCCAGACCGCGTCCAAACCCATGGCCAACTCTCGGCTGAGGGTTTCTCATATCATGATCTCATTTATCTGTCGTATAAAATTCGCCCCCCAAAGCCTAAGCCGACCGTTGTTATGCGGCGTAGTTTTAAGAAATTCAATAACCTTAGCTTCATGTCTGACCTCAACAATATTGATTGGGATCTTATCTTTAAGGCCGATACGATCGATGACAAAGTTGAACTATTCAACTCCTTCCTCACTGAGTTGTTTGATAAACACGCTCCGCTACGTCCTATTAAGCTGAAACATCTCCCTGCCCCGTGGCTAACGCAAGACATCAGAGCTTTGATGTCTAAGCGAAACGCTGCTAAAGCCAAATATAAGTTACTGCCTACTCAAGAGAATCTTAATAAATATAGGTCTCTAAGAAATCGCTGTAGTAAAGTTTGTCGTGATGCGCAAAGGAACTTTATTCATACTTCTATTGATAAGAACCCAGGAAGGACTTGGAAATTCTTAGAATCACTCGGTATTGGGCGTCAACACTTGATTTCTCCTGACAAACTTGATATTGATGCACTCAACAAACACTTCTCCACCATCACGCCCATTGATAGCCAAGTTAAATCCGCTTCATTAAATCACCTTAGATCCTTACCTACCTTGTGTTCCACTCCATTTAGATTTCAGAATGTTACTACAGATGATATAAAAAAACACATCATTGCTATCAAATCGGATGCTGTTGGGTGTGATGGCATAAATCGTAAGATGATTCTTCTTTTACTTGACCATGTGTTACCTATCCTCTCTCATATCTTTAATTTTTCCTTCTCAAACGATAAGTTCCCTAGCTCCTGGCGTAAGGCGTACGTCATCCCAATTCCGAAAACCAAAAATCCTACTTCCTACTCTAACTACCGCCCTATTTCCATCCTCCCCTTCCTGTCTAAAGTCCTTGAGCGTATCGCCTGTCAGCAACTAAATCTGTACCTATCCAAAACCAATTTTCTCAGTCCGTACCAGTCTGGCTTTCGAACAGGGCATAGTACTACTACGGCTCTTATTAAGGTATGCGATGATCTTCGTGCCAATATGGATCGCAAATTGGTTTCTGTCATTGCGTTGCTAGACTTTAGCAATGCGTTTAATACTGTGGACTTTGAGCTACTCCTGTCTGTCCTAGAATCCCTTAATATTTCTTGTAATAGTATCTCTTGGTTCTCCAGTTATTTGTGCGACCGCCAGCAGTGTGTGAAGCTTAACAATAAATTCTCCTCCATCACCTCACTCACGGCTGGTGTCCCACAAGGTGGTGTCCTCTCTCCTCTCCTTTTTGCGATCTTTATAAATACTGTCACTCAACTCCTCTCCTCTTCTTTTCACTTATATGCTGATGACGACCGATAGATGCGACCAACTTACCATTTAGTCCTACCGTCAAAAACCTTGGTATTCTCATTGATAGCTCACTCTCATGGGTCCCCCAGTTAGCTGAGGTGAGCCGTAAAATATTTGCCACAATTGGGTCGTTAAAGCGTTGGAAAAACCTACTACCTATCAAAACTAAGACTGCATTAGCTAATTCCCTTCTTCTCCCCTTACTTGACTATGCTGACTGTTGTTACCCTGACTTAACAGAAGAACAGCTCAATAAGCTGGAGCGGCTACAAAACCTCTGCATTAGGTTCATTTTTGGCCTTCGCAAGTTCGACCATATTTCCAGCTATCGCGCCCAGCTTAAGTGGCTCCCGATTAGGCAGCGGCGCAACATACATGTTCTGACTCTTCTTTACTCAATTCTTTATAATCCCTCTACTCCCTCTTACCTCAAGGAACGTTTCATTTTCCTCGGTGCTGATAATCCGTCGGGTCACTATCTTAGGTCTCGCTTTGATAATCGCCTTAAATTTCCTACACATTTTACTAAATTCTATGGTAATTCTTTTACCATCAAGGCTGTCGTATTGTGGAACTCCCTACCATTTGAGATTCGCCATTCTAAATCGCTCCCTATATTTAAAGATCGTCTGAATAAGCATTACCTTTCTATACAATCCTAGTCAACATTAGTTTATCTCAACCACTTATGCATATATTTTTATTACTATCGTGTACCATATTTATGTTTATTCAAAATATATTGTAAGTATTTATGGATATGTATTTATATATATATATATATGTATGTGTGTATATATACATATTGAGTATAGTATTGAGTTTATTTATTTATAGTATCTTACCTAGTAGGTATATATTTTATTGACTATTAATTAGTATTATATCTAATGTGTTTAAGTTTTACTTGCACTATCCTGTTATCTTTACTTTTTCCTCTCTAGCCAAGGGTTGCCTGGTAGAGATTGCTTGCAGCAATAAGGCCGCCTTTGCATACTACCATGTTAGTTTTGATAATATATACATTGTTATTTTTCATGTAACTTTTTTGGTGTGCAATAAAGTTTTTTCATTCATTCATTCATTCATTCATTCAACAATTATTAACTGTAAATTATTACCTAACGCTAATTCATGATGATAGGCAACTGTTTCTGTATCAATAAATTAAGTGGTCAATGTTGTTGGTCTGCCTCTACCTTTACTCGTTGATCTTTTGCACTGTATAGCCACTGCACTTACCGGTCCGTTTCCATGCCGTGACTGTCTGGAGAGTAACCCCTTATATTCTATTCAGGCCACAAATAAGCTATATTTTCATAGATTATTTAGAACAGAACGGCTTCTGTTCTTATTATTTCTGATTTATAGGTCCCCGATAATGTCACTTATACGTGCCAAAAGTAGCCTTTCTAGTAGAGCTCTTTCTCTTTCCTCCGTTATAAGGTCTCAATATGAAAATTGTACGAGTTCTTGAGAATTTAGAACATATTTAGAATTAAATGTCCACGACTCCGTTTGTGTGACTTTATTTTTGTTAAAATCACGTTCTAGTTTCTTAAAATCCTTCCTTAGTAAACCTCGAGGATTTCACATTTCCTAATCATCGAAATTTCAATTCTCGAAATCCACCTGTTTAAGCTATGCTGTATTCAGTCAAGGTACCTACTGGTTTTTTACTTGCAACACTAAAGTTCAGTCATCCAAATAGTTTTCTACTTAAAACTATGTGGCAACGGGCTAAGAATATTTTTTTTCGGCTATATCTCCCTAAATAGCAAAAATTCGATTACTCATCCGGATACCATCTTATATCAAAGATGCATTACAAAAATTCTGAGTCCACTAGGAAATACCACCATCAACGCTTTGTTCATTCACACCATTATGTCAATATTGACAAAAGTGCATTTTCATCCCAAATTAGACAAGAATGCCAAGAGTGATCTCCAAATATTTTCATATTAGCATTCCTGTCATTCATTAAAAGGATTTCCAAATTAGCTCTTTTGATTTGTGTAAACTTAAATCGGCTTCCGGTTGCGGCGTATAAGCGGGTTGTTCAAACATGTCCTTCAACGTTTGAGATGTTTAGTCTTGAGCGAAGTGGCTCAAGCTTATTTCGCCGATCCAAATTTAGAATGTTCTCACTATTATGCTGTTCTTATACTATTTTAATGCAATTCTTGAAGTGAATAATTTATTTAAAATATACAAAAATGAACTCATCGATGAGTTCATTTTTTTATCTTCTTAACTTTAAAAATAAACACACATTTCTTCGTCCCTAAGTGATTTGATATTGAATTTCATATACTTACATAGTAGTAGTAGATTCTTAATATTTTAATAATCATTTTTACTGACATATCTTTTGAGATGAATGTGATTTAACTGTTTTGATGTGGTCTATTTTAAAGTGATGTTCAATCACGCTGGTTTTCAAACAAAATAAATTTATTTCTAATCCAAAAAAAGGAAAACAGTGTACAGTTTGCTATGTATAATTAATATCAAATAAATATTATAAATGCGAAAGTTTGGATGGATGGATGTATGGATGGATGTTTGTTACTCAATCACGCCCCAACGGCTGAACGGATCTGGATGAAATTTGGCACAGATATAGATTATAGTCTGGAATAGCACATAGGCTATAATATATTATCGGAAATATTTATCCCGGAAAATGAAAGAGTTCCTGCGGGAACCAAAAAACCTCAATCCACGCGGACGAAGTCGCGGGCATCAGCTAGTATAGTCATACATTGACGAAGTATTCCGCATAAAAAGAACATCGTCGCGTCACATTGCGTCACTTCACACAGTTTTCTGCCATTTTACGATGACATAAGGTGACACAGTTTGACACGAATTGCTCTGGGAGTCTTCCTAACACATAAACCATTTGTATAATACGATGCTGACACGCCACGAGAAATACTCATGCCATGCGATGTTACATTGAACCCATTTTACTTCACCTATTTTGTATCAACTCGCAGTTGCATGTGACTATCTGATATGAAGCAACTAATGATTGTTTATTTTCTTTCTGAAAACAAAAAAATCACAAAACAAATCATAAAATCATTAATTAAATATGGTTTTTTATATGATGATTTTATCTGTTACAAAATCTACAAGCTAAATTGATCTTATACTCTTTACGATAACGATTTGCTTTGCAGAGCGATAATTTATTACCTCTTTCTTGCATTATTTCTATAGCGAAGAAACTATGTTATTTAAATTGAACTAAATAAAGATTATTAGTAGCTTGATTAATCTTATTATGTATTTTACTAGATTACTTATTAGTTATTATCGTACACATCTCAAAAACAGACCGCGACCAAAAATGTGTGCTCATTTGTTTCTGATTCCATTACTTCAACAAGTGTAACCTTTTCGTTACTTTTTTTGCACTTTTCAACGTAACCGCTTACCCTTTTCACGGAATTAAAGGTGACATTTCGTTTCTGTAAACTCGGTAAACTTATATCAGGTAAATTTAGGGTTCTTTAGGCTAAAGTGGACATAAAACAATTGAAAACACGATATTTATTATTATGTTATTGTAGATGCTCACGTAATTCCCTGATATTTATTGAAACGATTATTGTTTTATAAACAAACTTTGTTTTTTTTTCTTGGTCGTTTGTTGCATTGTATCAGCACGATTCACCTACTTCTGCCTGGGACTATTACCATTATTTAAAGATATGTTACATTGTAAATCCTTGTCAACTTAGGAACTAATGAAATTACTGAAATCTTTATTTATTTAGGGATACCAATAAATAAATAAAGATTTCAGTAATTTCATTTTACAACTTGACAACAATATACGAGTACATATTTGTTCTGATATTTCAGATGCAACTTCCGATTTTTCAAAACTGTTATTAAATCTGTCTTTTTAATAATCTATCATAATTTCAGATGTTAATTATTTTTTCAATTATTTAAAAAAAAAACTCTTACGTTCGTTGTTAGCGTAACCACATAACTAACTAGTAATGTAGTTACCGACATCATTAAATGAGGATGTTCCACCACGATCTAGAGCGGGTCAAATCCGTTTTTAACGACACACGCAGGAAGTCCTAATTCTATAATTGTTTGGAAAACATCGTTTAGTCAATACGAAGTGAATGGGCGTGTTTTGTTTCCTTTTCTAATTTATCGCTAGAAGTATTTAGTTTTCGGTTTCAGTTCTTTAAAATACTGTTATTACTTATGAGAAACTTATTTTGATTTAGTAACATACTCTTTGCTTATTTCTATCTATTATGGATTTACCACGTATGTGTTGATTATCTGGTTCAATACATGACGTTCTAGGTACATTATGTTTATGTGAAGTTAGTTCTATGAAACCGAGTGTTTGTAGTAGCTATCGTTGATTAGCCACTTGAGTTGATAGTTCAAGTATTCACGTTGTATGATGTATTACAAACTACGCGTTATTTAAAGCCTCTATTTGATTCCGTGGAAAAAGTGATTATTAAATTCATAAATCCATTAATACAAAATCTATTGCAATGATGCATGAATATTATATGTACGTATATAAGTTTAGCAATCAAAATCAAAGTGATTTAATATTGAGAGTTGAGGCATAAAATTCGTTCGTACATTACCGTTTTCCTTCACAACATCAAAGAGCTAAATCGTACCGTTTAGGCAAGCAAATTATATTACGTTGTTTCAACATAAGTTGGACAAGTCACGATATTGTAATGTTGAACGAGCGACCCACACGCAAATTTTACGCTAAGTAACCGTAATAGCCGTCGACCCCCCAAAGATAATCCTCAATGTCACTAACTGTTCAAGGTAGAGTAAATTTCGTAACCAATGGAATTCTCAATGGAATATTCGAGTCTACAACTTCTAAGTAAATTAAGATGTTGATTATTTCCAGAACCCTATTTCCATATCGGGACGTTAACCTTAGCCTAATATTTACTTTACCATCACATAGCTACAGTTCGTCCGATGCAAGCCAAGATTATCAGAAGCCAGAACTGCTTGGATAAAATGGTAAACCAAAGCATTTCTTTACCAGGTTTCTACTAAGGGACAAAATTGAAAAATGACAATCGACAAAGCTGGTCGTCCGCCTGCACCACGTCGGACATCGACATACAGAAGCTACGACGAGCTTGGTATAATAGATAGAGGGAAACCCTTAAGATATCGCCATGGTGGCGTCGAAGATTTATCCGGAATAGAGCATTTAAGACATAGAACTTACGGAGGTCATGATATGGATAATATAACTGTAATAAGCTCTGAAGAATTACCCAAACCGAAAAGAAAGACAATTGAAGGTTTGGCCATTGGTTTCAGAAGAACATTTTCCGTTCGTAGCAGGAGAGAGCCTGAAGGCATTCCTATGGATACTTTTGGTGTGACTTGTGAAGAAAACTTTGCCACAGTGAGAGGTGCTCCGTTTGGGAGACGTAGATCTTTGTCCAGGGACCGAGGGTCTTCGTTTCTTGGAAGAAGTTCTTCCGAAGGAGATGTGAGGATATCACTACCTCGAGCTCCACCTGCCAATCCAACACCTAGATTACACCGTTGTCTCCGCGCCCTCGGAGGAAGTTGGAAGAACCTTCTATTATGTGAGTCTTCGTGACATGTAGCTTCAGCTTGTATCACTCATTAACTCAAGGCATTGTGCTCACGTTCAGTGCTCTAGGCTTTAATTAACCGGCCAATTAACCGTTTCTAGAACGTAACGTATGTGTAAACATTTTAAACCTTTTACAAATCCGGTTCCAAATCTCATGTTATTCTTTTATTTAAAAGGTAGTTAACCGTTGACCGCGATGCCACCGTCCGAGTTAATTATCGCCAGGACGGGTACAAATGATACCGAGAAGCTCAGTTAGTTTAAACCGCACCGATTAAACGAATTAATCTGTTTGTTTTATGTAAATGTAGTTTTTGTATCAGTTTATTACATTAAGAGCTGGCAAGTGATTAGTTTTATTTATTGATATTAACTATTCGGCTGGCACTAAATAGACATAATAAGAATGTAATGATCAAATTTGAATAGAAGTCATCTTAATTTTGACAATAGACAAATCAACATAGATGACACGTATTTTAACCCGACTGCATTACAAGTTATTGTTCCAAGTTATGATCGGGAAATAACATACACCTCTATATAATTACTTGTGAAAAACATTAACGTAGGTAATAGAAAATTAAATAACATCTTTTCCTGGAACGAGTACAGCACATAATAAACCGTATCTACCTTTCCTTGGTTATGACCCTCAATTACAGAAGGTTCATTGCCTACAAACATATCTACGTCCTACACACAGAGCCTAGCTTCAATGACTCTTTCAATAAATACTGTCTTACCAATATAACCCTTAACAAAATTTGGTAAAGTACCATTTGCTTTGTCGACGTTTTTGATAACACCACTACCCACTGATATTTTAACGCCCCCAACTAGGAAATATAATGATGCATTAATATATTGTAATATCTTGTGTATTCGATAAATATGTGTGGGATGATAACACGTTGTAATTAACATGATTATAGATAAGTCTTCGGTGATATCGTATGTTAACAAAAAGTTAAGGTTTATATGTTATTACCGCAGCGCAGGAGATACTGTTATTCCATTATTTTATAGTCAGGTGTGTTAAACTTAGTATGAACTCGAAAGTGTGTTTGTTTGTTGGTTTGTCCTTCAATCACGCCGCAACGGAGCAACGGATCGACGTGATTTTTGGCATGGGTATAGTTGAGGACCTGGAGTCGAGTGACATAGGCTACTTTTTATCCTGGAAAATTAGGGAGTTCCCGCGGGAATCAAAAAAACTTAAACCACGCGGACAAAGTCGCGGGCATCAGCAAGTAAATAATAAGAATCTTTATCGGGGATTTTATCGTCCTGATAATATGTTGTGATATATTGTCGCTAGCGCGCTCTACCATTTATCAGGATATTATTTTCAACATTTTTTTTAAATCTATGTCAGTGCACGAAAATAAGCATATTCAAATAAAGCTTGATGACACAGGACAAATTTTGGGTATTATGCATACCACGCCTGAAAATTCATTAAACGAATACATTATTATTTAGAAGAGGGAATCGTGTGGGCATATGGAACCTCGCCACGTTTAACCCTGTATCGCGAGTGGTCTCATTTAGGAAATTGCCTTTTTAATCTTCCGTCATGCTGGGCTCACAGCCTCCAGAACAATGACGGGGTTCAAATGAAAGACTGTTCTAGTTCCGTTGATGGCAGCTGAAGCGTGCACCTCACAAAGCCAACAGTCACTGAACGCGTAGAAAAAAGTGATGTAACGTAGTGTTTCCCATAACTAACAGCTGTAGGTGTGTATCGCAGGGGGTAAATTAGCCCCTTGCTATTTTAATGGAGGATGCGTTTTATGATCCCCTGTAATATGTCATCACTGTAGTACATTATTAATGAACTCGGAAAAGAAGCTTTTTTTTCTACTTTTGCAATTAATTTCTTTGCTTTATTTATAAATCAAACACTAACTGCTTAATATTTAAAAAATAAAAGTGGAGGGAGAGAATTATATAAATAGTCCCTGCGATGATCTAAATTGAAGTTTTCAATACAACGTTAGAGAATTAAAATTACGCCTTTCAAGTTCAATACATAATTCATATAATAATGTCTCCATAAAGAAATAACTGTTATGAAAATTTTGAGTAGCAGATTGATTCTTTACCATAGCAACAATTTTCAAAATATATTCTAGTGGTAGGGGGTGTATGAAGAGCGAGAGGCAAAAATATATCTGCAAGAATTATTATTTCAAAACAAACACTGTCACCATTGTTTCAATACAAGTGCCATCGCATTAAGCCTAATTCAATTTCCGATTCACATCGTCATAGTAAATCGCCTCGTGTACTGGAAGTGATATGTCTAATACGAAGGGGACTCGGTATGTCAGCGTTGGTTCAACATTCATTACTGCCCGGGAATGATGGCTGATTCTTTTAGCGAAATTGCTTTTGCTCGCCACATCCATTAATTTATTGTTTTGATTAAACATGCGTCCCTTCTCCCTGCTGTCCATTTTGCCAGATATCTTGAATTAATTTTGTGAAGACGTAATTTCTTTTGTTTATCATTGAATGGGAATTGGTATATTATCTTAAACTTTTATGAGAAAGTAACCTCTTTTTTTATTAGAACAATAAATATGTTACTTAATTTGTGTATGAGCAATTCTTACATTTTTCTAAAGCTATTTATATTTTAATTGAATTAAATTAAATTGAACCAGTAAGCGATTAAGGTGAGGTCACAGTCAAGGGCTAACTAGTAAGTAGATTAAAAAAAACTAGACAGTTTTACTTAACTCTTTTTGCGAGACATTTAGACGTGTGCTATTTTTATCACGTGGGGGTCGTTTCGTCCACGTCACGTAGGAACGGGTTATCTCTCCGGGGTCACGTGCGACCCGTGTCGGACACTGTGAGGTTACGGTACAAGTCGTTAGACAAATACATAAAACTAGCTGATGCCCGCTACTTCGTCCGCGTGGTTTAAGTTTTTATTTTAATTTCCGCGTGATCCCCTCAATTTTGAGAGATATAAAGTAGCATTTATCACTCTCCTGTCTTCAACTATGTCCATGCCAAAAATTACGTCGATCCGTTGCTCCGTTGCGGCGTGATTGAAGGACAAACCAACAAGCACACTTTCGCATTTATATTAATACTAGCGGACGCCCGCGACTTCGTTCGCGTGGCATAAGTTTTTTATTTCCCATAGGCATTCCTGAATTTTCCGGGAAGAACCCATTAAAAAAAACCCGTCGATCCGTTGCTCTGTTGCGGCGTGATTGAAGGACTATATAACGTCCTTTGGGATAGAATTTATAAAATCTGTGAATTATGTATTTCATAATTTAAACCGGTGGCCCAAATATCAAGTTTCACGGCTATTATAACTTGAATACGCCGGCCTTCTACACCAACTTACAACCCCCATTTTACCCGTTTGGGGGTGGAGTTTTGAAAAACTGTTACACACGTACTTCTTTATATTATACCGAAAGCCAAAATACCAAGTTTCGTTGTTATATAACTTGAAAATATGTTGATAAATGAAGGACATTCATCCCCTATTTCACCCCTTTGGGGGTCAAATTTTCAAAAAATGGTGAAACACGTACTTCCGCATATCTAACTGAAAGCCCAAATACTACGTTTCATCACTATAACTTGAGAAATGAAGGACTTTCATACAAACTTTCAACCCCTATTTTACCCCTTTAGGGGTGGAATTTTGAAAAACTGTGCCACACGTACTTCTTTATTTATTACCTAAAGCCAAAATACCAAGTTTCGTTGATACAACTTGAGAAATGAAAGACTTTCATATAAACTTTCATCCCCTATTTTACCCCTTCGGGGGTAGAATTTTCAAAAACTGTGAAACACTTATTTCTTATTTTTATTTTTATCTTTTGTTAGTAGGTATATTTAAGGATTAGTTTAAGATTTTATTTTATAGTTAATTTCCTGTAACTTGTGGTAAATATAATTACCTTTGTTAATGAACCGCAAGACTAACTTTGTTTGTAGAGGTTTATTGTTAATATCAAAAAAACTATGCTAGTTAGAGCATTGGCTATAGTTTTCCTGTAAAATATACGTAAATTCCTATTGACCATAATTATTTCAAATTTTTCGATTGTTAAACTCCGGAGATAAGGGGGGGGGGAACGGTATTTTTTTAGACATTTTCCCCGATAAATCAAAAACTATCATAACTAAAAATAATTAAAAATCTGTTTTAGAATGTGCAAAGTAAACCCTTTCATATGATACCCCACACAGTACAGTTATCTCACTTTTAAATTTCAACCCTCAGATTTTCCCCCCTTTTTAAATAAGAACAAAAATAATTTCCATTTTTTTTAAATTCCAGTGTCTTTGGGCCACTAATATACACAACTATTCCAAATTTCATGTCGATAGCTTCGGTAGTTACTGAAATAATCGAGTGTGACGGACGGACAGACGGACAGACGGACAGACAGACGGAGAAAGTCGCACCATAAGGTTTCCATTTTACCATTTTGGTACGGAACCCTAAAAATAGCCCGAATGAAAAACCGTGATGGTAATGAAAAATTGCATTGTTATGGAAAACAATTTGATCAAATATGAAAAGCGTCACGTCACTCCAAATTAGAAGTTAATAGCTGATAGTCCGGAACCAACTTATTTCTTTATTTTTTACCGATAACTCATATACTAAGTTTCATGGATATAACTTGAGAAATGACGGACTTTGATACAAACTTTCAACCCCTATTTCACCCCCTTAGGGGTGGAATTTTGAAAAACCCTTCCTTAGTGAGCGCCTACGTTACAAAAGGAAGCTACTGTCAAAATTTCAAATCTCTAACCCTAGCGGTTTAGGCTGTGCGTTGATATATAAGTCAGTCAGTCAGTCAGTCAGTCAGGACTTTGAACTTTATGTATATAGATTATTAAGTATGCATATATACATATTTGCATTTTTGTATTACATAATTATGAATAGCAAAGTGGTTTTGTGTGTTGATTTGTCCTTCAACTATGCTGCGACCGTGCAACGGATCGACGTGATTTTTTGCATGTATAAAAGAAGTAGAGGGCCTGGCGAGTGACAAAGGCGACTTAAAATTAATACCGGAAAATTCAAGAGATCCCAAGGGATTATCACAAATTCCTTGTGCTAGTCAGGGGCTCATGTAGTTCATGTAGATCTTACACATCTTGGATAAATCATCCTTTCAGCTCAAAGGTTTGTGTCATACCTGACTAACAGTAATAGCTATAAAAATAATATGGCGGATTTAAATATCATAGCAGAGACAAGAAAAAATTGGTTATAAACATGTTACGTAAAATAAGTGTTACCCAAATGATTACAAATTTATCTTTCTTAGCTCAACTAGGAGCTAAAGCAAAGCCTAGATAATCATAAAGGAGGTGGTAATTTCTCAAGTGGTCAGTAATATTTGGTTGACTTGCAATATGCGATGAATTATTTATGAAATGTTGCGAAACGACTATTTATTTATATAAGAAAGCCTTCTGTGGCTTATTTAATGATGAACGAAATTATCTTTGAAGAGAGACTGTCATTTCGAATTTTCTTTGAAACCCCGACGACGACGCCACATAAGTAAGCTGATTATACAACTTTCTAGGTGACAGATTTCAACCATATTATTATCTCTAGACGTCAGCATTGCGAAGAGTAGCTTGAAACCTAAAATTATGATTCAATTTTTTTTAAATGTTATTTGTCTACTACAAGTTAGCCCTTGAATGCGATCTCACCTGATGGTAAGTGATGATGCAGTCTAAGATGGTAGCGGGCTGACCTGTTAGGAGCATGGCAGTTATATTAAACCCATACCCCTAATAGGCGACACGGCATTATACCGGAACGCTAAATTGCTTGGCGGCACGTTTTTGCCGATAGAATGGTTACTAGCCACGGGCGAAGCCTCCCCCAGGCAATGCTTAAAACCTTTTAAAGTTTTACAATATAAAAATTATTTTTATGTAACTGGACGTCAATACATAGTTGTAGTGTACTACCTACCTAAATTGAATAAAAAATTTGATAAAAAAAAAGACGGGTGGCACTCGGAGACTGCCGCGGTAAAGCTATTGCATAGCATTTTTATCAACTTACCTAACACTTTGGTTGCTATGACTACCCGCGTTGCTGACTTCAAATTATTGAAAATAAAAAACATAATTCTTTAAAATTATTTCGCCTTTATATTCCAAATCATCTTTTCATAAAAATAGTCTTTTTATTTTCAATAATTTGAAGTCAACAACACAAGTAGTCATAGCAACCAAAGTGTTAGGTTTTTTTGTATCGGAATTTCTGGATTCGGTCTCCACGCTCAAAGCCCGCGATAGAAGCTATGCAATAGCTTAAAAATGCAAGACTTTTATCGAACTCTTACCAATTTACTAAAGAAAATGAACGAATATCTAATAGTCTCAAAAATGTATGTAAGACGAACATCTTGACTAATATTACTTTTAAGCTATTGCATAGCTTCTATCGCGGGCCTTGAGCGGGGAGACCGAATCCAGAAATTCCGTAACGAAAAAAATATTACAATTTGTCAATACGAAGGTAAATTTCGCCACCATCTACAAGGTTAAACTAGCTCAGGTGGGAAATGGGCGGGCACGATACCAGAAGACCCCGGTTCGAATCCAGATGTCTCCAGTCCGATCTTTTTTTTCGGTTATTATTATTTTTATTTTATTTTTCGATTATTATTATTTTTATTTTTATTAAATTTTAATTTAATTTAAATTGATTTACCAAAAAAATTTAAGTGTTAATAGTTTTAACCGTTTCAACCCGTTTTTAAATCATTATTTTTATCGTTATATCGTTTCATCGTTTTTAAATACATTTTAAACGTACTTCAATCGCATCGCCATGGCCGACAAGCAACCGCTCGACCAGAGGCCGCCGAAACAGGGAAGAGGACGAACAGGGATTCCGCGCGCAGTGGTACGCTGGAATATAATGGACCAATCCATTACCCCGTTCCCTGCCGCCGAGTTCGTCAGTCGTCCTCCGACCACTACTACTACCGCCGCCACCACCTCGCCGATAGAATCTGAAACAAGCGAAGACAGCGACGACGATACGCCTGCCATCGTAGCCCGCGTAGTTGTACCTACGCCTGGCTTCGAATTGGCCAAGCGCGCACGTCCGAGCTCCTCCTCCTCAGGCTCGTCCGGAAATCAGGAGGACAAGCGGGTTAAGCTTAGCTTAGCCCTACCCGCACCGCCCCCTGACTACCAGGACTACAGGCTATGCAAATTGCAATAGCTTTACCGCGGCAATCTCCAAGTGCCACACGTCTTTTTAAATAAAAATACCGATAATTCTTGTAGCTGATTTCAAGCACTGCGCTATGAAATTACCGGAAAAACATTGTTTACAACGAACTTTTACTAACTTGACTAAATTTAATTCAACTATAGTTTTCGTGGACGTTGAGTTAAAATATGGGTAAAACAAATACAAGTTTGCTAGAAGCAGAACTAAGTACACCAATCGACTCTCTCGTTCGATTCCTATTTCATTTCTAGAACGAGGACATTATTAAGTCCGTCCGGACGACTGGAGTGGTCCTGTTAGGTTTCACTCGCTACAAATAGGCTCATAATACAGAATACTCCGTGTAAGCACCACACTTCATCTCCTCTCGAAATAGGGTTTCGAACTCGATGTAGCTATTACGTCCCGTACGTTTTGAAATTGTAAATCGAATAAGTATACCTAGCTTAGGGTTCGATTGAATCTTTATTGAATTGTACTTATTTTGAGTTGTAGGTATAGTTTTTTCATAACAACAAAGAATTATAGATTATTTGTAACAACCTTATTATTGTAAGATTATTTGTAAGATTAGTTTCACTTGCTGACCGATTTTTTTACTAATACTTGGACGACTATAAATTCTATTTAGCTTGTACACTATATTAAGATTCTGTTATGAACTTTATCAGAAATTTTTGTGATCTAGTTTGGAGTTTATAATGATTTAACCGATTTTTAGAATAGAACAAATTAAAGACCAAAAGTTAATGTGGAAAATGGAATAGGTAGTATGTCTAGTGAAAGCTGAGATTCCAAAATGGCGAGAAATTAAAAAAAAATAAGTCAGGTGTCCCCAAACGTATTCTAGATTATGGTTAAGCCTTGATTTTTTAAGTTTAAAAACTTTAATAACCAACTCTCAGTTTTCTTTAGACTGTCTCTACCTGTATTATTTTGCAACATCATCGCTTGTTTCATTAATCATGAATGGATAACATTATAAGGATTCAATTCTCTTATCTAGCGTGAAATTATTTAATATCAAAGTGGATTAATATCACCAAAGTCTCTATAAAGGCACACAGCAGTGACAAAAGCTAATCCCGTGAAGCCTCCAACCAAATTAATTCAGCACAATAACAATTAAGGTGACACAATAGAGCCTGTCCCATCTTCGCGACCCTTTCGAGGATCCTGCAGCCCCTAATTCTATATTAAACCCGGTATGATTACAATCCACAGATTATAAACTCGCTAGAGACGCCAAAGTGCTTTCGTGAGAGCGGATAAGTTTGTAATAAAAATAAAAATAAAACTTATTGATAAGTATGTAATACTCTCAAATAAACACACAACAAAACATTCAAGCTATACTTTTTAAGTAAATGTTATCATATGTGACTCATTATACCATACCATACCATGACTATATAGCTAACTAGTGACCGCCCAGGCATCTTTCGGGTGGGAATTTTGCAAATTCCGGTGTTATTCCGTGTTTAGGCATTAAAAAGGGAACCTTCACCTTTCTAGGTGCAAAGTAGGTTTGGGCTGGGCGTAGATGAGCCAATCAGTAAGTGTGTCAGTCAGGACTTTTGTTTTTATATGTAGAGATCTATACTAAAAGTAATAATAATGTCCTCCCGACCGTATTTCGGTCACGGCGGCACAGAGATAGGTTATAGTCTGAAATGACGTAAAGGCTGTTTTTTATCCCGGAAAATTAAAGAGTTCACACGGGAACCAAAAAACCTCAATCCACGCGGACGGAGTCGCGGACATCAGCTAGTGGGAGACAAGAATTTTTGCGCAACAAACTTGCTTTTTGAAGTATGTGTCGATGCCAATATTGGAAATTATTGTATTTATTTTTATCTGAATACCTTATTAATCCACGTGTGTATAATCATTATAAATATCTACTAGCGATAACTTAATCAACAGCTTTACTCTGACATCTCTTAGCAGAAACATAGTTATCTCGTATCTAATAATACTACTATAATGATGCCAATTTAAAAATATACTCAAGTTATACGTACGAAGTATCTTTATTATAATGTCATCTATATTATAGCGTTAAACAGCCAATTACCTACCAGGCGACTCGGAAAAGCTCAATTACGTGTAATTTCCTCAGCTACGTCTTCCAAGCTTTTGAATTTGTCGGGACAATCCGTAGTTAATGCATTTATTTTTATCAAAAAATTAATGCAGGTAAATTTGAGGTTTAACTAGCTAATTCGCCCTTACTTTGCTAGGATGGAACTTCTGAAAATAACACTGGGGCCGGAATTCACAAAAATCCTGAATTTCTTTTATTTTTAACCAAAAGAAGACCAAATACCAATTTTCGTAGATGTATAACTTGAAAAATTAGAGAGTTTCATAAGCAGTTTCATCCTTTGTTTTACTCCCCATGTGATATTCAATTCAGTGAATTGTCAAAAATCTTATTAAAAATCTTAGGCAGTGCCTGCGTTAAAAAGTAAGCCTACTGCCAAAATTTCTTTCTAACCCCAGTGGTTTAGGCAGTAAGTGTTTAGTAATTTTATAATTATAATATTTTTACAGAGATAAGCGTTTTAAAGTGAAATGTGGAAGTTTACAAGTCAACAAGGATTTTACATTTACTTAAGTATGTAAAATAACTACGCATCTAATTTGCGGTACCAGACGTCGGCATACCTTTATAATATGTTTTAACAAGTCATACATAATATTTACATCATGACTTCTTTCAAGACTGCTTCCTGGAAGTTTGAAATTGTTATTTTAATTATTGTTGCGATTTTAATTATTTCCAATCACCAATCATTTTAACTGTAAAGATAAGAAATATCATACTAATATTATAAATGCGAAAGTGTGTTTGTTTGTTGGTTTTTGGTTTGTTGGTTTGTCCTTCAATCACGTCGCAACAGAGCAATGGATCGACGTGTAGTATGAGTTGAGGATCTGGAGTGACATAGGCTACTTTTTATCCCAAAAAATTAGGGAGTTCCCGCAGGAATAAAAAAAACTTAAACCACGCGGACAAATGCAGGCATCAGCTAGTTATTTAGATATATTATTTTGATGGGCACTCCTAGGAATTCCAAACGTAAGTAACGACACACACAATCTAGAATCTCGTGTCCTCTTTCGTTGATAGTATTTAAAACTTATATTCCTTAGCGTTACGACCTTCTTTCATTTTTTTTTCTTACTTCCGAGGATTTTTTTGAACATCTATCCGAAATCGTGTCCTCCTCTACTTACATTCGACAACATGACTGCCTGATACAGATTCTTTTTGGGCAAATATTTGCGTTGTAAATCTCGTTTATTTTTTTGGGTGGCAAAAAGAATACTTTTTTTATATTATTAACAATCACAATTATGTCGCTGAAAATTCTCTTTTCATCCCACCATCTCGGAAAGAGTATTTTTAAGCTTCGATATCTGATTGCAAAAGCCGTTATTATCCTCTTGAGGATAAAGTAAATTGAATTTAGAACATCGTGTGCACGTTAGTAAATATCACTCGTCTATGAAGTTTGTGAATTCAAAACATCATTAAAACCTATTTACTTCTACCTCTATGGTGCCGAATTTCCATACAACCGTTTTTAATTTGTTAAAACCTCACACTCATAACCTCTTTGGTATACTTTTTTGTGATTTTTTTATTTGCTTTGCGCGCACCATTTTCTTTTACGTCATATTGTTTAAAATTAAAACCTTCGATTAAAAACAAGAAAATTGAAAATAATTTAAAAACCTAAATGAGTGATTCTAGTGACGAAGAAGTTAATTTGACGCCAACAGAATTGACTGAAACTGTTAAAAATGCGGAAATGAGCTTTCTCCCTCAACGCGAGAAGTATTTAATTTCCTCGCTGAGGTGGGATGAAAAGTTACGTGTTGCACTCGAGTGAAAAGATTTTTCACCTCGTGCTCTTTTGATTCCCTCGCTGACGCTCAGGATTCTAATTTTTGAACCACTCGCTGCGCTCGTGATTCAATTTTAGAATCCTTCGCTTGCTCGGTCATCAAAATTGAGCACGCGGTTAAAAAACAACTTTTCACTCTTGTATAACAAATAACTATTTCATTCGTCACCAAGCAACACAGCTGGCCACAAATCCCAGAAAGTTGAAAACATTTTAATAAATGTCGAATCGCTTTTGTCATTTTGAATAAAACCCTCCCATTGTGATTTAGACATCGGGCACAAAGCATAAACATTTATAAAAAGTTAAGCATTTTTCGCATTCCCTTTTAACGGAGATGGATGTACCCAGAGTTTTATATGGAACTAGCTGATACCCGCGACTTCGTCCGCGTGGAATAAACTTTTTAATTCCTACGGGAATTCTTAATTTTCCGGGATAAACCTAGCCTATGTCACTCTCCAGGTCTTCAAATATACCCACGCCAAAAATCACGTCGATCCGTTGCTCCGTTGCGGCGTGATTGAAGGACAAACCAACAAACCAATAAACCAACAAACAAACATTTCGCATTTATAATATTAGTATGATTTCTTATTTGCAGTAAATCCATACTAATAAAATGCGAAAGTGTGTCTGTCTGTTTGTCGGCTAAATGCTATACGATTTCACGGCCCATCAGTTTAACCAATTTTGATGAAATTTGGTACAGAGATAGGTTGTATCCCGGTAAATCAAAGAAATCCCGCGGGAATCAAAAAAATTTAATCCACGCGGACGAAGTCGCGGGCATCATCTAGTATTTTATAATAATTACTGCAATGATAATAAGTAGTGTTTAAATTTTTATAAGATCGTATGGATTTAAGGAGTGCATTGTTGTGAATTGAAATTAAAGTAAACTTTTACCCTAGGTACCCGTTTCTATACCCTATGTCTAGAAGCATATTTCAAGCTAAGTCGGAGGACAAAGAGGACATGCCTTAAATTCTTAAAGAAATAACTGATCATAATTCTAAAATATATAGCATGTAACTGACCACAAAGTTACCTAAATCTTATCCATAAACAAACTAAATTGAACAATATCTCAAAAGAGATCAGCCGCTCACAACCTCGGGTACTCCGTAGTTTGTCCTCGACCTTCGTTGTAAAGCTAACAACACACACAAAGCGCAACGGGAAGGACACGATAGATCGCCACACTGAACGATTTCTAATACAAAGATGTGTAGCTGTTAAACTCCATATTTTGTATATACGTAAATTACCATACGTAATTCCCGTGGGAACTCCTTACTGTTCCGGGATAAAAAGTAACCTATGTCACTCTCCAGGCCCTCAACTATACCCATGCCAAAAATCACGTCGATCCGATGCGGCGTAATTGAAGGAAAACCCAACAAACAAACACACTTTCGCATTTATTATGTTAGTAAGTATGATGTCGCGCCGAGCTTCACGATGAGCCATCACTCCGCATCGCCGTCGCGCGGTATGTATTACAGTCTTATCATAATTGGTGCAAAAAAACAACCCCCTAAATTCTCCAGGCACGTCAGGTCGAATTCTGTTGGCAATTATTTAAAGGTACCATGTGCCCTTTACAGAACTTTCAATACCATTGTTCAGCCCTACGTCCTGCCTCTTTGTGTCTACCCTTCGGTCTGCAAATGTGCTTTCGGATAAACGATTTGTGAATTCAAGCAAAATTGGAATTTATGACAGCATATTAAAGTTGATATTTGCTATTAATTTAGCAGAAACAGAGTTATTTTCGGCGGAGATTGCTTGGATTTGAAATAACTTTTGCTTTAATAACTTACTTACTTGAAGTTAGGATGCCCGTGTAGTTAGTAGCACTTGGAGACCTTAAAAGTACTGTACAGTAAAAATTTACTAAATTTCATGTTAGTTAATTTTTAACACAGTTTAATATTAAATCGACCTTCAAATCACAGCGAGTTTTGTGATGTTGAATAAGTAAACATTCATCTATAATTATTCTATTTGGTAAGTAAAATTCTTTGTTTAACATAGGTAGGTACATTTTTTATATTCAGATTTGTTCAATCAAACCAATGCGAAAATACCGGTATAATTCATACCGGTGAACCAAACATAGCGTACGAGTTCTAAAACGAATAAAATTTACCGTTAGAAATATGGCATTGCAAATTCAATAAAAAAAAGTTCGTAAAACTATTCCACACCTCCCCAATTTTTCCATGAAAAAGCTGCTTTTTGAATTTAAGTCTTAATTTTATAGGCATAAAGCAGCAATTCCACCTTCCGGATTATAGCCCCCCAGGAGTAAGGTATTAGCCGGAGTTTAGCGACACACGTGCGCGATTACAATGGATCAAGAATTGAGTCCGCTATAGAAAATTTGATCCATTGACGCCCTTGTAATGATCCAGAAGCTCTGCATTCCGCGCCAGCTGATGCCTTTCACTGCTTATCATCTTTTTGCTTTTATGATCTGTATTTTATGTTATTTTTGTTACTCGATTTACTTTGTTGAAAAATTATTTGTCATTTTTCATATCAGTATGAATTGTAGTGGACCACAACTGAATTAGAGATATGGCTTATTGTCAAATTAATATATTGTGCTAAACAACATAATAAATTAATACATATTATATACTTCGAATCACACTAAGATTATATTTTTTTTAATTTAATAAACTTCACTAAATTACATAATACTTAGTCATTCGTATAATTGTATTAAGAGCGTTCATAACTTGAGCCGCTAAGCAAGTTTAGGTATTTATCTCGGGTAAATCCTTTGTCTCGGATAGTCCTTTGTTAAAGCGAGTGAACAGAAGGTGTTGGGTGCAAAGTAGTTTGACGAACCGTTTTGATCCTAATCCCATTACAATTATTTTTTCAATATTTAAAAAAAATTGTTTTTAATTCACTTTACATATACGTTTCATGTAAACTTTTTTAATATAAAGTGCATTCGTATAAAGAGAAGGTTGCATGATTGTAAGTATAGATGTTTTTAAGTAGGTTCCTTCATCCATACATCTTTGTTTACGTATTTTCTGTTAGTTATTTATAAGACTAATTTTGTACAAAAAGAAATAAAATAAAAGTAAATAAATATTTTATATTAGTATTATTTCGATTTGTACGTAAAATTATTCACAATCAAAAATTATTAGAATTTATATAGTCTATACTAGATAATTCATTTATGTATATCATTACGCTTGCGCAGCAGGCTTAGCATGCGCACAACGAGATTATCTCGCGAGGAGAGAGACAAACGTTGTCGTTGCCGGCGATTCAATTCAATTTATTTTAAACATATTGTAGGACATACAGGTGTCTCTTATGTTACGTAATGTTTTGCCTCCATCACCGGTTCGGAAAGCAGATTCTGCTGAGAAGAGCCGGCAAGAAACTCAGCAGTTGCTCTTTTTTTTATTTGAAACAAGATATTACAATTCGTAGGTAAGTATAAAAATAAATACACTAGTGTAAGTTATTATACTATCCTGTGGGTTTAGTGGCTAATTTTTCGTTTACCGCAATATGCACAAAATGCGGTATATTACAAGAAAAAAATAGTCGCCATGTAAAGATTCGTAGAGAATAATAGCACAGATAAGAAATATTACTTTTGACGTTAGCTTCGGTAGACAAAAAAAGATAACGATTAGACATAATTTTACTCGTTGTACGCATGCTAGCCCTACTGGTCTTAGTTTTCACATGGCAAATTCGATTGATCGTTACCTACTGATCATATTATTTATTATTTTTATGAAAAAAAAATGTAAAATGAATCTTAACAGTATTGATTTAGAGCTCAATTTCGTGTATACACTATGCATTCACAGCTACCGCACCAAATGGAAACGTTTTGAAATTAATACGGTTGGAATTTGGGACTTTAAATCAAGAGCCTATGGGTCCATTTTACTCTGACGGCAATGTGATAGAACGCTCGATTACGATTAATCCAATTTTCAATTTCACAATTTGACAAGGTATTATTATAGTAGATATTTTTGTCATTAGTTTGAAAATCGGAGTTTTAGAATCCATTTCTGAAAAAAATAACTCATTTTCATTCGAACTCAATGAATCGTAAAGACAAAACAAAAGAGATAAGCACTTTCAGATGCAGGTGTTTCACTAACGTAGGCTTTTGTTTATCATGATAACAATAGCGATCACTGGTCAATAGTGATACAATAATAAAAGAAAGGTCCGGTTTGAAAAATATAAAACACATTCGTCAAGTGGCACTCTGTAAACGATAACCACTTGCAAAAGGTAATAAAACTATATAAACCTGCAGGTGTTGCGCTAGTGTACTCAGTTTACCAAAAAACAATAGAAATTTACTGCGCGCGTAGTGGTAATAAAAAACAGCTTTGCTACCAATTCTTCAAATAACTTTTTGCCATGCTAATGAGTGTATTGTTATTTGTTAGAAATAAATAATTTTACTTGACAGTAAAATAAAAACGCGATGCCAAAAAAGCGCATACCATGAAAATCGAATTCAACTTTTTCGTGATGAAAATCGATGAACCTAAATATTTGACTCATTGAGTAGTCTAGGTGTGAACTGAGGAAGTAGGAAAAGGCCGATAAGCTTTATCAAATATGCAACATAAAAAAGTTATTTTGACTTTTACATAACATTATTTACAACATAAAATTATTAGAATTACTGATTCACATCAGACAATGTCTTCTCAAATTCCAAACCAGGCAATAAAACTGATTTGGAATTTGAGAAGGCACTTGCAAATTGGAGGTATTGCACTAATGTAGGGTTTTGTTTAGTATAATAACAATTGCGATCACGGGTACAATAACAAAAAGAAAACTCCGGTTCGACAAACATAAAGCACTATCATCTAATGACGCTCTGTAAACGAAATCCACTTGCAAAAGGTAAAAAATATATAAATACAGTTAGTCATCATGAGTGCATTGTTTGGAATAAGTAACTTTGCCTGACAGTAAAATAAAACACGCAATGCCAATAAAGCGTGAAATGAGACCATAAAAAAACTTTTATAATACATACAAAACGTGATTGACCGATTGACCGACAACGCACAGACAAATCCGATGAACCTAAATATTTTATTCCTTGAGTAGTCTAGGTGTGCACTGAGGAAGTATTTTGAGTTTCAGTGAAATATCTCAGTTTGTATTTGCCATGACGTCATACTATGGTCATATAATATCTCACTGTTCAAAATATGTACTTTTGCAATAAAGAGGGAACCAACAAACAAAATCACATGTACATACATGATTGCTAAGGAATAAACATTCCCCAAGTCATGAAACATAAAACAAAACCTATTCATCAAAAAGGTCCGTAAGCGCGGCTAATAATAATAACTACCCAATTGCTTGCATAGCTACCTGCTTTTGCTACCGTGAAGACTGTATTTTTATGGTCATAAATTATATCTATCATAATGCTAATCACACCAATAGTCATAAGGAAAGACAATTTCACAACCGAACACAAGATACCGCGCTAATATGCCATGAAAGACAGTAAAAGAGTGATTATCATTTCAATATGTGACAGTCGGATTAATATTTATAAGGGATGGAGTTGCCAGTCTAGGTAGAGATTGTTGGTCAGCCTTTAAATAATAGTTAATCTAACCACAAGCCTAAAATGCAAGTTTAGTAAAGTAAATAACTATCTGATACACACGACCTTGTCTGAATGGAATATTCAAATTATTATTTAAGTAATATTACCATAAATATCATATACGTTCTGTATAAAGTATATAAACCTTAAACTATTAAAAAAAAATCATCCATCAATAAGAAAAAGCAGCCAGTATTAAAAATGCCTACTATCGAGAAGTGGCAATCACACTACAATCTCAGGTATATGCTACGTATCTCATTTTGAGTTGCGGAGACAAAAGGCGTTACGTCCACCCTCTGGGAAGCCTCAGCTACGACTAGTTTTACTAGCGCTTGATCACGCAGTTTTGTAGGGTGTTACAAACTTATTTTTAGATGTAAATTATTGTTAATTATATATATTTTTTTGCTTTATATAATTGAAAATATGTCTTACTTTTAGGAGTACTAATTTATTTTTACAAATTAAGCCAAATAACCTCCTAAAATGACGGTTATATGTGTCCTTAATTTCGTCAAATTAAATCTTCCTTGTTTTGAATTTTATAACACAAAGAATAGCAAATTAATAATTTTTATCTTTAACTATGGTAGTTCAGGACCTTATACTCAATAAAAGTATCTCTTTGTGTGACCACAACGAGTAATTTTGAACGTTCGCTAACGTCAAACTTTACACAAAAATCAAGATTGAATAATGGTCTCTTGGTATTTTCGTAATAAGGAAAAATCTATTAATTAATTTCAAAATGTTGTCAGTCATAATGGTAGATCAGAGAATTCCCTACAATTCGGTATGAATAAGTTTTGAGTTAATGCAGTGAATAATTAAATATCAGGGGGCAAAAAAGCTAAATATAAGGGATTACCCTTGCAGCTCAAGTGTATAGTCTTAATTATTAAATTACGGAAAGACTTCAATATTATTGGATGATGCCCGTGATTTTGTCCGCGTGGATTAAGATTTTTTTTATTCCCTCTTTAATTTTCCGGGATAAAAAGTAGCCCCCGGGATACAATCTACCCCTGTATCAAATTTCATCAAAATCAGTTGAACAGATAGGCCGTAAAAGTGTAGCAGACAGATAGATAGCCAGACAGACACTATTTCGCATTTACAATATTAGTATGGATTCAGAACAATACTAAATCAGAACAGTACTTGGCTATAGGTACTTGAAAGCAGTCAGTAGGTCTCCTAGAGTGTAAAAGTAAAATTTACCGTTGTTTTCATATTTTCCACGAATCGTTAGCATCTAATGAAGAGTCGAGTTGAGTTTCCACGGAACAGTAAGCCGCGGTCACGACTGACCCAAACAAGTGTCATTACATAAGTAACTGAGCCACCGTCATTATCCTATGCCTCGTCGCCCCTGTTCTCTTTTAATGAGTATTCATTATTTTTGTTTCAGGTAAGTAGCAGAACTCTGTTTGTGTGAGCTGCACTGGTACTCGTAAAGTATAATATATTTTTTAAACATCATTATAGTCTTACCACTTTGCAAAGTCTTTTAACCATTTTTAACACAAATATCATTACTAGAAACATTACACAGCATTACTTGATTTGAAACCGAAACCCCACCAGGATGGTCCAGTCAGTAGCGGGGATTAAAAAATACACCCGATATGTGCGAGCATCCTCACAAACTTTCTGGGGATGAAATCGCAAACCCGTTGAATGAGTTCTCATTCAAATTATTAAACTTAGATTGAGAAAGTTATAAAGAAGGCTTGAAGTTATTTTTAATGTTTTCACATTAATAGCACCAATCGGTTTGCTATTAAATCCCAGATTAAAATGATCAAATATTTAGGGAGACTGCCTCTTTTATTCTTATATTATCTACGTGTATATGTAAAGATAATGGTAAAGATTCCCGTAGGTACAAGAAATTGTTGGCACACTTTCGCCCTATCATAAAATCACCATAATCATTTACCTCCCATAAAAGCTTCCCGATGCAAAAGCTCAAGCCCGAAGCCTGAAGATAATAGGCTAGATAACGCCATCGCTCTGTGTTTGCTTTGACGAGATTAGATACGTCATTCTCAGATACCGGGGTGCAGGATGGTAGAGACTAGAGCCTCATGTGGGTACCGTGAGACTAATGACCTGTCTTGGACGGTAAAGAGACTATTCATAGTACCTATTTATATTGTGTCCAAGACATTGTACCTTTACGATGTTTTTGTACCAGCGATTTATTAGGATTCAACTTTGACAGAAATATTTTAAGCTTTGGAGAAGATAATATTATGCCACTCTATCACTCGTAGCTGTATTATAAAATCTATCAATCAGATCTTAGCATGTACTGGCTATTTACCTGGGCTATGATAATTTTATTATTTACTAGATGATGCCCGCGACTTTATCCGCGTGGACTAAGATTTTACGAATCCCGCGGGAACCCCTTAATTTTCCGGGATAAGAAGGAGCCTATGTCCTTCCCCGGGATACCTTTCCCTGTATCAAAATTCGTCATAATCGGTTGAACAGGTGGGCCGTGAAAGCGTAGCAGACAGACAGACAGACAGACACACTTTCGCATTTATAATATTATTTCTCTTTATTTAATACTAGAGGTCGCCTGCGACTTCGCGCACAATTGTTGATTTCCTATGAGATTATGAAATTTTCCCGCTGCAAACCGCCTATATTCTATAGAGGCTTTATATAGCGTATGCAGGTTTTTTTTATTATTTAAAACTGATAACTTAAATGCTGATTTTCATGTCTATACTTCAAAGTCATAAAATTTGTATGTAACCTTTCACCCCATTTAACCCCTTTTGGGGTGGATTTTCGTAAAATTGCTTATAAAGGTTATTATTATTTAGAGCTAATAACCTAAATTCCGATTTTCAAGTCTCTAACTTGAGAAACATAGGACTTTCATACAAACTTACAACCCCCATTTCACCCTCTTTAGGGTAGATTTTCCTAAAATTACTTATACAGTTTATTATAACTTAAAACTAATAACCTAAATCCCGATTTTCAAGTCTCTTACTTCAAAAACTTGGAACCCCTTATGTAAGCTTCCAACCCCCATTTCACCCCTATTGGGGTACATTTTCGTAAAATTGCTTATACAGGTTTTTATTATTTTTAACTAATAACTTAATTGCCAATTTTCATCTCTCTAACTTCAAAAACAAAGGACTTTCATACAAACTTCTAACCCCTGTTTTAACCCTTTAGGGGTGGATTTTCTCAAAACCCTTTCTTAGCTGGCGTCTACACCATAGAAGGAATCTACCTTCCAAATTTCAAGTCTGTACGCTTTATAGTTCCTGAGATATCGAGATTAGTCAGTCAGTGAGTGAGTGAGTGGTATTTCGCTTTTATGTAGAATTTATTTTAATTTTTCGATTGCTAAGCGAATTGATCGATGGCAATATCTATAGTGTACAGTCCTCAAAAAATTTGTGAATTTAGGAGTAAATTATTTTGTGAAGTAACGACGAGAAATTTGGAGTTTCTATTGTATATATTTTCAAATTCAAGAACTCACCTCTAAGGAAAACGGGTTAGTGAAGAAGACATGGGATGGATTGGATAAGATGGAAGATCCTATCAATGCCATGCTTGGAAAGTCAAGGAATTTATCGCATATTAAATTTCTAATCATAATGAAAATCAGGTAAGCAGGAAAAGAAATGTAACGCAAATGTAATTGGAATGCCTACTACGTATTATTAATCAGTGAGCTTTTCATAAGCCGCCTTTACGAGTAATTCCTTTGAAGCAGGTTCCTCGAATTACATCTAATTTCTTATAGAATCCGTCTTTTACTTTATAAATGTAATTGAAAAAGGCCGTAATCTAGTTAAGCAAGTATTAAAATTAATGGAGAAATAAATACACTATTATCTTTTAGATTATACCACAGGACAGAACAAACAATAAAGAGAAATATGTTGACAGAATAACTATGCAAGTTAGGAGGTGCAATATTATAATTATAAAAACTATACCACTAAAGCTAATGCATACATACCTATTACCTAGTTAATATATAATAACAAAGCATTATTAGTATTAGCTTAGTAAGATCCTTTTATCTTAGTAAGTCCTGAAGGTTTTAAGTTCTATGCAAAATAATTTGGCCTAATATTAGTCCTAACTTACTTTTCAGTTTGGACTAAACCTACCTACCTATTATGTTTTCTACCTTATCTGTTGGAAGAGTTAAATTATCACGAATAAGGCAAGCAGTTGATGTGATTTTGTATGTAAAGTATTTTATTAGGTCATATTTTTAAGAAGCTTATGAAAGAGTATTACATAATAAATCCATGGAGGATTTATTATTGGAAGTTGTAAATCTCAGATGCATTTTATAACTATCGATGGTAAAATTGTTGAGTCATAAAATTTCGTTGGGTTTAAGATGAACGGCGTATTAAAATAGACGGGCGGCAAGTTGTCGCTGAATATCTATTGCAAATTCCTCAGATTACCCCGTAAAAAGTTAGTCTGCGAAAACTAGCAAAGTTTATATTGAGTGTATTGGTCATTTCAGACGTCGGTTATTATAATTATTCTCTCTTTACTCATTAGTCAGTAACCAAGCATTTATCTTCATTATTCTTCTTTGTCTTATCAAAATTAATCACATCATCATCATCATCACTTAAACACATTAACGTCTGGGCACAGGCCTCCACTCTCATAGGAGAGAAGGAATTAGAGCTTAGACTCACCACACTGCTCCAATGCGGGTTCGCGTTATGTTAGTGATAATAACCGGGACCGACGGCTTAACGTGCTCTCAGCACGGGGGTGAAACGACGCCAACTTCCTAACTCCGGGCTAGTACTGAGAATTTCTAGCCACTTTAATTAATTATGGCCGATCCAGGATTCGAACCCGGGACCTCGTTGGCCGCAGTCGAACATAAAACAACAACTTAATTTAATTTTCAGTGTCGCATGTCTATTTTAAATCAATGCCAACATTAATTTCATTCTTCAATGAAGCATTAAATAGCAATACGTATAAATCATCCAGCGTAAAGTTTGTTACTGCACCTAGTATAGAAACTTTATTATCATTTTATAAACCTCCTATTTTTATGGGGACATAAATTTTTCATATCAGTACGGATTCCTCCACTCATGACCACACATAAAAATGATTTAAAATAGCTAACAGTAGAAACCCGACTATAAATGGCCATAACAGCAATCTTTTATGCTCGTATTGTGTTTTGAAGAGTTTGGATTATTTTAGATTTAAAAAAAAAATTGTGAAACCACTTCTGTGGTGTAATAGTGCGACACGATGCGTAGAAATCTTGAAGATTTTGGTTTAAATTCTCAATTATCTTTTATTCATTTTTAAGGAAATCCTTGCTTATAGTATTATATTATACTCGTAAATACGAAAGTCGGTTAGGTACCTTTTTACGGTCCTTTATTTTTTTTCATTTCTTGTAAAAATAGTATTGTGATACAAGTGCAAATCAAACATATAATTACTTCTTGGAATCATAATAATTATTATAAGTAATAATTTAGTATCTACCTACCATCGATAAAAAAATCAAAGCTCAAATTTTCACGTTCTAATGAGTGTGCTCTGTATCCAAATAAATTTAGCACACGCCGATTCATGCAAACAAAGCTCTGCCATGTTTTCCAATAAATCATAAAAATATACACTCCCAAAAATGTTTTGGTTCATTCGCGACAGCAAACAAAATTTAACGTTCACATACGCATTACTCTAGAATCAAATAGGCAAATATTGATAAAAGGCAAGGCCGATCGACTTGGCAGATGTAGTACGCACCCTCCGTTATAATTTAATGTAGGGGAATCACAATAGCTATCGATTCTTTAGTGCCCCTGGGAAATCACCTCTTCATCACGCTTCTTGTGCGATTACCGCAAAACAAGAGTTCAGTGTTAGCGGCTTACGGTGAATTTTAAGTTCACTACACTAGAGTCCCATTGATGAAGTTATATACAACTGAAGTCAGTCTGGAGAGCGTAGTCGTATCATCATAATAGTACTTCCATAGACCCAGTTCACCAGTCCGTTAAAGCAACCCAAACTCGTAGACCCATACCTATCATTTGTTTCCATGTTTTGTAATAGTCCTGCACTAACCGAGGATTGTCCTTGGGTGCACTTGCATAGTGCATATATATATATCGGTTGGTCGGTATTCATCGGTTGGTGTCACATTTCCTTAGGAGTAACATTGTCTCTTCGAGTTGGTTTCGGCCCCTCGCACGCCTTCCAAAGGTCCGGGACTCCATGGTCCCGAGATGGAAGAGACATTATCTAAGCTAATTGGATGATTGGAGCTCATAGAGAACTTAAATATTCTTGGTGTAAAGAAAATAAATCTTATAATAGTTTCGTTGCTGTAGTTACTTGTCGCCGCTGGGATGGATGGATGGATATTACTTTTACTTAGTATAGCTTTTTTTCGATCTATCAATTTCAAAACGACATTCAGATCGTAGATACTATGATTTCATTATTATGGAAGAAATCATACAAAATAACTTGTACACCTAAATATATATTTTTTTGTATAATTTATTTTTCAACCGACTTCAAAAAAAGACTTCTTTTATCGAAATCGGTCGAGCGGTTTTTAAAATATCAACAATAAAATAAGTACTTTGTATAGAGTGTGCTTGTTGTTGTAAAGTTGACGCGGGAGTTTGAAGTCGGTTGTTTTAAAAGAATTTTTTATATTAAATTATTGTATAATATATTCATTTCCTCGTAAAACTAGTTGTATAAATTTACGAAGCTTCTCTAATCAAATGAATGTTTAGCATTATGCACAAAATGAATTAGGTACTAAGATGTTAACCGTACAATTCAGTAAAAGATTAATGATGCTAAGGAATCATCACGTTTCCGCACGCAACCGCATTGTTTCGTATCCCTTCATAATTCCAATTCACAATTCAACAGCAACCCGACTCTGATTTCCGAATTGACGTTCATAATTAATGGTTTCAAGGAAAGCTCCTAATGTTTCCGGGGCGCATTGTTGATGAGAAATCTATTTGCCGGTTCGCCAAAACGAACATCTTGCTTCTAATTAAATCAGTGCCTCGTTTCAGCCTGCGTTACTTCAACTTGCCAATTGATCTTATTAGGTCTTGATTAAATTAAATTAAATCTCTTAGGGTGGAGTTCACCGACTTTTTCATCGGCTGATTATCAGATAATCGACTGATTAAATCTTTTTTACTGTTCACCACAACCCAACCACTGTTTACAACGCTTGATCGGCTGTTTAACGTAACCGAGCTCGGAGGGATCGTTTAAACGCCGATTACTACATTTTGACATTTGTCTTAGCTAATATTATACAGAGAAAAGATTTGTTTGTTTGCTTGGTAGTGGACAATATCAACACCTACAGCCTACTCAACCGATTTTAAAAATTCTTTAAAGAATAGATACTTTAGCAGCGAGTAACATAGGCTATATTTTATTTTCAAAAACGAAAATTGCAATAATGTGAATGAAGTCGGAAAAAATCGTCTCATCTGAGAACTTCCGTGGCGTGCGCTGCGTAAATAGTAAAAGTTACACGAAAACAATGTATGGTGGAATTGTTCCTCTCAAAAAGTTCTAAAAAAAGTCCGCAATAGCATATATCTATCTTTTAAGGTTGTCTCATATAATATTAACCATTTTTATGATTTTAAAATTTGTTCTGAAACAAAGCTTTACTTTCCAAGGTGTTTTTACTGACATTGTATTAATCCTTTTTTTTTATCCACTACAAGTTAGCCCTTGACTGCGGTCTCACCTGATGGTAAGTGATGATGCAGCCTAAGATGGTAGCGGGCTAACCTGTTAGGGGCATGGCAGTTATATTAAACCCATACATACCACTATTCGGTTTCTACACGGCATCGTACCGGAACGCTAAATCGCTTGGCGGCACGTCTTTACCGGTAGGGTGGTAACTAGCCACGGCCGGAGCCTCCCACCAGGCCAGACCAGGGAAAATTCAGAAATTATAAATTTCCAAACCCTGCCGGGGATCGAACCAGGGACCTCCGCACGTTCAGGCAACAGCGCTCAACACTGCGCTACGGAGGTCGTCGAATCCTTATCAAAATAAAGTGGTTTCTCATCTCAAGTATTTAATAGAGACCAAATTCGCCCTTTACACCATTTAATTCAGATTAATATCTTAGAAGATATCATAGAAATAAAGTAACGCGCAATAGAAATAGGTGCCGCGACGTGCATTGGCAGGCGGGGTGAAAAGATATCGCAGTGCTAATGTAAAACCTGATTTGCTGCCCAGTACCGACTGGCTATTATTGGGTATGGACTATTATGATGAGTGCTATACGTGTGAATGCGGGGCGAACCCCTAGTATTACATAATGAGCTTCTCGTCACTAGTGAAATTGAGAGTGCGCTTCTTTTGGCCTTCCATATTTACAAAATTTAAAAAAAACTGTGCAGAGAACCACAAAAATCACTTGACCGATGCTTAGCTGCGTTTTCAATAATTTCAGATTTCTGCAACTCAACACGCCACATCTGGCACAATTCAAAATATCTTGTCAGTTCAAAACAAAAGGGGCCATGACACCGTATTACCTGTCCAAATTCAGAACTACAGCGTAGTTTATCCTCCCCAATGGTGTCGTTATACTTTTCATGTTGATAGCATTTTATTTTATACTACTAAATATAAACGTCACAGTACGTCAGCATGAACAGTTAAAACAATGAGACTACGCAAATGTGTTGGCTTTTACCATTCGTTCAGTTCATGTCAATTTGCTGTGAATGGTTGTTTATCGCCTGGTAACAGAAGTCGGCGCACTCCACCCTTAGGGTGGAGTGCGCCGACTTCTGTTTAAACGATATTTAGGTAATCGGCTGATTATTCTTCAACACCGTTTAAACAACCGTTTAAATATTTACTGTTCACGACGTTATTTTGAACGACGATCATTAAACCAGGCGATAAACAACCATTCACAGAAAATTGACATGAACTGAACGAATGGTAAAAGCCAACACATTTGCGTAGTCTCATTGTTTTAACTGTTCATGCTGACGTACTGTGACGTTTATATTTAGTAGTATAAAATAAAATGCTATCAACATGAAAAGTATAACGACACCATTGGGGAGGATAAACTACGCTGTAGTTCTGAATTTGGACAGGTAATACGGTGTCATGGCCCCTTTTGTTTTGAACTGACAAGATATTTTGAATTGTGCCAGATGTGGCGTGTTGAGTTGCAGAAATCTGAAATTATTGAAAACGCAGCTAAGCATCAGTCAAGTGATTTTTGTGGTTCTCTGCACAGTTTTTTTTAAACTTTGTAAATATGGAAGGCCAAAAGAAGCGCACTCTCAATTTCACCGTTTCTCAGTGACGAGAAGCTCATTATTTAAATACTAGGGGTTCGCCCCGGATTTACACGTGTAGCACTCATCATAATACTCCATACCCAATAATAGCCAGTCGGTACTGGGCAGCAAATCAGCAGCAATTTCTTTCTTTTCTTTAATTAAATGGTGTAAATGGCGAATTTGGTCTATAATAAATACTTGAGATGAGAAACCACTTTATTTTGATAAGGATTCGACGACCTCCGTGGCGCAGTGTTGAGCGCTGTTGCCTGAACGTGCGGAGGTCCCTGGTTCGATCCCCGGCAGGGTTTGGAAATTTATAATTTCTAAATTTTCCCTGGCTAGTTACCACCCTACCGGTAAAGACGTGCCGCCAAGCGATTCAGCGTTCCGGTACGATGCCGTGTAGAAACCGAATAGTGGTATTGGGTGGTTGGGTAACTGCCATGCCCCTAACAGGTTAGCCCGCTACCACCTTAGGCTGCATCATCACTTACCACCAGGTGAGACCGCAGTCAAGGCTAACTTGTAGTGGAATTGAAAAAAAGGATTAATACAATGTCAGTAAAAACACCTTGGAAAGTAAAGCTTTGTTTCAGAACAAATTTTAAAATCATAAAAATGGTTAATATTATATGAGACAACCTTAAAAGATAGATATATGCTATTGCGGACTTTTTTTAGAACTTTTTGAGAGGAACAATTCCACCATACATTGTTTTCGTGTAACTTTTACTATTTACGCAGCGCACGCCACGGAATTTCTCAGATGAGACGATTTTTTCCGACTTCATTCACATTATTGCAATTTTCGTTTTTGAAAATAAAATATAGCCTATGTTACTCGCTGATAAAGTATCTATTCTATAAAGAATTTTTAAAATCGGTTGAGTAGGTCAAGGTGTTGATATTGTCCACTACCAAGCAAACAAACAAATCTTTCCTCTGTATAATATTAGCTAAGACAAATGTCAAAATGTAGTAATCGGCGTTTAAACGATCCCTCCGAGCTCGGTTACGTTAAACAGCCGATCAAGCGTTGTAAACAGTGGTTGGGTTGTGGTGAACAGTAAAAAAGATTTAATCAGTCGATTATCTGATAATCAGCCGATGAAAAAGTCGGTGAACTCCACCCTTAGATGTTTAACGTTTGATTAGTTAATTTAAATTATGTACCTTTATAATCAACCTGTATAGAAAACATCTTGTTTACCTTAAAAGTTTTATTTTCATCTCGAAAAGAATGATCTATTGTTGGAAATTTTTCTTCAAACAAGTTGGCCTGTAAATTGCGAATGCTCCGCCGAGAATAATCAAAAAGAATATCTTAATTTTTCATTCAGCTCAGTTGGGCCCTGAAATCCCCCGAGTTTACTTTTACTTAACGAAACCTTATTCAAAATAAACGGCTTCGTGTAAACGGGAGACGTGCCTCAAATTTTGAACGCCACAATAACAGTGTATTATTTCCACTGGCAATATCAAAACGTGGTCAGGGCTTGCTTCTGTTTTATCATTGACAAAACTGAAATTTAAGTAAGTATTCAATTTAAATATTTTAAGCTTTGTTTGTGAAATTCTCAATTTAGAATTCGAAATTTACAAAGAGCGTTGCTAATATGCCCGTGTACATTGTTATACTTCTTTAATTTGTCTTTATAAATTACGAATAAGCAAATTTGTTGAAAAAAAAATATTTTAAACTGCAATCTAAATTTTTCAATGATAAATCAGAATATTCCTCAGCAACACTCTGGGTATACTGACTGTTACTTTTTACAGTGTTGATTTGTAAAATAATTTTATTATGATATTCTAAACTAAATCAATGATATCACTAAAATCAAAAACGCTTAAATACGCTAAGATGAAATTCCTTGCAAATTGCAATTGAATGATGAATTTTATCTTAAAATCTTAATTCTATTCATACATTTATAGACTTCACAAAAACTTAAAGGTGTAGATCTCGCAAGCTGAGCACAAAGCTTCCAAACTTTTTTCCTGCTATAATATTGAATTTCACTCCCACACCAACTCAACTGAAAAGAATATTTTATCCGATGCAGAGAGACTTGTGATATCAAGACATTTTCTTTTATTATGTATACAGAAAGGTTCTCTTAAGAGACCTCTTTATACTGGATCATCTACAATACGCGAACTCAATACTCCGTTCGTACTCATTTTGTACGCAATAATCGACACCCACTCGAGATGCTAAATACAGCTTTTATTATAAGGCCCCATTGACAAGACCTTTGGTTTAACGATTTCTTTATTTGATTTGAGTTTTGTATTTGGTTTATAAATTTCCATTTAGAGATTATCTGCTAAGTATGTGCTTAAATGATTTAGGTTAACAGTTGCTTTTACTTTTACTTCTTGGTAACTTGTCTCGTCACATTAATTTTATGTCTTGGTTTTTAGTACCTTTTTATCCAGCTTAATATCCGAGGCAAGATCATTTCTAATCTAAGTATATTTGAATTTTTTTCGACTACCATATTGCGAATATTCATTTACATTTTGATTTTGGTTTTCATGTTTTCTATTATAGCCGTCAAGTTTCTTTTTCTTTCATTAGATATACTCATTTCCTTCATATTATTGACTAGCTGATGCCAGTGACTTCGTCCGCGTGGTTTAAGTTTTTTTGATTCCCGCGGGAACTCCACAATTTACCGGGATAAAAAGTATCCTATCCAGGTCCTCAACTATATCTATGCCAAAAATCACGTCGATCTATTACTCTGTTTCGGTGTGATTGAAGGAAAACCCAAGAAATCAATAAACCAACAAACAAACAATTTCGCATTTATAATATTAGTATAAAGTATGTTATGATGCCAAATGTAACTAAATCTATTATTCATTGAGTTATATGCTTCAAAACTATCATTTTTACATAAATCAGTCTAATCTTGTGCAATAAATCAGATTTTAGAGCTAATAATGATATTATTTTAGCGCAGGCGTAACAGGTAAAGGCAACATTTGTTTTGGTCGAAACGAGTTAGCACCGACCGGACGAAGGACTTTGATGTTATTCATGATACCTACTTATTATTCAGTGGAATTCATTATATAGAGTTATAGCCAATGTTCGAAATAACACAAACAAGTAATAATTTAAGACAATAATCCTACCTAATAAACAAAAATGATAAAATATTTTTTTTTAATTATCACATAGTCTGGAAGCGGAATAGTGAATAATGATAATAATTATTTAAGCTATTCAAATAAAAATTGATTCTTGCCTGGATCTTGGGTGTATTTTATATGGAATGAGCGTTTCACAGGTGTCATTCTTACCGTATAATTAATAAATTAACAAAAACTTATAGCCACACACTAATTCTACCTAACCTTCGGACCTTTAATTAAAAGTTGTCATTACTTTACCTTAGGTTTAGGTCTAGTAGCTATGTTAACCTGGCACCTACATGATTTGAGAATTTACACTGAAATTGCCAACTAACAGATTAAGCGGCTTAACATATTGTGTCTTATGTTAATACCTACAATAATAGGTGGCAACTGGCAACTGAATATGAATAATATGTTATAGCTGTAAATATTCAAGGTTGGGGTCCACGCTAGTTCAACAGCCATCCTTGACCTTGTAAACAACCTCCACCGGCATGCATTCCATAGATTTTTTGCCAATTAGCGATTAGTTCTGACATTTACCGCGATATCTATGGCAAATCAATTTATTTATACACGAAAGACGAATTCGCGTCGAAAGTTTGTAAATCGTGAATGTGGTCATTAAATTATTTTAAAGGTGTTTTGGCTTTCTTTTTGCAAACTCGTCTTTTTGACAACGTCAACTTATTTAGATCTCTGGCTGCTATAAGTATGGAACCTTAAAAAGCCCGAAGTTTCTAAACAGCATCTTATGAAAAAAGTAGTCGCTATGTATTTAGTTTTAGTTTAGGACTTACCTACACTAGGTATTTTCTAAGACCGCATTGCCCGATATGAAGTGAAAACCCAGCAAAGAACAAACCGGTCATCATTAAAAAAATGTCATGGCTTGAGCTGTCAATCCCAGCTGACAGGCCCTACCTAGACATCGTAATTAGTGTAGTATTAGTTTACGACAAGTAGTCAGTATGTGGTATTCTCACATAAGTCAGACAAAGCCTTTGCTGACGGTCGTCAAGCTACCATAATAGTCAAAGGGCATTAAATCATAGGTTTCGCGCTAGAATGTAAGAGTAGGTACATTCATGGTTTCATGACTTACCTACGCACCTTTGTAACCGCAATGAGTAACAATTAGCGAAACTTGCGATATTGTAGTGCGTTTCCTCTTATGATTGACGTAAAAAGTGTTAACTTATAAAGTTATGGTCAACAAATCATACCTACTACATAATACTAATATTATACCTAAATGCGAAAGTATGTTTATTTCTTAGTTTGTCCTTTAATCACGCCAAAACAGAGCAACGGATCGACGTGATTTTTTGCATGGGTAAGTATAGTTGAGAACCTGTAGAGTGACTTAGGCTACGCTTCTCCCGCGAAATTAAGGAATTCGCGTAGGAATTTACAAAACTTATTCCACGCGGATGAAGTCGCGGACATCAACTAGTATGTAATCAATCCATCTAAACATGACACTTCAACCATTTATTTCTAAATGTAAATCACTTTCAATGAATGCAGAATATGGAATCAATCATAAGATAGCGCCAGGCTTCTATAATATGCCGCCGAAGCCATTTGAATGGCGCCCTTTTATCTAATGCCTATAATATCGTATCTAACCAATTATTTCTATAATCATTTTCATATAATTGTGTCTAATTGGTTACTACGACTAGACACATTTTAAATCATAGTCTTAAAATACACCTCTTGCTATGGAGTCAGTTTTGTGATCTATGCTACTCAGTACTTATATTTTATTTTTTTTAAAGACAAAAATAATAGTTCGTTTACAAAATCCAGTCCACTACAAAATCTATACTAACATGTATAAAAATACACAAATATGTCTGTTTGTTACGATTTCTCAGTCAAACTTGGTACTGCAGAGATAGCAATGTATGTGTCCGCCTAGTCGTACATAAGATAATCCCGGAATGTGTCCCGTGGAGGTCCCACGGGATAATACATAAGTTCAACAACACATTGTTATTTTCGACCCTAAACTAGTCACAATTTTGGTTTTGATATGTGAAAATTTCGTTGCCATTCTCTAATACTTTGAACTCAGATTTTTATATACTTAGTGTACCATCCATACGAATATTAGTAGGTATATGTATTATCAAGTGTTTATTAGTGAAAGTGTGTCTGTCTGTCTGCTACGCTTTCACGACTCATCCGTTTAACCGATTTTGATGAAATTTGGTACAGGGGTAGGTTTTATCCCGGGGAAGGACATAGGTTTCTTTTAATCCCGGAAAATTATAGAGTTCCCACGGGAATCAAGAAATCCTAATCCAAGCGGACGAAGTCGCGGGAATCATCTAGTAATAATATATGCCCACGAACGTTATAGTTGCTAATCCAGTTGTTTAATTTGCTAGTTTGAATTACGAGAACTAGAAACGATCAGTCAAGCTTTGAAGTTGAACCTGTGTGATTGAAAATTGCGAATTCACTTAACAAATTCAATTATTTATTGAATGAAAAGTAGGTTCGGCACTTTAAATAGATAGACATCACACAGGCTCACACTGGAGTCATAAATACGACATGCGGGACAGTACAATGCGTGAATTTTACAGCATTCTTATTTTACGATTGACACTAAAACAGTTTTGGGTCCCGTCCCATAAAACGGAATTTTTTACGGCACCTGGACGTAAAACGCATGTGTTCAAAGGGAATTTCGGCAAAATTCCGTAACCTGAAGGGGACATTAATATTTACATAATTGAAAGCCAAAAGAGTTTGGTTTACCTACGCAATTACAGCCAGTTATTTTTAACCGACTTCCAAAAAAGGAGGAGGTTCTCCATTCGGCGCGTATTTTTTTTGTTTCTGAACTGCTTTGAATTTTTTTTCTAGCAGTCGTTAGAAGAAGCTCTCGAGGTGGTCCCATAAAAAATCCTGACTCCAAATCCTCAACCCTGACACTAATAAGTTAAAAATAAAAATTCTTTCCAAAAAACCGACTTCCAACGCCACTGTAAAGTACAAAATAATTTTGATTTCTACCCACTATGTTGAAGTCGGGCGAGTCTGATGCGTCAACTTTGCTTATCCTTGTTATACCCGCCCGACTTCGATACAGTGGGTAGAAATCAAAATTATTTTTTACTTCACAGTGGCGTTGGAAGTCGGTTTTTTGGAAAGAATTTTTTAAAGTAGAATTTCGCGACTTCGTCCGCATGTATTAACTTAATAATTAAAAAAAAACGCATGGATTAAGATTTTTTTAATACCCGGTGGAACTCAAATCCAGGGCCATAACATTATGTTGATCGCTATCATCACTGATACTCTGAAATACTCTTCTGCTATTGGGCAAAATCCACTGTCGCACAATACCATACATATTTTAACCAGTCACAACAATTGACATGTTTGAATCTAAACAAGCTTGAAAGGGTTTTCGCACTGATTGTGCTTAAACTTCAAGCTCGCACAAGCATGTCCTAGTGTCCAACTAAAATATCGATAACACAATCTATAAATACGACAAGTTTTACTATTTGTGTCTTACTTGTCCTACAATGACAATAGCCTAAAGATTGATGTCCCAGTGTCGCGTGTGTAGGCAGTGCATTCCGATTTGTGTGGGCCCAAATAACATCTGTGTAAATTCCTTGAGCCGGTGTCGAAAGATATTTATTGGGCTCGGACGATCGTACTTCCTTATATTGAACAAGTGATTTTGAAAGTGTTTTATTATTATAACTTTATAACGCTTCGGGATAATGTACAGCGAGTTTTTAGTTTGATTGCCTTTGAATCGATAGATTTATTGGTATTTTTTCTGAGGATCAATAGAGGCAGAGTAAGAGTAAAGCCTTCTTTCTTATAGAGTAATAATATAATAATATGATTCACAATCAACGTTATGGTTAAAATGGTTTGTTCGAATTAAGTTGAGTTCTGAATCTGATCTATCAGATTCAAATTCAAATTCAAATTATTTTTATTCAAATAGACTTTTACAAGTACTTTTGAATCGTCGAGTGAATCTACCACTGGTTCGGAATGCCATTCCTACCGAGAAGAACCAGCAAGAAACTCGGCGGTTGCTCTTTTGAAAAAAATAATATACAATTTCATTTAATTTGTAGAATACATTAAGAACGCATTTGCAAATCCCTTAAAATATTGGAGTTTTCAGTACATTTTGTGACTAAGTCAAGCAAAATAGGATAAAACTAAAAATTGCTATACAAAGATTGATCCTATATCTCCAATTGTTGGTAATAACATTGTAAAAAATCTTTATTTTTAATACTATTCAAATGGTTTTCCCTCACCTCTTCACTCAAAATTGACGATTTAGGGGTGACTTTAGGTACATTTTTTACTGTAAATATGCCGTTTTTTTGTCATTAAAAATACCATCTATTAGTAGATATGTTCACCTACAAATTTTGGTAATAAAAATATTATAAATAGGACAAATAGTATATGAAATAAAATAAAAATTGCTTGTATTTTTTTCACATATTTTGTAAATCTTATACCTAAAGAATACCTTCAGGTCACTCTACCAAGTTCTGTGGTAAGATCTCATCATAACTAACAAAACGAGCCCAAATTTGATACACCTAGCTCTACGCGTCTAGGAGTTCCAGTAGTGGATGTCGAAGTATACCTTCAGGTCACTCCACCAAGTTCTGTGGTAAGATCTCATCATAACTAACAAAACGAGCCCAAATTTGATACACCTAGCTCTACGCGTCTAGGAGTTCCAGTAGTGGATGTTGAAGTAAACCTTCAGGTCACTCCACCAAGTTATGTGGTAAGATCTCATTATAACTAACAAAACGAGCTCAAATTCGATACACCTAGCTCTACGCGTCTAGGAGTTCCAGTAGTGGATGTCGAAGTATACCTTCAGGTCACTCCACCAAGTTCTGTGGTAAGATCTCATCATAACTAACAAATTGAGTCCAAATTCGATACACTTAGCTCTACGCGTCTAGGAGTTCCAGTAGTAGATGTCGAAGTATACCTTCAGGTCACTCTACCAAGTTCTGTGGTAAGATCTCATCATAACTAACAAAACGAGCCCAAATTTGATACACCTAGGTCTACGCGTCTAGGAGTTCCAGTAGTGGATGTCGAAGTATACCTTCAGGTCACTCCACCAAGTTCTGTGGTAAGATCTCATCATAACTAACAAAACGAGCCCAAATTCGAAACACCTAGCTTTACGCGTCTAGGAGTTCCAGTAGTGGTCGTCGAAGTGTACCTTCAGGTCACTCCACCAAGTCTTGAGGTAAGATCTCATCATAACTAACAAAACGAGCCCAAATTTGATACACCTAGCTCCACGCATCTAGAAGTTCCAGTAGTGGGTGTCGAAGTATACCTTCAGGTCACTCTACCAAGTTCTGTGGTAAGATCTCATCATAACTAACAAAACGAGCCCAAATTTGATACACCTAGGTCTACGCGTCTAGGAGTTCCAGTAGTGGATGTCGAAGTATACCTTCAGGTCACTCCACCAAGTTCTGTGGTAAGATCTCATCATAACTAACAAATTGAGTCCAAATTCGATACACTTAGCTCTACGCGTCTAGGAGTTCCAGTAGTGGATGTCGAAGTATACCTTCAGGTCACTCCACCAAGTTCTGTGGTAAGATCTCATCATAACTAACAAATTGAGTCCAAATTCGATACACTTAGCTCTACGCGTCTAGGAGTTCCAGTAGTAGATGTCGAAGTATACCTTCAGGTCACTCTACCAAGTTCTGTGGTAAGATCTCATCATAACTAACAAAACGAGCCCAAATTTGATACACCTAGGTCTACGCGTCTAGGAGTTCCAGTAGTGGATGTCGAAGTATACCTTCAGGTCACTCCACCAAGTTCTGTGGTAAGATCTCATCATAACTAACAAAACGAGCCCAAATTCGAAACACCTAGCTTTACGCGTCTAGGAGTTCCAGTAGTGGTCGTCGAAGTGTACCTTCAGGTCACTCCACCAAGTCTTGAGGTAAGATCTCATCATAACTAACAAATTGAGTCCAAATTCGATACACCTAGCTCTACGCGTCTAGGAGTTCCAGTAGTGGTCATCGAAGTGTACCTTCAGGTCATTTTACCAAGTCTTGCGCTAAGATCTCATTATAACTAACAAAACGAGCCTAAACTCGTCACCAATAAATAATAATATATCGAAGTTATGATATAAGTTGATTCAACGCATTGATGTAGAATTTTAGATCAATGACCTCGCAGCTTATCCGTGCATGTGTGTGCGTGGGAATTAACCATGAGTAGTAGTGCGATTTCATACCTATCCATTTCGGAAATGCGTCCTTAAGTAACAGCTGTCCTTAGCATTGCTGGAGCGAGTCAAATCCATGCTCCTTTGTCATTTACGTAATCTTCAACAGTATAATAAGCTTTTTTCAGGAGCATACTTTTAATGGACTTCTTAAACTTGTGTAAAGGCAAGTTTAAGATCAAGTTTAAGATAGGTTGTGGAATTTTGTTATAAAATAGTATGCTCATTCCCACGAACGACCTTCGGACCTTCTTGAGGCGGAGCGATGGAGTCACGAGCTTATGGCGGCCTCTAGTTTGCCTATCATGCAGATCGCATATTTTTTTGTAATTGTGAATGTGCTGTTTTACGAAGATTAGATTACTATAAATATATTGCGAGGCTACTGTAAGAATACGTATTTCCTTAAATTTCTCTCTAAGGGATTCGCGCGGTTTTAAATTATAAATTGCACGTATTGCCCTTTTTTGTATACAAATTTTTTTTTAATATCTGCCGCTTTACCCCATAGTAAGATAAGATTCCGTAAGACATAATACTATGAAAGTAAGCAAAATACACAATTTTTGCAGTTTCAACGTCAGTAAACTGTCGAATCTTTCTGACAGCGTAAGCAGCAGAGCTGAGTTTGCCAGCCAGAGTTGATATATGAGTGCGCCATTGAAGCTTTGAATCTAAGGTCACCCCCAGGAACACAGTGGTCTCTTCTATTTTTAAAATATCATTATTTACAGTTAAATTTATGTTTCCTGTGGACTTGGTATTCCGCAATGCGAATTCAATGCACTTGGTTTTCTTTGCGTTCAAAAGTAAGTTGTTTACTGTAAACCAGTTAGTGACTTGAGAAATTGCACTATTTACGTCTTCATAATTGTCCTTGTTTCTATCCACTTTAAAAATCAAGGACGTGTCATCAGCAAACAGCACAATATCGCAAGTATTTTGGACGTTATATGGTAAATCATTTATATACACCAAGAACATGAAGGGATCCAGAATAGAGCCTTGAGGGACACCCATTTGTCAGGCTGATCCGGACGACTTCACATCGTTGACACATACCGTTTGAATGCGATCACTGAGATATGATGCAATGAGGCCAAGTGCAGTGTCTTTGATTCCATAATGGTTCAACTTAACTAAAAGCGTCTCATGCTCAACGCAATCGAATGCCTTAGACAAATCACAGAAAATACCAATAGCATTTTGTGATTTCCCCCACGCATCGAATAGATGCAGTTTGATGGTTCACATATTGCAATATGACAGAATTATTAGAATTATTAAAAACTAGCTGATGCCCGCGACTTCGTCCGCGTGGTTTAAGTTTTTTGTTATTCCCGCGGGAACTCCTTAATTTTCCGGGATAAAAAGTAGCCTATGTCACTCTCCAGGTCCTCAACTATACCCATGCCAAAAATCACGTCAATTCGTTGCTTCGTTGCGGCGTGATTGAAGGACAAACCAACAAACCAACAAACCAACAAACAAAGTGACTTTCGCATTTATAATATTAGTATGATGTCTTGATACCTATAATAATATTTTCTACAATATTGGTTAGAAGTTATAGGAAAAAACTAATAATATCATTGACACGGTATGACATCTGAAACGGAAAAGAAATAAACATAAAATTACTGTAATTAGTTAAGATAGACTTAACTGATGGCCTTAGCATTAGCTCATCATCTTCTTAACAAGTTGTATGTTCATCTTTCCATAATAACATACCACGGAACAGAAACAGTAAAACAAAAAAAAATGTACCTAATAATCCTATTATAATAAGAAGAGCTAAGGATTTCCGCTGCAGACGATGAAATAAGAAAAAAAACTCAACTGTATTCAAAGCTTTGTTTGGAACACAATGATCCTGGATAGGGCTGACGCCGCGATGTCGACAGATAGCCGGTACGAGTCCGGGCCACGCAAATATTTCCGCCTAATTACCCACGCTAAGCGGCTGCACGGATTTTAATGCGAGGCAAAGAACTAAGATAAAGTTTTCAGCATATAAAATGAGCTAGTAAGCCTTTTCTGCGCTAATGTTCAAGTTTCCATGCAATTTTAATTGCACTTTCCTGCTACATTTTCTCATTGATTCATATCATTATCTACCATCGCTTAAAGTAGTATTATTTTTATATTGTTTACGCTCTTGCCTCGGAATTATAATCTTTAGTTTTAGGATCGTCAAAGTACGTCACATAAAACTGACATTTTAAACAATACTAGTACGCACCCTGTTTGATTTTAAGTTTTTTGATTTCAAATTCAAATTCAAATGAGATAATATTTATTCAAATAGACTTTTTACAAGTGCTTATGAATAGTCAAATGAATCTACCACTTGTTCGGAATGCCGTTTCTTATTTATTACTCCCTGTTGAAACTTTTTAATATTCCGGGATAATAAGAAGTCTAACTCACTCTCAGGTCTTTAACTACCATGTAAAAATCACGTCCAATGATTGATTCATTGACCTAACAACATTTTTAATATGATGGGTAGGTAGGTAGTGATTTGGTGTTATCATTTCGTTACCAGCCACCAGTGTTCTCGCCTCAAGTCGGACCAAATCCGTTCCTTCCAAATCCAATCTAATATTAGTCTTTTGGTCCCAATCGCGTCCACAAATGATCTTCAACCACGCTTTCATTTTCTTTCCACGCATCACCTTCTCCAAGGCATTCGGCTCGCGCAAAGACCTTTGGAAATCGGAAGCCCTGCTCGCACGAGTCTGGGGGTTATCCATGTAAACAGATTTTCATATAATGGTCCAACCGCCACTTATGAACTGTAGATTATTAAAAATATTTCTTTTTTTTGTTTCAGGTAAGTCTCAACCTCGCATCACAACATTATCGACAGTCGACATGCCATTCAACTTGTAAGTGTTGACGAACCACAATGTTTTGCTTATTTCTTTGTGTCCAATGACAAGATCCGGTTATGGGTTCTTTTCATTTGCTCTTGTTAGCGAACGTAATTACATTATACGCTCTCAATACACAAGTCATTAGCGATTTAGAGGCACTTGCCGGTCTAGACAATTATTGTTATTTTTTCAATTCAATCAGTAACTTTGGCAATACAATTATTTGTATAACAAAATTAAATATTAATTGTCACTTTAACACTACTTCGCCATGTTTAGTGATAGCTTGTAGGATTCTCTTTCCAGAATTAGCAGTGTTTGGTGGCGCGCTCTCTAAAAGGCCTATGTCCGGCAGTGGATACATACAAGCTGATGGATGGATGATGATGGATGATAACAGCGTTCGGACCACATCGTGTCAGCTGTCATAAGAATAACTAATCCATACTATACATACTAATATTATAAACTAGCTGATGCCCGCGATTTCGTCCGCGTGGAATATGTTTTTTTGATTCCCACGGGAACTCCTTAATTTTCCGGGATAAAAAGTAGATCCGTTGCTCCGTTGCAGCGTGATTGAAGGACAACCCAACAAACAAACACACTTTCGCATTTATAATATTAGTACGATAGTATGATGCTAAAGTGTGTCTGTCTGTCTGTGTGTGTGCTACGCTTTCAGGGCCCTCAGTACCGGCCCTGTTGACCGATTTTGATGAAATTTGGTACAGTGATAGGTTGTATCCCGGGGAAGGACATAGGCTACTTTTTATCCCGGAAAATTCAAGAGTTCCCGCGGGAATCAAAAACCTTAATCCACGCGGAGGACGTCGCGGGTATCGTCTAGTAAAAAATAAGCATCTAATGAGGACAACAAACCTAAAAGTCCTTGGCCATTTAAGATAATCACTCATCCCTTGCGGTCGTTAGTTCCAGCCGGTCTCACGTCATACCTAATTGTAGTAGATTGTTCCAACATATTATCGCTGACCGGTGCTGGCCCGTGACGCCACACCATCTGTTACAATCGCCAATTAAACCTGACCCACCCTGCCTCCCTGATTTCTCATAAATCAATACGAAACCTGGAAACGCAAGTGGGAGTTAGGAGCTCATGATAAATGGCCGAAAAGGAAATGATTAACAATGAATGGCTTTACGAAATATAAAGTACATATTTGTTTTTGTTTAACATACTACCTATCTATTAAAGTTACATTATATTAGACATCATCATATTAATATTTTAAATGCGAAAGTGTGTTTGTTTGTTGGTTTATTGGTTTGTCCTTCAATCAAGCTGCAACGGCTCGACGTGATTTTTTGCGTGGATAGAGTTAAGGACCTGGAGAGTAACGTAGGCTGCTTTTTATCCCGGAAAATTAAGGATTTCCTGTCGGAATTTCAAAAAACTTTTCACGTGGACGAAGTCGCGGACATTCCCAAGTAAGGAAATAATATGTTATTAATTGATGGGTAGGCTGTTTACTGGATAGGGTATGTCAGGAACAGTGTTTTTGTACCTATAAAGGCGATCGACATAAATTTTTATCAAAGGAGGTTTCAAAATCGATTTCCGGGTTGAAAATGTTTCTTTCTGAATCGGTGAGTGGTTTTCCATGAATTTTCCTTTTATAAAAGAAATACTCATCATAAATAGACACATCCTTACCTGTTCCTTAAAATCAATATGGAACCAAAGAAACTCCAAATGTTGGATAGAAGCAGGCGTTACTTTGCGGAAGTCCATGATAACCAAGGAACAGCGAATTAATCTTCTTGTTCATTGGTTTAAGAAACTTAACTTCTTTAAGTACGTGACGAACCAACAAAGCACTTAACTTTAAACATTAAATTGATACTATAAATAAATCATGGCTCGAAGTTTTTGTACATGCCCATTTATTTAATAAGTAGAGATTATAAAGGAACACTTACTCGTTATGGTTTATAAATATACAAGAGACTGGATGTCAATGTAATGCTAGAAAAGTACGTGAGGCGCCGATACACCCTGTCTAGACGAGTTTGTGTACCCACCTTAACAAGACTTGTTTGTCCTGATCGATTACGAGTCAGATCCGAAAAATAAAGGACACGGATAGTTCAATATGTGTCATGCTAAAGTAACGGATTAAAATTCTTCTGCAGCTTCAAATATCACAACAATTTATTTCGACAAATGATGTTTAGCAATGTACACAATTACCATAGTGAGAAAGGCTATTAATTATACTTAAAAAACTTCTCTACAGCCACTTTCCTTTATTAACATCGAAGTTAAGTTAATTATTATTGAAACAATTTTGAACATGAAATTCTTCCGAGGTCAATTTCATTTTACCCTCATTCTCTTTTTTGGTAAAGGACTTTCCAAAAATTCTTGCTTTATTGATTGATTGATATATCAATTTAAGATTCTTAAAAGTGTGTAAGTCGTTTGTGGATTATTCAGTCACTTCAGGTCAGGCAGTCAATTAAAGTTTTCTTTCGTCTGCTCATTATTCAAAAACACTTAGCTGCACAAGGTTTTACATGGTGCAACTACTGTGAACAATAACTTTAAAAATTATATTATAGATCCAAAAATTTTACTGAACCTATTGTTTTTGTGCTCAAAATATAAAATCAGAATCTAATTGCCTTGCGATTCCCAGTTACCCCTCATGGTTGCATTGCAAAGTTCCCTTTATCTTCCTGAAAGTAATTTATGTCTTTATGCTAATAATAACTAGGTTTAAATTTGCATGATAAATTGTTTTGCGGCTGCGTCACAGATTATGCAAATTCATAACGGTGCTTATAAATGTCTGAACCGAGTATGGAGAGCACATGACGTGCGATTTGTTGCACTTTATCTTGATTTCCTTTTATTGTTGTTTTAAAAGCTTTTATTTTATTTGAGCACAGATCTCGACCGATAAACAGAAAAACTTGGTTATTTTTTTCCCTTTTATATCTCAATTCTTAACCACGTACCTAGTGAAAAATATTTCAGAATTTTTGTTCAATCGCTATTTCATGATTCATTATTTTGATGACAATTAAATTGGGAATCACATATATAATTTTTATCACAACGTTTACATTAAAAGTTCATCATTTTAAGACGACTGAAAAAAGGAGGTAATCTTATGAAACTTGCCTCAAAAGGATTTCATGTTTTAAATACTCTAATATCATTACCAATAATACCAATTAGATTACTACTGAAGATAAAATACTTGGCAGCACCATAAAAGTCATTTGAACTAGTTAATCCTAACTGAAAGCATCTTTATCACAATCTCTGTGCGGCAAAAACTTACGAGTTGTTTATTTATGGATGGTAGAGTTCTTGATGTGATGTTATCTAGTTATTAAGACGTTATATTTTTTTTTTCTTAATCCATGGCTGTGCGCACCGTTTCAATGCATTAATACTTAATAACTGTTTAGTGTTTATACAATTTATATTTATTTGGTTTTACATTTTAATCAAAACAATCAATCAAATAAATATTACAAATGCGAAAGTTTGGATGGATGGATGTATAAATGGATATTTGTTACTCAATCACGCCGCAACGGCTGAACGGACCTGGATGAAATTTGGCACAGAGATAGATTATAGTCTGGAATAGCACATAGGCTAGGCTAAAGAGTTCCCGCGCGGGAACCAAAAACCCTCAATCCACGCGTACGAAATCGCAGGCATCAGCTATTGCTGTATATACAATATATAGCTTAAACGGGTGAATCAAGACGTTTCGGAGAGCATATAACTTGATTTTCCTACGTTTCATTGAGCAAGGATTTTTACTTCCAACGGGACCTTCAGATTCAAACCGCGGACGAATTTGTGGGAATACCTTGCTAGTCCCTAATAAAGGTTGACTTGACTGGTTGAAAGCCAACACAGTGCGTTAGTGAGAGTCGAAATAGATTGTTTTTTTTTGTGTGTATCACAAATAACAGTTAAGTTCTCGTTTAGAAAGACGTTTACTTCTTCAAACATTTGCTAAGTAAACACTGGTCGAGCCTTGTGAAGGCTAGAGATGAAAACTTCTAAACAGGATTGCGAATCACGTCTTATTTTCTTGCTGGTGCGAAACCCGATCTTCGCATTTCTTAGAATGAGCTCTTAAATCGGTGCCTTTGTTTTACCTTCGCCGGCGTCATGTGCGATGCATGCATTTAAGGCATCTTCAATTGAAGTATGTTGTCCTTGGTTTTTAAATTGAGGTTGTTGTCCAATATTGGTGCGTTCACCTTTTCATGCTGGATAATTTGGAATGGCATTTAACCAATGCTGTGTGCATTGGTTAAAGTTGTATGCATTCCAAATTATACATCAAGATCTCATTACAATTCATACATTCTCACTTTTTAAAGTACCACGTTCAAAACATGTACGGTAAAATAAAACGAAAAAATTATTCACTTTACTTTTTATTAATTTGTTTAAAAAACACCTTGTTATGATTCATCGGGTAGTAGTCACAACTTTTATCATCCAAAAATCCGTTACAATTTTTATCGCCAATTTCTTTTGCACGTGTCATGTACCTATTATACGTCTAATGAAATAGTTTCTTCGACTGCTAATTCGTCTTTGGCTTGATATATTTATCTAGTAGCTAATGTAAATCAGGCGATAAGTTTTTACCGCCAACACATTTTGTTTCAACTATTATATCTACAATCTTTGTTTGATTATCATTTCTAGATCGAAACCCGTGACGCCTTTAATAATGATTTGATTAATTGGCGTACCATATAATATTTCGATTGGTTGAGCGCCGTTTACATTTCTTATTTGATTTATTATGACAGAACGCTTTTAGTATGTTACAAATATATTTGCAGTTGCATTATGACAAGTTTAAAGTGTTTATACATTTGAAAACCGATTAATTATAAATTAGACTTTTAAACTGCGTATCTAAGGAACCAAATTTATTTAACGTGTATCATTGAGATCTTGTATTTAGTTCTATTAACCAATTCAATTTCAAGCTTCAATTATAACAGTGTAAATTATGACGATTCGAAGCGTTACTGTATAAACTTGGATTCCGCGTGTATTTGCATAGTTTATAGTATAACAATTATGCACCTATTCGCTCAATATATTCACGAATCGGCTTTGAATACCGCCAAAATACATTTCGTATTCAATGTTGACATTGCAATGCTGTGCTTTGGTTTCGAAGCAATTATTGGTGCCTGATGCCTTTAGAGTGCCGACGTTTAATATTAAAGCTCTATCAAACACATAAATCTTTGACTATACACGAATACTAACCATTCCGAACAGTAAAAGGAATACTCTATACTTGCAGCGTATACAAATCCAAAATGTTATCTAGCTTCTATTTCAAATTAAGTTCTATATCTTCTTTGGTATTGATGTACCTACAAGTAGATTCCCACTAATTCCTTTTCTCGTGTATCGAGCGGGTATTATTTATATTAATAGTGGTAACAGGTAGTTATATACTATTTTAGTAATATTTATATGTGACATAATTATTACACGATATGCCTTAGTTGTAATATCGGCAAAGACGTGCCGCCAAGTGATATAGCGTTCCGGTACGATGCCGTGTAGAAACCGAATAGGGGTATAGGTTAAATATAACTGCCATGCCCCTAACAGGTCAGCCCGCAATCATCTTAGACTGCATCGTCACTAACCATCAGGTGAGATCGCAGTAAAGGGCCAACGTGAAGTGGATAAAAAAAATATATATATAAAGTTAAATCTCTAAAGTTTCAATTTAATAAGGGTCCATACTTTCAGTAATAATTATTACACAGGTAGGATTATTATTAATAAAAATATGAATACAGTATACGAAGGAGGCTAAATAGTAAATACACATTAAGCCAAAGTTCACCGCTCTAGTACCTCACGTAATCTTCTAGCCGAGAGATAACCACAGTAGTCATTAAGACCTTAATGTGGATGCGGTATATGCGACACGGAACATTAGTTGAGCCCGGTTTTAACAGGAATTAGCGTAATGTTAATGAAGATTGGGTAGGCATTATTATAGGGACCAAGCAACCTGTTCCTTTTTCTAGAAACGGAAATGTTCAAGGTTTGTTTCACGAGGACAATGCTACAATCATTATTATTATGAAAATATGAAGTACGAGTCCACGAGACACTAAAATGCCTGTAAATAATGGATGATAGATGGTTGTAGCCAGAAAGGGATAGTCAAGTCTCTGTAAAAATTCTGACTTTCTTAAAATATAAGAAATAGAATTATCAGTGGTTTTGATATTGTGATAATACTATTACTTGAAAATTCGAGAATAATACACCTTCAATAAGTAGCAATCAAAATAGTTGGCTATTAGCTCCATAGATACAAAGCGTAAGTATAACAAGCATCAAATCGTAACAATAATGAATAACTGACTTGAAAATCTTATAATTAATTATATTTAAATAAAATTAGATAAATAATAGTGAATAATCAATATTCACTATTATTTATCTATTAATTGATATTGACCTTCTATTGACTATATTATAGTCATTCATATTCTTGAAAACGTTCGGGATAATACATTCACTAGATAAGAAAAAGACTCAGGTAAAAAGTGTCCATTGAGGAAAAGATAAAACAAAATTCCACGTGAGTCACTCCCCAATCATGTCCGGTCCTCACTCGATAACTGACAAAAAGGAAAAGTATGCCATCTACTTAAACCAAATCGTTCAAGAGTTTCTGAGAGTGTTGAAAAAGTTCACCTCCATATTACTAAAGGTGGACTCAGAACAACAGACTTATTAATCCATTACTAATATTATAAATGCGAAAGTGTGTCTGTCTGTCTGCTACACTTTCCCGGCCCATCTTTTCGACCGATTTTGATGAAATCTGGTGCAGAGATAGATTACATCCCGGGATAAAAATAGACTATGTCCTTCGACATAGTCTATTTTTATCTCGGAAAATTGACGAGTTCCCACGGGAATCAAAAAACACCAATCCACGGGGACGTAGTCGCGGGCATCATCTATTTATTAATAGATAATAATATTATCTTTATTTCCTTTTTCAGACATGATTCCTGTTTACGAAATTCACATTGAAAAAATTAGGCTTGCCTTTCTATTTGTAGCTAAAGATAGATTCTATTTATTTCTGGAAACATTTAATATGTAAGAACTCTGGTCTGGTCTGGTTTAGGTCTGGTTAGCGGCTTCGGCCGTGGCTAGTTACCACCCTACGGGCAACGTCGTGCCGCCAAACGATAAATCGTTTGGCGGCACGACGTTGCCCGTCGTTCTGTACGATGCCGTATAGAAACCGACTAGGGGTATGAGTTTAATATAACTGCCATACCCCTAACAGGATAAGCAAAAGCAAAAAAAGAAGCAATAGGTTTGCTCATGGACGACTCTTATTACTTGACTTGTTGAGCTTTATTTATCGGTACTTGTTATTTAAATCAAATTGAGAACCACCTGTTACTAATAAATAATTAAGTTTCTAAATTTCGATTGAAGCAATCAATTTAAATTATCTTGCTTCAAGTTACAAAGAATGTTTTGACTGCGAAAGCTAAATGAACAATTAGGCGAAATAAATTTGAATAGTTATCTACTAGTGGAAGTTGCATTTCAGCGACTCGTTTTAGCTAATTTATTTGGACAATTAAGACATTTATTAGCCATTGTTAGTTCCTTTATATACAGTCATACCGGTTTTGGCTTTCGTATCTACAGTCCTTGTGTTCGATAAAACTTCATATTTGGATACTGCTAAAGAGGTTTAAACTTTCAATTGAGATGTGAAAAAAAAATTATTTTTTATGAGATTAAATAGAGGATCCGCTAACGACGTAAGATTCACGTCTCCTTGTAGTTCCTTATAAAAAATGATATGTAGATAAATATACTCAGAAGCAATAATAATATTATGACGACCCATAATATAATCACTAATGAATACCTATCGACCCACATTCTCTAAATTGTCTTCAGATACGATTCCCCTATCATTGAATAATAGGGAGCATCATATCATGTAGTTCTATTTAAATGATATGACCAGTAACTGCCCTTCGATTCGGGATAATATGCAGGATTTCCGTTTTTACAGTAAGGTTTAAAAATTAAAACCGAAATTATTATGGATTTTTTATTCCGAATAAGGTCAAGGCTTAAATGTCTAAAAAAACAATAGGTACGTCTATTGTTGAAATCTTGAGCATCTGCTTTCCGCTTTAAGCACTACTCCATTTTGATGTTCCATTTTATCCATGCCTAGTAATAATCTTGTAACCCTACATGAATATCATTTAAATACCTTAGTCACTTTTTTGATCATATAATAGGAATGCAAAGGAAATGTATGTTTTGTTTATAATTATTTTTATTTGTTGACAATCCTCAATGAAACGTGTAATTGATCGAACAAAGCATTTTGAAATAACCCCTGCGTTTAAAGGAACGCCCTTTGACATTGCATCTGTCTGCCATCTGTGGTCGAATAGTTAAACTTGCTAAACAAAACGTCTGCCGCCATCTAGTGTCGGAAAGCAGTAGTACATAGTAAAGTGATTTATTAAAAGAATTACATAATTCTTGCAAATATAGTTTTATTATTCCAGAATTATCCTCATCCCTGCCCAAATAATGCAAAGATTATGTTTTTCCTGAGCAACGTTGTCTAATAGATGAAAATAATTATTTAGACTCGCTAACCACAACAGTTACTAGTGTGGAAAAGGAGTTATATGGTGAAAGTTTTTTTATTTATTTACTGTTTTCAGAGCCTAATTTATTTGAAAACTATAAAATATAACAATTGCAATAATAAAGAAATCATTGCTGCACATTGATTTTTGCCACCTAGGCAAGTTCCCATAGTTCCACTGGTCAAGTCCTTTATAATAACATGTCAGCAATAATAATTTCCTGTTGAAATATGATGAAATCTAAAAATGAATTTATCCATATTCCAAACCACAGTAATCTAGTTTTATTAAGGTGATTTTGGATAGTATATTGTGATGCACAATATTGTAACACCTACGATAATGGGACGTCCTGCAGTCATCTCCCGTCGACTCGATAACACAGAGTTATGATATTATGAACTAGGAAATGGTATCGCCCGAAAAGTAAACAGCGATTTAGGAATATAGCAGATAAGTACTTTTGTAAAACCATCAAAGACCGATTTTGTAAGTATCAACTTCGTTCTTTTGTTCTCATAATATGATTAGCTTTGTCAGCCTCTTTGTTTACTAAACAGGCTTAGTAATTTTTAGTTTTCATTATTCACGTATGATAATGTTTTGTGATTCTTCAATTAATACTTTATGGAACATCAATATTCATTCAATCAAACATTCAAACACACACACAGATAATCAAACATTCCCGTAACTTACATAATTAAAAATAACAGAACAAGAGCCATTAGGATGTGATAATTTACATTTCCTTCTAAAGTCCCAAACTTTCTCAAGGAAATAAAAATCTTCTACCAAACAAACAAGAAGTTCATACAAGCGGCGAGGATTAAAGTGATAGCAAACATTTACCATTTCCTAGAAGATAAAAACCATAAACTCCATCGTTAAGATAAGGAGTGTTAATTTCATAAGCTATTAAGCGGTGCTTCTGATATAATGAACTATGTAGTAGGTACGGTACTGTATCAAGTAAAAGAAAGCTGACGGTTTCATCATCATCAATCATAATAGTCATAATTAATATGAAGTTATTTTAAATTACAGCTGATTTTACTCGCAATCCTCCATTTGGCTGGATTTCCTTTACCATCTACAAAATAACAACAGATTTCTCCAATACCAACAATTTCAATGTTTCTATTGATGGCACCTGCAAAACTTCCACCAGGTCTAATAATTAATTTCTATTTCGTTTATATTAAGCGTTGTGTTGTGTTATACTACTTATTTTAGCAGTTTTGTACTACTTATTTTAGTAGTTGATATTTTTTTTACATTAATTCCAGTTTAATTTATGATCACTATGGGTAATTAAGATACTCCTAAGTTATTTACGAACCACGATATCTTAACTTAATTGGTAGAACTGTACATTAACCCCAAGTCTGTTTTATTGTTGACCTGTGAGGAAGTTTATTTAGGCTATACTAATACTGATTGCTTTCACTTCTTCAAGGTTTAAGTTTGGCAAGGAATAACACTTGCTTTTATGAGCATTAATTATAATGCACTAGATGATACCCGCGACTTCTTACGCGTGGATTAAGGTTTTTTGATTCCCGCGGGAACTCTTGAATTTACCGGGATAAAAAGAGGGAAGTTTATGTCTTACATTCTATCCCTGTACCAAATTTCATCAAAATCGGTTGAACAGATGGGCCGTGAAACCGTAGCACTTTCGCATTTATAATATTATAATAAATACTTAGGTATGGATTTAGGGCCATAAGAACACTAGGTGGACAAACGGTCTAGATTCTAGCGTTTTAATCTCTTTTCATCATAACCATTTATTGAAATAGATGTAAATAAAAATTATTACCATTTAAATAAGATTTTTGAAAACATCGTCAATAACCTTTATTGCTTACTAGCTGATGCGTGGAGGTATGAAAAATAGATAGTAGCCGATTCTCAGACATACTGAATATGCATATTAAATTCCATAAAAATCGGTCAAGCCGTTTCGGAGGAGTATGGTAACTAACATTGTGACACGAGAATTTTATATATATAGAGAAGATATATCTACGATAACTTACTAACCTAACCTTTTTTTAACCGTTTTCAATTAGGGAAATAAAATTAAAGAATTTCCGTTTCGAAAGTTTTTATCTATTAAAAGCGTTGCCATCCATGGATATAAACATCCTCAAGCCGTACATTATTCTCCTCATTTTATACAGTTATATCAAAATGGTTTTGTATTGTACCGCTATTATTGATATGACCACGTTTTAAATTAACGACTCAGCCAACCTAGAGCTTGACCACTTAAATTAAACCCCCGCGGCGATGGATTTGTCGAGTGTTAGCTGTTGCTACTAACAAAAAAATGCATGCCTTATAATTGACAGTTATGAGTTTTACATAAGTTATGGGGCTCTCAATTGTAAAGATATCCGTGATTTTTGTGGTCTGTTAACGAGATCCTGGTGGTTCCATTGAACCTACAATGTAATACCTACCTACCTACTATGTAATTATGTAACTTTTCTGTATGTTGTATCGGATGTACTCATAAAATAGTTAGTACGTACGTAGATTTCCAACAGTAGAAACAACTTCTTTACGTACCTATGTTTATTGATTAATATCAATAAATCCTCCAATATAAATTAATTCCTGGTGGGAGGCTTCTGCCGTGGCTAGTTACCACCCTACCGGCAACGACCTGCCGCCAAGTGATTTAGCGTTCTGGTACGATGCCGTGTAGAAACCGATTAGGGGTATGGGTTAATTATAACGGCCATGCCCCTGTTAGAGGCATGGCCGTTATAATTAACCCTAACCTGTTAGGCTGGCTAACCTGTTAGGTTAGCCAGCTTCCATTTTAGGCTGCATCATCACTTACCATCAGGTGAGATGGCAGTCAAGGGCTAACTTGTAGTGGATAAAAAAACACCACCAATAATTGCTTATTTTGGAATTAAAAGTTTTCAATTCTAATTCAATTCCTTTTGGATTCTATCAAAAACGAATCTAAGAATAATTTAAGGTTTTATTTCGATTCCCATAAATACGTGTGGAAGGGAATTGGATTCAAATAGGGACGAACTTGCTTGCGGCGATGTGGGCGTAGGCAGGCCTGGCTATACCTATAACTTAGTATGATTTTTGGCGTTTTGCTAATAATACGGCCTATTATATTCCATGACTATACTTCTCATCATCTTGAATTAGAAGTTAATCAAACAACCTGTCCACTTTAGTTTAAAGTTGTGGTTATCACATTGTTACTATCGCATTAATGTTGATGTACTGCCTCGTTGGTCTAGTGGTTATCATGTTCGACTGCGGCCGACGAGGTCCCGGGTTCGAATCCCGGGTTGGGCCATAAAAAGTGTTGGGTTTTTCTAACAAGAAATTCTCAGCACTAGCCCGGAGTTAGGAAGTTGGCGGTGTTTCACCCCCGTGCCTCGGCCAGCACGTAAAGCTGTTGGTCCTGCGCCTGATCTCTCTCCGGTCGTGTCGGATTTTCCGTCCCATCGGGTTATGAGAGTAAAGGAACAGAGAGTGCACCTGTGTATGCGCACACACTTGTGCACTATAATATCTCCCGCGCAGATGGCCAATCTTTCTGGAGATAGGCCGCCGTGGCCGAAATTCGGTCGGGAGGACATTATTATTAATGTTGATGTGCTGCATTTGAGGAATTAGCATAGAATAGCAAGTGAGTAGGTATATCAGCCATCGAGCGAAGCTTTCTGCGATTTTCATTATGTAGGTTATAGGTATCTATACTTCTAAACTAGTATTATAAATGCGAAAGTTTGGATGGATGGTATGGATGGATGGATGTTTGTAATCACGCCAGAACGGCTGAACGGATTTGGAAGATATTTGGCACAGAGATTAATTATAGTCTGGAGTAACCCATAGGCTGATTTTTATCCTGGAAAATTAAAGAGATCCCGCGGGAATCATAATATAACCTTTATCAGCGCGAACGAAGTCGCGGGCATCAGCTAGTATTCTATACGGGTAGTCTGCTGAGTCTAAAATTAAAAAAAAAATCAATTAAAAGTTTAGTATCTAACAATAATGAATTATTAGATGTTTCAAATGTATTATACTACTCTGGTTCTATTTATATTGAACTTTATATGTATTATTTTAGAGTAGGTTAGTTATGTCATTTCCACTTCATTCGTCGTTATTCCAAACATTTCGTCCTCCGCTGCAATAATATCATTTTAATATTATAGCAACTGGTATCACATGAAGTGAAGATAAACAAGCAAATTACTCGTAACAAGTTCTTTCGCATCAGCCATTATGTATAATTTGCATGTAAAAGCTAAAATAGGTGCATTGCGGTGCGAAATCTAATCGACTTCGCTTTTCGAAACGAGGAGTGTTTACAGTTTTATGATTTTCTTACTTAACTTTATGGGTTTGCTGGAATTCTCCGTTTTACTATAGAGGCGTCTTTACGTTTCCTTAAAGTAATAATAAATAATAAATAATAAATAGTAAAGGACTTTAACGTTTTCTATCAGGTCTTTATATTACACTAGCGGTCCGCCCCGGCTTCGCACGGGTAGCACTTGGTCAAAATAGTCCATACCCAATAATGGTCAGTCGGCACTGAGACGAACCACCCCACCACACGTTCTCAAATTTTGTTCAGCAAACCGCTGTGAACACTTGGCACTTGAGTCTCCAATACAACGTATTTTCGCTGCCCTGACCTGGGAACTATGCTTAGAACTAACAACTAAGTTGAGACCTGGTTCTTTTAGGCATTTCGCAGTCTATCTATAGCAGTTAGAAATTAAAATGTTTAAAAAAATGTTAGTAACTTCTCTTGTATTTATTATGTTTGTCTTCAAATATGACATCAAAGTGTCTTGACAAATCTATAAAATTCAAAGTCCTGACTAACTGACTGACTGACTGACTGACTGACTTATATATCAACGCACAGCCTAAACCGCTGGTCTTAGAGACATGAAATTTGGAGGGTGTGTTCTTTGTAAAGAGCAGGTATCCACTAAGAAAGGATTTTTCGAAATTCCACCCCCAAAGGGGTAAAATAGGGGTTGAAAGTTTGTATGAAAGTCCGTCATTTTTCAAGTTATATCCATGAAATTTGGTATTTGAGCTACCGGTTCAAAATGAAGAAACACGTGTTTCGCCATTTCTGAAAATTCTACCCCCAAAGGGCTGAAATATGGGGTGAAAGTTTGTATGAAAGTCTTTTATTTTACAAGTTATATCTACGAAACTTGGTATTTTGGTTTTCGGTAAAAAAATAAGAAGGAAGTTTGTAACAATTCTTAAAAATTCCATTCCCAAAGGGATTAAATAGGGGTTAAAAGTTTTATGAAATTCCATCGTTTTTCAAGCTATAGCCATGAAACTTGGTATTTGGGCTTCCGGTTAAAAAGGATGAAATACGGATTTCACAATTTATAAAATTTCTATCCCCAAGAAAGTCAAATAGGGAGTTTGTCCGTCAATCACACCGCAACAGAGCAACAGATCGGCGTGATTTTTTGCATGGGTATTGGGTATAGTTGAATACCTGGTGAGTGACATAGGCTTCTTTTTATACCGGAAAAGTAAGGAGTGCCTGTGGGAATTAAAAAACTTAAGTCACGCGGACGAAGTCGCGGGCGTCCGCTAGTATGACATAAAAGACAGTCTGAATTAATAGACGAATAGAGGTTTAACGTAAAAAGTTAAATTAGGTGAATTTTTCCGACTTAATTCACATTATTGCAATTTTCGAAGGGATTAAAATAAAATGCAGCATATGTTACTCGCTGATAAAGTAGCTTTCTATAGGTGAAAGAATTTTTTAAATCGGTCCAGTAGTTTTTTAGTTTATCCATTACAAACAAACAAACAAATCTTTCCTCTTTATAATATTAGTTTAGACTGACTGACTTATATATCAACGCACAGCCTAAACCGCTAGGGTTAGACTTGAAATTTTGACAGTAGCTTCCTTTTATGACGCTCACTAAGAAATGATTTTTCAAAATTCCACCCCTAAGTGGGTGAAATAGGGGTTGAAAGTTTGTATGAAATTCCGTCATTTCTCAAGTTATATCCATGAAACTTGGTATATGAGCTACCGGTAAAAAATAAAGAAATCCCATCAAAAACATAAATGTAAAATGAGAGCCAAAATCCAAAATTGTGATATGTATATAATATATGCATTGGTTGTTGACTTCAGCGACAAAAGAAGTGAGATCTAAATGGGTGCCAAAGTTCAATGGTCAGTCCTGCAATTTATTTATAACAACATAAAATATTTTATAACAACTTAAAATATCATTTCTTCTTATAACTTAGGATAATATGTTGAAGACTAAGGCTTTGGCTTGGCTAGTTTTCATATACGAATTATTATTAAGTAGGTACTCAGATGACAATTTATGCACCTCAACGTAACGTACCCAAATTGCAAACAATGGTCATCCATGGAATATAGCGCGAAGTCGGCGAGATCGAATCCATATTATAGTATAGCAAAAGTTTTTAGTGAAACATTGAAAACAAGCACGGTAAACAGTCGATATCACTAAAACCACTATAAACAATGATTAAAAATCACAATGACTGACAACTTGAACTGACGACTTCAAATACGTTTCTTCTTCTTTTCTGTCAATGACGTTTCGTTGCACAAAATGCGTGAATACGAAGGTAAGGTTTTAATGCAACTATATTATTATTCATTATTATTTACATTAAAATAATAATTATGTGTCATTTTCAATAGTTAAGGACGGATGTACTGTAATAGGGGGAAACATCCTTTTCTGTTCCGACATTTTAGTATAGCAAAAATTAAAATTTCATTATCGAATAAATACCATTCGCTACTCATTGAGATATAGTATGATGTAATTAAAAAAAGTGGTCAAAAAATCGTATAGTAACGGCAGAAAATTATTGGGAAATTCATGGAAATCTCAAAAAAGGTCTTATCGCGTTCCGACAATTGTGATTTAATTTGAGACATTATTTAGACAAAAGTTATTTTAAATTGATCGTAAAAGGTCAAAAAACACTTTAAATAAATAATATTTTTAATAAAACTTATAGTTTTTTTACAATCTGGTTCCAAACATCCCTCATTTTTACAGCACGAATTTTTCATACAAATTTAGTACGGGCGCGCGCATCACAAAATTTCGTTATATATTCATGAAATACGGCAGTCATTTCCCATACTAGCAGGTATAGTGTATTATCTATGGTAGGACCCTTAACAACACAAAATAACGAATTTAAACAAAGACCTGCAGTATGATTTATGTAATAGGAGTTTTTTTTTCTTAACAACTCTTGTTTTATTTAGATGTGCATGCACTATGCGTAGAATGTAATGCAAGTTGCCGCAGGAAGTGGACGAGGGAGTTACTACCACCGCTTAAAGCAGTATTATTTCAAAGTAACGGTTGAATGTCACGTACTTTGACGTCCTTAAAATAATGATTATAACACTACAACATGAACGTAACAATATTAAAATAATACGGCTTTAAGCGATGGTAGTATGCCCCGTGTCAGAGTTTTGATCTATCCGTAGGTAGATCATAAAAATGACGATTTTTGGACGTTTATATCTAAATAACCATTTGAGGTGTGCTTATGAAATTTGGAGCACATACGTATCTCGCGGGTCTCAATATATGAGCCAAATTTGACATGTTTAAGTGTAATAGTTTTTGAGTTATGAGGGGGTCAAAAGTGGCTCCAAATGGTTCGTGTAATATTACACACGGTGCTGCCAGTTCTTTCTTTTTTGGACTTTGGCTGGACACGCTTCCGCGTGTCTTGATACGTGTTTCACAGGTTTTGAAAATTCTACCCCCCAAGGGGTGAAATAAGGGATGAAAGTTTATATGAAAGTCCTTCATTTCTCAAGATATTTCTCAAGTTGTATCAACGAAACTTGGTATTTTGGCTTTAAGTAATAAATAAAGAAGTACGTGTGGCACAGTTTTTCAAAATTTCACCCCCAAAGGGGTAAAATACGGGTTGAAAGTTTGTATGAAAGTCCTTCATTTCTCAAGTTATAGCCATGAAACTTAGCGTTTGGGCTTTCAGTTAGATATTATGCAGAAGTGCGAGTTTCGCCATTTTTTTATAATTAAAATACTTATGCCACGCGAACGAAGTCGCGGGCGTCCGCTAGTGTTAGTATAGATTAATAGAATACCATTATTTTTATTTATCTTTTATCAACCAACTTACTCTAAAACTATAGCAACTTTTTAAAAAGCTAAATTCTTTTAGCAATTTTTTTGAGATAGCTATCAGCTAGTTAGCTTTAAAAAATATTAACTCAAAAACTTTTTAAGTACTTATTTGAGTTAACTCGAAATCAAGCGTGAATAGGCATCTAGGTACTTACTGATTTGCCCTGAATATATTATTAACTAAGGAATTCAGGACTTACTACTGATCTTTTGCATGAGGAGAAATCTTACAAATATGTATTTTAACAATATACAGCTTTATTCTACCGACACCTTTGAGTTTTTACACTTCACTCCAAACTCGTTCCATGTCCCATGGTAGATCATAGCGTATTCTTTTTTTAATTCCCATTTAATTGCTTTGTGCAACCACGGCCCACGATACGCCGCCGGCATACATAACTCACTCGTGAATACAACTTGATCATAAAATATCTGCTAGACTCCTGCTATTAGGTATAAAATAATAAACTAAAAATAGCATGTAGTCGATTACAGCCGAGAAACAGTAGTAATATGACGAATGAAATTATAAATTATATATTATTCGCTACCGTAAATACGTAAATTATTTAAATTTGGTGTCGCCATAAGTAGGTAATAATGAGGCTGATTCTGTAGTGCACAATCTCTAAACTAAACTAAAATTATAGCATTATAAATATTGCTAACCCTTTCGTAATACTCGCTGCGGAAAGGGACAGAACTACCTATATTTAAAGCTGTCATTTTAGTTTAGTTTACAAATTTAGAGATTGTGCTATACAGAATTGGCCACAATATCACAGATTTCAACTTCAAAGAAACACAAAAGACGAGCTATGACTGAGATTTAACAGTTAAACCTAAAAGTCCAGAAGTAAAAAAAACATCGGTGGGTATCATTGATCATTGACCACCTGCCGCATATAAAAAGATGCATAATGTCTTATTATATTCTGTCTCTACTAGATATTATGTATATATGTATGATATTATGTATCTACAGAATACACTCTATCAAGAGTTCTTCAGAACTTAGAAACGCACAACTCTGTGTTTAATTTATAAATTCATGTTTACAATTTCTCTCGTATCCTGACAAAATAAAACCCTAACCAACTTATCAATCAGTTCATCAAACCAGAAACAGATGTTCACGACCAACACACTCAAGCCATTCGAAAATGACACTTATGGTTGCCGTAATATGGATTGCAAATACGTCTTATGTTGTTCAGTAACTCGTAATTCTGAGCACAATTTGCCTGTCTGTCCCACTCCGATATTAGGTAAACGGTAAATGATACGGATAATATCGATTTTAACGGAACACTAGACACGTCAAATTGGCGTATCTTGGTCGTAGGAACGGTTTCCATGTGTTGTATTCTTTATAATTCAGATGTCGTTTATTTGTTCAAAGCATTATCAGAAGCTCGAGCACAGCCAGTGTGACACATCTGTCTCGTGTTTTTACAATGGTTTTAGTTGCAAGAAAGTCGCGGAAAATGTTGTCGCACTGATTCTGCTCAGACATCGAAGGCAAAATAAAAACTCTCATTGGTATCACTGACCGCCTGACTGCGCTTCTTCTACTTCCTAAGATTCAATATATCGAAGACACTTATAATTCTGCTTTATTTAGCAATTATAAAATTTCCGAGAGTTACCGTTTAAGGTTTAATATACTACCTTAGAACAGATTTTTAATGTATTTCAGTTTCCATTGACCAATATCTCACAAGTGGAAAATAGTTGACAAAGTGAAATCAATCCTGAGAATACATGCCTAAAGTTTATTCTCTATCTTTCTGTCTATTTTCTCTTTAAATATTGAGTATGCTTTTATATTCGGTTCAGGCCCCGTTCCAAAATTTTTGCTTCTCTTGAAAACAGTAACAAGAGCTTAGTGTCTGTCTTAATTCAAGTTGAGCCCAAACTCACACCGCTTTCGCAATTAACCAAAGGAAATGAGGACTCACAATAGATTACCCTTAATGGGTAAAACGATCAACGTCACGTGCCTCCAAATGGCAACACTATAGGTATTTACTATATCAGACTATTTACGCAGATCGTAAACAACATCGGTGTGCACCGCAACCGGGAGCAATTGTGGTACTGTGGGCTACCGAGCACTTGTGTTTATTACAGTGAAATAATACGAAAAAGGTTATATACCTATCCAGTATATAGCTCAACGATTACGCAGAATGTGCTGCTAGTTAATATATATTATTTTGCAGATAATATAGTATAATATGTAACGGTAAGTTGAAGGTAAATTTGATATGAAGATTGTTCATCCGGCTTTCGTCATTTAGCTATGATCGACTTATTTTGCTCTAAAACCATACTCTGGCATTACCTACATAGCATCCCTGATCCTTGTTTCTGTATGATAAACTTTTAAAACTATAGTTCATGGCCGTTTTCAGAAAACGTCAGGTTGTAACCTAAGCGACTTGGTTCAAAATAGAGGTATGAACACAATGGAACGGAACCTTATTGACACGTGGAATCTGAATGTGGAGAAAATACCATGTACAAAGAAGTAGTAGGTACTAATTAGTAGTAGCAGATCAAAAAAATCAGGGGGCACAAACTTAAAGTTGCAAATTTAATCCTCAAATCTGTCAGTTAATGTGCAAAGTCTAATCGGCCATTTCCCATCATCTCCCGTCTCAAAATGCGGGTAGCTGCAAATTATTGGATAATCAGCGGCCGACGTGACGCGGCGATGGCGTCGCATACACACTGCCAGATTATGCAAATGGGGAAAGGATATCGACACGACCTCACGGAGTTTTAGAGCGAAACTATTTCGATATAGATGATAATGATACCCCTTGGTCGTGTCTACGTTTACATTGGATAGACAAGGTTGATGCAAACATTTGCAGAGATGTCCAAACTTTCGTATATATAAAATTATTGTTCCGCTAGAAGGGTCTTGCTTAATTTCAAGAAAAATATATACATATCATTATTATTCTTCATTTGCAATTGAATAGACCACGTTGATGCAATCCAGAATTTGCAAAGGTACCCAAACATTCCTCGGGCTGTATTTTAACCAATGATATTTTATAAAAGATACGTTACCTTCATAGTAAATTGCGTTTTAAATCTGTGCCGAGCAATTCAAAGTTACACGTACGTACGTACACATTGACAAGTTTCACTGATAACTAAAACAAAAGATACGAAACAGCACGCAAACGAAAGAGATATATTACGAAGCTTCAAATATTTTCTTGTGCATAGTGTAACCTTTATAATGATACAATCGACGCAGACTAATCACAAGACGTCCCAATTGGGACGTGTTTAAGTCATCACAACGCGCGCGCTTATAACATATCTGCCTCTTTTTAATATATAACATCATCGATTTTAACTATGATTTCGCCATATTACCTCTATGGATTTCGCTATTTTCTCCCATAATATTATCAGTGAGTAGAAAAGAATTATTTCTATTATTCGTAGTATCTCGATACCTCGTATATCTATGCGATATATTATATCAAATATCTAGTCTTAAAGGCTCAAATTAATGGGAATTAGTTACAGTATATAGATAAAGATCTGGATTCTGGGTGGAACAAGTATTATTGGCAAGATTCCCTTGGGGCCTATTACTTAAGAAGCTGGCCTTTCCGTATTGCAAGACCATGCCTTTAGGCTGATTTCGCACCAAGTTCTAAATTATACACGCATGAAGCGATTTTCAGGAAAGGTGGTCTGTTTAATAAAAAATATTCTACACCCAAAGTTTCACGGAATACTCGTGATTTTTGAACCGAAGCATCATGAAAGGCGTTTAGGAAGAGGATTTTAATGGCAAAAGATGAAACGATCAAATACCCTTAATATTATGAGTGAGGCTGTCTGATGTTCCACAACATCTCAAGGCATTTTTCTAAAGAAAATATAGATATACTTTACTGACCGTCATCTCCATATGAACTGAGAATAGAACTGCAGTGTAAACCTAGCCTTACTTCAGTATTCTATTAAGACAATAACATACAAGCTACATCCTAGACACTCGAGACTAATCATTTCATACGTCCACTTAACAAGATGCATGCCCGTATTATTATTATTCAGATGGTATACAGACGTAAATTAGACCCGTTGTTCCGCGCAGGTGGGTGGTCGGTACTAAACCCTTGATTTCAGGGCTACTACAAACAGTTTAAATTTAAATAGCAGCTGGACATATCAGTATCTACTATCTACCATAATACAGTATTGTAGGTATTATAAGAAGCTATGATACCGAAAAATATAATCTTTGAATGAGTCCATCAGTTTTGCAAACAACAGCAAGAAATAGATTTTATTCAAATACCTTACTAACAACATGCACCTACTTATTTTAATCTGAATTATCACAGCATTATTAGGAAATTCAATAATTAAAAGTATCCAGATATATGACATCGTATCGTAATTACCTAGCTCTAACGGACATCGTAAAGATGATCACCTTTCTCCTTATTATTTACTAGCGGTCCGCCCCGGCTTCGCACGGGTAGCACTTGATCAAAATAGTCCATACCCAATAATGGTCAGTCGGCACTGAGACGAACAACTCCACCACACGTTGTCAAATTTTGTTCAGCAAACCGCTGTGAGCACTTGGCACTTGAGTCTCCAATACGACGTATTTTCGCAGCTCTCACCTGGGAACTATGTTTAGAAATAACAACTAAGTTGAGACCTGGTTTTTTTAGGCATTTCGCAGTCTATCTATAACAGTTAGATATTAAAATGTTTAAAAAAATGTTAGTAACTTCTCTTGTAATTATTATGTTTGTCTTGATAAATATGATAAATATGACATAAAAGACAGTCTGATTTAATAGACGAATAGAGGTTTAACGTAAAAAGTTAAATTAGGTGAATTTTTCCGACTTAATTCACATTATTGCAATTTTCGAAGGGTTCTCTAATTTATTTTAAAATAAAATGCAGCCTATGTTACTCGCTGATAAAGTAGCTTTCTATAGGTGAAAGAATTTTTTTAAATCGGTCTAGTAGTTTTTTAGTTTATCCATTACAAACAAACAAACAAACAAATCTTTCTTCTTTATTATATTAGTTTAGATTGGAGTTACTTAAAAAAATATTACACTACAAGTCGGCCCTTGACTTTATTTAAGCTCACCTGATGGTAAGTGATGATACAGTCTAAGATGGTAGCGGGCTAACTCGTTAGAGTTACGGCAGTTAAATTAAAACTCATACCCCTACTCGGTTTCTGCACGGCATCGTAACGGAACGCTTAATCGCTTGGAGATAAGTCTTTGCCAGTAGGGTGGTAACTAGCCACGCCGAAGAAGAAAGCCACGCCACTCCAGAGAAAATTCAAAAATTATAAATTTCAGTAAGGTGTCAAATAATTCAGGAAGGGTCAAATTATAATTTATAACGAATCAGGGAGGTCGATTTGAAAATTCCTCCTCAGGAATATTTTCTTCGGTGCACCCGAAACAAACGACTCTTGTATCTGACGTCATATCCATTAATTTGATAAATTTTGTTTCATTATGCACATCTTGCAGCGCGTCTAGTAGTACACGATCACCTTGTATGATAATAAGGCTTTATTTTCTGACGGGATAATTACGTTCCCCTAGGTCCTAAGGTTAGGTCCATACTAGGCTACGCGCCGATGTCGGCATGTCTAGCTGTCTTTGGCTCTATTCATTTCACCGAACAACATCGCTAAACAAATTGCCTGATACAAAGCTTAGAAATTGTCCTTTGCCTTTTATAAGCACGCTGCATCTAAAGATTTCTGTTTTCTAAACAGTATAAAGGATGTCGTGATCCATTCATTTCTTTTTCCCTCTGAATATGGATATGAAAGCATTTTAGATTCTGTTTTCAATTTTCAATGCTTTCCGGAAACTTTGAAGCGGGTAAACTCGAAACTTGAACTTAATAATAACGTTATTATTCAAACATCATGTTTACTGGAATTTGTTAAAATACATATTGTTTTGATAGAATATTAGATAAAGCTAATATTTAGAATGATAATATACTTAACGAAAATATTAGGATACTTAATTAAAAGGAGAATATACCAACGTATTTTAAATAGCTAGTAATTGGAAAGAAGTGCTTGTAATAAAAATGTTTACTCTATAAACTGATGCCTAACAACAAAGAAACAAAAACAACGAACTATTCAATAGCTCTAAGCAATTAAACACGGTCGCATTCTTAAAAAAAATCTTTCCAAAAAACCGACTTCCAACGCCACTGTAAAGTACAAAATAATTTTCATTTCTACCCACTATGTTGAAGTCGGGCGGGTATAACAAGGATAAGCAAAGTTGACGCATCAGACTCGCCCGACTTCAACATAGTGGGTAGAAATCAAAATTATTTTGTACTTTACAGTGGCGTTGGAAGTCGGTTTTTTGGAAAGAATTTTTATTTTTAACTTTTTAGTGTCAGGGTTGAGGATTTGGAGTCAGAATTTTCAGAATTTTCAGTCAGAAAAATGGGACCAACCTCGAGAGCTTCCTCTGATAGAAAAAAAAGACTGATAGAAAAAAAAAACAAATCGGTTCAGAAACCACGGAGATATGCACCGACATACATTTAAAAAAAAATACGCATCGAATTGAGAAACCTCCTTTTTTGGAAGTCTGTTAAAAATAGAATAACGAGTAAAACTACCCAATCTGGACAACAGCATACCATCTGCATTGATCTTCACAAAGCTTTCATATTCATTCACATATCCATTATTCTCAACGACTTCAAACTTCCATTAAAATTAAGTTAAGTTTTCATAAT